>OY998155.1:5499906-5984018 GCA_963921925.1 Sphagnum tenellum
AACTGAAGACACTCTTTCCAAACACCGAAGTCATTTCCAAAAAAATTTCCCATGAGAGAAAAAATGATTTTTAAAAAATAATTCCCAACTTGATGCTTTATGTCAGGTAATGTAAGCATATTGCCTCCTCCTCACATGATCACTTATTTCAAGAACACCCCACACATTTCCATGAGTTATCCTGCACTAAGGACTTCCTTACCCTATACATTAAGGACTTGCCCTGAGGCAGATTCGGCATTGCCCGGCCGGTTATCTACAACATAATTTTTTTGGGTCCAAAACTCAACACTAAGGCCTGAAACCCCACCTTACGCAGCCAAGGAAAAAGAAAAGAGGAAAAGAAAAAGGGAAAAAACTGCGTTTATGCCAGATGCTGCCTTAGCTAAACGATAAAGAAATACCCACCCAGTATGCAAAGCAAAGAGAGAGAAAAGAAAAAAAAACTCGCTTACGTAAGTGGGCGGGCCCACATTAGTAGAACTGGGAACAACTGGCGGTCAGGTCCCAGGACCCAGGACCCAGGACCGGTTGGGTCCCATACGCCCATCCCCCACTTACACGTCCTACATTAATAATGAGACTGTTATGCACGCACATCGTAGCCCACTAAATCCAACTGAATCGACGGTCTGCAATTGGGCCCACCTACCAATGAGAACCCGTGCGCGCGCCTGCGTGACAAATTGACAGCCGACTAAAAGGTCGTCCGGACTCGGAGACCGTCGGTAAACGCCTCCAACCGTTGGATCACAGACGTTGCAATCCACGGCGCAGAACGGATTTGAGTTCCGTCGGTAAGTTACCGGCCACCAACGAGGTGACAGTGGAGTAAAACCACGTCTTAACGGCGTAGCCACATTCACACGGGAGCGTTGCTGGGACCACAAGTTTGGGGTCAGAATCAGCCAATTACAGTCGACTCCTAATTTGGTAGATGGCATGGCCATGTCCTCTCAATGCTAGGTCTCTCCCGCCTTTTTTGGGCGCTGGCTATATATTTAGCCTAAATGCTACATATTTTAAATAAAAGTGCTAAAATTATGTGCTTTTTGGAGATTTTCAATATCCATAATTCGAGAAATTTTTAAAGAAAGAAAATATTTTCCAGATTTCTATACAAGGTTCAAGTAGGTGTAGGCGAAAAAAAGATAGAAATATATATATATATATATATATGCACAGCAACTTTTAGCCAATTTTATTTTGGCCACGAGCTAAGTATCCAAGTAATTTATATATATATATATATATATATATATATATATATATATATATATATATATATATATATATATAAATTACTTGGATACTTAGCTCGTGGCCAAAATAAAATTGGCTAAAAGTTGCTGTGGATCATCGCCAGTTTGGCTATAACACAAAATTGCCAAAAAAAAAAACACACTGGGTCGTTCGTGTGCATTCACACGGGGAGGGTTATTGAGATCACAAGTTGGGTCAGAGTCAGCCAATTATATTGACTCTTATATGACAGGTGGCATGGCCGTGGGAGTCTCTGTAGGTAGCGGTAATGTCTCTCTGTCTCTCTTACCGATTGTGTTTTTGCACCTGCTGCGTGGGGGGAAGCGGCGATCTCCTTCTCTCAATTGCATTTGCGCCAGAGATTTTTTTTAATGGTCTAGCAATTTGAGCCAGCTAGCCAGTAAGATGCACTGAGAAGTGCTCTTTGGTCTGTTGCTTTTCTGCTGTGATTCGTGAAAATTTTGGAACAGGCAGTTGGGGAAGGTATAAGCTTGAGAATTCGAGAAACACTTGATTTCTGTTCCGCAGAATAGTGGAGTAAAACGTCCCGAGAGAGAGAGAGAGAGAGAGAGAGAGCATGAGTGCTTTGAGAGAGAGGGCGTGCGTTGTTTTTTTTTGCATTTTCGGTGGCGAATATTTAGTCTAGGTGTCGGTTGCAAGGAATTGAGGTTCTGTAAATAAAGAGGCGTCCGTTCGTGTGTGAGTGAGAGGCCGTATGAAAATTTGCGGTTTCTCCTGTTCAGCGTTTTGGTACTTTCTTGTGTAGAGCGAAAAATTCTGGCGTCGTCTAGAGAAAATATCTTAGGGTTGTTCTTGCAGGCTGGTGGCGCAAATTACCTACGCAATGCCGGACTGGAAAGGCCCTTCCTCATTCGATCGGTTCACTGCGCTTCTTGACTTTCAGCGAAATGTTGACATAGACAATCCATCGCACTGTGCCAGCAACAGCAACGCGAATTCTTCGCAGAGGGAGATTATTGACCCTAGGACGGTTTCTAGTTCTCCAAAATCGCATGATCATGTCAGGGCCGCAACTGGATCACAAGACACCTTCACACGGCCAGTACGACAGCAGCATCATGACATTTTCTCTTCCTCTGCAGCTATGGAGATTGACGACGATCACAAAACCGGTATAATCTCGTCATCTTTCACTCAACGGTTGCCTCAATTCTCGTTCTCTCCGCGAATCTTTAATGCATTGAAAAGAGTTCTTTCGAGAGACGATTCGAACGCGGCCGGAATACTAAAGAGGTCTAAGATAATGGCACCTTCTTCGTCTTCGAACCAGATGATATATTGAGAAACGCAAACAATGTCTTGGAATCAATAGGTACTTGAGGAAGAGAGAGAGAGAGAAAGAAAGAAAAACAGAAAAAAAGAAAGAAGCTAGCATTTTAGACAGTGTCTAGTGTTTTGAGCTTGTATCCACTTCTTACTGCCTTGTAGGCTTCTACATAAAACACAAGGTCCTGTAGTAACAAGCAGGTTCTTTGCTTCTGCTGTACAATAACAGACTGGCTTCATTTCTAGAGGATGCTTCTCTTGTTGGAAACAACATCCAACATGAGTGTTAAGCTATGTTTTTGTGAAGATCTGTGTATAAGGAAAAAAACTATGCTTGCAATGTGCACACTGTATTTGCCTTCTGGTTTTATGATGAATGCAGCAACCTAGAGAGCAGCTCCATGTTTTTTTGTTTTCTTTTGGGGGTGTTGGCAAAACTAGTAGAAGCTTACCCATTTTGAGTTCTCATGAGATTTGAATTGCAATAATGCACAAAAAATATATTGACTAGAGGACACACTTTGAAGGTAGTAATTTATATATTCATATCTTTTTAAAGGATCAAACATATGCTTCACACACATGATTATACTTTCCTCCTTTTTTGTTTCTTTTTAGAGAACGATTTTGCTGTTGGAGAGATTGCACCCCAATTTTGTTTTGAAGACACAAAACCCATTTCTGAAAAAAACCCATTTCTTACAAAATCCCATTTCTGACAAAAACCCATTTCTAACAAAAACCCATTTCTTTCTATGTACACACAAGTAAGTACCTTAGTGAATATATATACATGTATGTAATGAAATCCATGGATAACAACAACACTGACTAGCACCCACCAGCACACCAATTGAGATTGTTCTGTCCACTGGATGGGTGGATTCTTTCATCTGACTCATGAACTTTTTTAATCACCATGCTACCATGGTCCAAAAGAAATTGGGTGCTGATCTTTTACTTTGTTTTGTTTTTAAGGTTGTTTTTCTTCACCTCTGACCTCAGCTACATATTTTGCTCCATCTTGACTCTTGACCCTACCTACCAACTAACAACCACCTCCCACCTACCTACTTACTCACCCATCTTACCTAACCCACATCCCGAGGTAGCATTTGTGTTGTGTGTTGTCAATGTTGATCAGTGAAGTTATAGCATAGAGCATAGAATGCATGTATTGCAAAGGACCCATCAATAGCTATTTTAGTTTTATTTGAACCCCTAATGACAATAAAGTAGTATCCTCAAATGTGCGTATTGCAATAGCTTACAATTTTTCTACATTAATTTCAAACTTTCATCTTCACTTTGGACCATTTTATTGCATGATGTAGGTAATTTAATTAAATAAAAAAATATATATTTAGAGTTAGGAAACAACAAACATTTGTGGCTTTTTGCATCTTTATATAGTAGGTTGAATTTTGAAAGGAAATTTTCATATACACCTTGGGGGGAGGAATTTACAAACATTAACTTTATCATAATATTATGATTTCTTTAATGATTTGATGTAGGTATCGCTCACCATTCCCCACATATGAAAACATTTCATTTCAAATGTGAGATATTGTAATAATCATTGCATATTTTGTGACCCACTGTAGATATTGCAAGTTTGGAATTTGCATACATAGGCATTGACTTGGTCCCAATATTACAATTTTCTCAATGATTAGATGCAAATATTAAATATTTTGGCAGTTATTACTCAAGTTGGAGTAGTTGAAACCTTCATCCCAAAATGCAATACTTGCATATGAAAAAATGCCATTTCAAATGTAAGAAATTGTAACAACCAATGCACATTTTGTGACCCAAATGTAGGTATTGCATGTTTAATAAAAAAAACCAACCTTTATTTTCTCACAAAAGTACTACGATTTTTACTCACATTTCATAGTTTGGTTTCTTCCAAATTATATGGGTAATACACATTCAATCTTATGGGTAATTTTTTTTATACTTGGCAATTATTGGTATTAGGTATTTTTCAAAAACTTTCATATCAATTTGGTACTAGTATTAGGTCCAAGGTTGTTTTTTTGCTTCATATTGATGTTGCCATTAAACATGTATATATCTAGAAGTACCTTAGGTCTCATACTAAATTGAATTTGGTATAAGGTTGGCTTTGCCTCAAATCATATATAATTGGTATGTTCTTCCACAACAATACTCATATTGGCCAAGGAGGAAATGGTTTCAAAGCCTTGCAACAAACTACAAATATTGACCTTCAAAACATCAATAAATATACTAGTAAAAATGTCAACTCCAAAATGGTTTGTCTCTTCATTCAAGATCACTCAAAAGAAACACAATAGCCAGGAAATAAGTTGCTAGGTGGCTAAAAAGAAGAAGTGGCGACAATACCTTTAGAAGCTTAGACATGGAAAAATGTGAAGGCATGGAATGGGAATGATGTGGGACGAAATGATGATGAACTTCATAGGTTGCGTAGGACTAGCCATGGTTGCCATTGACAAGTGCATTGTTGGTGCCATTGCCATACCTAGCTATGTAAGTACCGTGATGGGTGTGAAAACACATTATGACGGGATGCCCAAACTAATGATGTAGAAGAGGAATAGCAATCCCTGAAAAGTAGTAGTATCAACAATTGTATAAAAAGAAGTTCAAAGTTGTGCATCATCCTTCCCCATGTAAATGCCTTCCTAGACCTAAAACCAATCAAAGCATATATCAAGTTGGACTTTTGGTTCATTTTTTCCTAACATAAAACGTTCGACACAAACCTACACCAATTGTAAAAAATGCTCCCACTTATGTAATCTTTAGTTCTTGAAATAATTGTTTTTTTTTTAAATAATTATATTTTCCCTTATAGGTCTTAAGTTAAATTGTGTGTCTTAAACTGTATGCACAATCTTAACCTTTGGTCTATTTTGTCTTCCTCCCCTTTGACAACACATGAGGTGGGTTTAGGGTCTTTTATTCATGGGGCTTCTCACTTAACACAATGTGTTGTGTTCCAATTGTGGGACCTTGTTTTTGCAACATGGCATGGTTCATCACCATGGGCATTACCAAGCTTTTCAAGTTATTTTTTTACTTGACGAGCAAGGTCCCTCATATTCCTTTTTGGCCATTTTCCCTTTACCTTTAGCTACACTTGGGGTTTCAATTTTGGACCCCTTAGAACATTCCATTTGAATATTCTTCAACTTCATTTATTTGTGCACATCCCTTTGATTTTAAAATGGGAGGTGTAGTTATCTTTTCGTGTTTTTCTAGACCATTTGGGCTATGATTCATTTAATGTGGTTCCTTGGCATTTATTCTTGTTTTGCAATTGTGTTTTTTCATCCCCTTTCAACTGTTCGTAGGGAAATTAATTTGTGTATATGACAATTTTTAATAAGGGATTGGGAAAAACTTCATGTACAACATGTTTTCGAGTGTAAACATTTATGTGGTGACCCTTTATCCAATTCAAACCCCCTTGATTAACATTTTTGTTTAGGTGCCTCTCAAGTTTTAATTTGATCCTGCCTTCAACACATTGATTTAAACAAAGTCTTGCCATAGGCCATGTTTGACACACCCTCAAGTTCCTTGATGGATTCAATTACAAGTCCAAAGGTGAAGACAATGGAAGAAGATCGAGTTACATCATGTTTCTTGTCTCGTAACACTTCGGGGGTAGAAGGGTGTGTTGGAGCTTTAGGATTGGGACTAGGAAGACTGACAAGCAAATCAATTACTCACATGGACCCACATAAACCAAACAACAAGTTGGTTAATGTGTAGCTAGAACATTTTTGGTGCATAGACAAACCATGGGCAAACATAGACTCACAAGACTCACCACGGCCCGGACTTAGGGGAAACCACCACCTTCCACCTTATAGTATTCTTTGTGTATGGCCATGGGGTTAGCACTCAAATGTCATTTTGTTTCGGGACTCCCAAATGGGGAGTCTCAAAAATTTTAAAATTAGGACTCCCGCAACTTTGGAATCCTATAATTTTGTGTGTAGATCTCTAATTGAGGTGATGTACAAAGTAAAGTTATAGCCCTTGTCAAGAGCTTTCCAACAATATATGACAAAACACCTACACGCAAGGAAATCAGGGTGATTTTTAACTTTTAATGGTCGAGAGTCAAATTGGCAATTTGACTCCCAACCTTTCTTTTGGCCATAACTTGAGTTTTAAGTACCCAAATGGGTCATGCAAGCCCATTTTAGACATCTACATTCCAAGAATTTTCAAATGCTGTAAGGAACTCTTTGATTCAATGGGTTTTGACCTCTAAAATCACGCTTTAAAAATTCGGGAATCCATCGGGACTTTAACTCCCAAAGTGCGAACTCACTTGGGAGTGTGGGGGTTCATTCCCTCACTTTTCGACACTCCTGGGAGCATGAAATGTGACTCTTGGGCTTCACTCTTGGCTCACACCTTCGCAAGCCCTTGCCTTAGTCGCAAGCTCAAGGCTAGGGTTGCGATAATGTTAATGAATATGTGAATGTTATTAGTGCATTTGCCCCCCTTGCCCTAGTTTCCTTAGAAACCATTAGTGCATTTCAACCTTTGCATTTGTTTATTCCTTATTTTAATTCAATAGTGGACATTCAACTTGACTTGGACTTGGAGTGCTTTCGTTGGATTCTTTTTAGTCCACTTAGATTTAGTTTTTGCATCTTTCAATTCATGGTCCTTCATGTATGAATTTGAAGCATAGTTAAAATAAAAAAATAGTCACAAAATACATTTTTAATTGCCTAAGAAAGTCAAAAAATGGGGTTTTTCTTCTAATGCGAAATTGGAGAAATGTGAATTCCATCAATTTGAAGTGGAATTCTTGGGTTATGTCATCTTTAGAGATGATATTTGCATGGATCTTCATAAGGTTCAAACCATTATTGATTAGGCTACTCCAACTTTTGTTCAAAATGTCTAATGTTTTATTAGTTTTACAAACTTTTAGTGACGTTTCATTGCCCATTATTTTTCAATAATGGCCTTTTTTACTCAGTTGATTAAGAAGGATCAACATTTTTCTTGGGAAGTTGAAGCTGATAATGCATTTCAATCTTTGAAGGCTTTTTTCATTATTGCCCCATTTTTTATTCATCCAAACCCTTCCAAACTTTTTGTTTTGGGGATAAACACTTCAACTTTACAATAGGCATCGTGTTATCCCAACTTGAAGAAAATAATTTTATTCATCCTTTTGGTTTTTGTAAGTTTTCTCTTGTGAAAATTATTTACGAAATTCATGATAAAAAATTTCTAACCATCATGGATGCCTTTGAGGAGTCATTAGTAAAAATTGGCGAAAATGTAACCAATATATTTGCGACTACATACAACTATTAGTTATTTGCGACTACATTTGGACATTTTTGTAACTATTTTTTATGTTGGTCATATTTGCAAATGCTACTAGTTTGCAACTATTTTGGTGCTCATCCTTCCATGTGAACAACATTTATTTTCATTTTCATTCAAGAAAAATAATTTATGTCCCATTAGTTGCAAATGTGACCAATTTAGTTGTAACTTTATGAATATACAAAGGTGTGTTTTGTGAATTCTAAAAAATATAGTTAGGTGTATTCAAATTTATGAATGTATATTTTGAATTTATATGAACAACCATATTAGATGCGCATTCAAGCATTATTATTAGCATAAATGGCCTTGATATTATGGTTACACTAAATAGTATATATTTTAAGTATATTAAAATTTTATGTAAGATATTTGTTAAATATATTATGCCCATATTAAAAGTTTATCCAAACCATCTTATTATATTTCATAAAAATTACAAGTCACATTTATTATTTTTTGTATTAATATTATATTATTTTCAAATGATTAACTTACTTATTAATAATTAATTTTTATTTATTCAAAAATGAAAATTAAATTAAATTAAATCATAATAGCTTTTACAAGTGACATAATAATATATAATAATAGTAGTAGTAATAATAATAATAATAGTGCACCTATGCTAGCTACAAATTACATTATCATTATTATTATAAGTATTGAATTATGAAGCATTATTAGATCAATATAATAATTACTAGGAAATATTAATATATATTTTTAAGTTTTTAATTTTCACATTATAATTGATATTTACTAATTATTAATAATTCAATTATTATAATAGTTTAATGATATATAGTTTTTATTCTCAGTTTTATTAATCTATAATAATTATTGTATTAGTTAGAATGGAAATCTAATAAATTATTACATAAATGTAAAAGTTATTTTTGAAGGAAAAATAGACTTATTAAAAATAAATAATATTTATTGTTATAATTCATAAATAGCTTTAATGAGTGAAGTAATAATATGAATAATAAAAATAAAATAGTTAAATTTGGCTACCAACTAGCTACAATAATAATTGAATTAATGTTATTGCTACTATTAAATATTTACATTTATATTTATTATCAATTGTATAGATGAAAATAATAATGGAAATACTTATAATAAAATAATTAGCCTAGGATAGGTTTTAATTATGTTTTTAAATATATAAAAACTAGTACTCAATATTTATATTTAATATTTATTAAATATTGAATATTTATTTATTATATTTATTTTTTGGTTGCAAAATAATAATTTATTAATTATTAGTTAGTGAAATTGGTTGATAGATTATTATAGTTTATATATATATACTTTTTAAATCTAGCTAATAAATTAAATAATATTGATAATAAATAATAACATAGTTAATTCAGTAATCATAAAATATTGTTTATTATAATTATAAATAATTAGTTAATCAATTAGCTAATTAATTAGTTTGTTTGTTATCACTTACCTATTTAGTTATATACTTTTCAAGATGAGAATGAAAGCCAAAACATATGGAATAAAAATTTTAGTTGTAAGTCGTTTGCAACTAAAAATGTTTCAAATGAATAAGTGCAACAAATGCCCATCTCCCCATATGTGGTGGATTGTGGTCCACTTTTCTTGTAGTTTGTAGAAAGGGGAATACATTGAATTTAGGAAAGCATCTCAAACAAATTACACGACCATTCATTCTCCATCATCATCTCTAATGACATGGGTTTTAATTTGCATTGTATGTGCTTAAGGTCCTACATGGGCCTAAAGGTGAATGCTTAGTTTTTTGTCCGTTTAGTCATTTGATTCTTCCATTTGGCTTCAAATGTTTTTTCTTATATGTTGCACACCAAGTTGAACCTCCTTTAACCTTTAGTTTTCAAGTTGATTCAGTGCATTTATGCTTAGTTTTTAGTTTTAATAAGGACCCACCTTGAACCCTCTTTGTTATTCTCATGGTGATGATTGAATTGAATCCCATGATGTTATTCAAGATGCTTTCACTTTCATCATGAAAAAGTTGGGGTTTCATGTTTCGTAAGAGTAAACTCACATGCTTCCATTACCTTTTTTTAGTCTTTTTGCTAGCAAGTTGACATCATGTTATTGGTTGATGGCATTCACACATTGCCTTTTTTTTTAGTCTTTTTGCTAGCAAGTTGACATCATGTTATTGGTTGATGCCATTCGCACATTGCCTTTTTTTTAGTCTTTTTGCTAGCAAGTTGACATCATGTTATTGGTTGATGGCATTCGCACATTGCATTTCTTTTAGTCTTTTTGCTAGCAAGTTGACATCATGTTATTGGTTGATGGCATTTGCACATTGCCTTTCTTTTAGTCTTTTTGCTAGCAAGTTGACATCATGTTATTGGTTGATGGCATTTGCACATTGCCTTTCTTTTAGTCTTTTTACTAGCAAGTTGACATCATGTTATTGGTTGATGGCATTCGCACTTTGCTTGATGTTGTCATTGTTGATCCCACCCAAGTAGATTTGGTTTTGCAAGTCATTTCATCTTGTAGGGTTTACGTGACAATGACGACTTAAACTAAGGAAGGACTCTCCCATGATTGACACTAAGTGAATGCATTCTTTCCATTATTGTAAAAGTTTTTGGTTGTTTGCATTATTAAACGAATGATTTTTTTCATTGATGTGTTAACATGGCATGGTTGACAAAAGGCTTTGATGGCCCTTTGGATATTTTGTGAGTATTTCATAGGTAAAAGGTGTTGATAAATTTGTAAAGGGCTCAAGAATCTCTATTTTGAAACACGTTGTCCTTGTAAATGAGGACTTTTCTAGGCTTACCAATATTTCAAGTTTTGGTGGGTTCGTTGAGCATGACCCATTTTGGGTTCGGCTCCTTTGGCTTAGACTTGGGTCCTTTCTCTTCATTCCTTCTTTTCTCCCCTTCCTTCCTGGGTGCTTTGTTTTATGGAGTTTGCCAAGGTTTCATCATATTCATTTCCATCCAATATACTAAGGTTACATTGTTTATACATGTGTTTGACATTGGTTCAAACCAACAATGATTAAAAGAGGAAATGTTCCATGAAGTTAACTATGTTAGTGTAATGACTTAGGTTTTCATTTTGTTCCATGTTTTGAAGAGTTTTCATCAGATGTTAGTGTTTTAAGCACACACTAACACACAATTCAAAACTCTTCAAAACATGAGAACAAACAAAAACCTAAATGGTTACATAGTCATTTTCCTCCATTGGCAGCTCTTTAATGGGTGGTAAAAACATCATAGGTCAATTTTTTTTGCAAAATAATCACTTACAACCATACTTGCTCCACATAATGTCTAGTCATGAAATTTTTTTGGATGGGTCCTTTGGGTGATTGAAAAAATATATATTCCCATGGTTTTTGTGGAAAGGTGCCATGGCTGTTGTGGTTGGCACATTTAATAGTGATCACTCCAACTATCTCCAACTTTGGCATGGAAAATTTTCAAATGGTTTCAGCTTTAACCTTTAGTAGTCAATGAAAAGTCCTTATGTGTTGTAGGGATTTTGTGCCGTAGCTGAAGTGGTGATCATCCAAAAAATAATTTAGCCAAATTTGGCTACATAATAGATATGAAAGTAAGGGAAAAAATAAATCCTTCTATATTCTTGGCTACCTTCTACCTCTCTGGCTACATATATTGCACTAGATTACATAATAATACCCACAATACTAATCCCCAAAGTTTTGATTCATTTTTTTTAGTTTTCTTAAATTACTACCTAATCAATTCAAAAATGTGTATCAATATCATGTCTCTTAAATTATTGCAATTAAATCCCAACATTAAGACTCAAAATTTTTTTTTTTTTAAAATCAATATCAATGAGTTAAAAAATGTGTATTAACATCATGTTTCATAAAGCACTAGGCAGAAAATTCTAGTGTATTTGCAAGTCATGTTAAAGAGTGTACAAATTCACAAGGCATTCAAGAACACCCCACTCCTCAAGCATTACCTTACACTTAATCCTAATGCACATTTCATTTGGTCACTTTATTCGCCCAAGTGTAACACTTCTAGGGTCATTGATTAAATAATTTTCATTTTTAATTTCATTTTTCTACCATTTTTCATCAAATTTGCAGCCATCAAGTATCAATATTTCATATGAGTTTATTAAAGATCTTATATTAAAATTCCCGAAATAAAATAAAATAAACTATCAATAGGAAGATGCAGAAAAAATGGGCAATCATCCCCATGAAAATTTAGTAAAATCTGGCTACAAACAGATTTTATGTATGAATCTTTAATCAAGCTTCAAAATTTAGGAAAATTCTATTTTCACACCTTTTTTGGCTAGATTCACACCTTTTTTGCCGGTCCGATTTTAAACAGATTAAATTTGAGTGCATGAGGAGCAGCCTTGCGCGGTTCACAAAATCATGGGGTCACGAAATCAGACCGGCAAAAAAGGTGTGAATCTAGCCAAAAAAGGTGTGAAAATAGAATTTTCCAAAATTTATGGCTGCACAATTAAAACCCAAATATAGAAACATTGAGATTTGTACTATTATTTTTTCTCACTTCTGGTGAATTGGCGATTGAAACCCTCCAAAATCTCTTTTTCTTTTTGGAAAAAGAAAAAAGTGTTTCGCCTTTTGACGAAATTCCGCCAGTTTAAAAAAAGCTCGTCAACGCATAGGCGATTTTTAAAAAAAACAATGGATGAAATCCACGCAGAGTTAAAGTACGAGAGATGTGTCGGGGATCATCCTTCATCCGTGAGCGCACCATGCTCCCCGCCGCGTGAGAGTGCCTGTTCGCCTTTTCTCTCGTCTCTCTCGTTTCCTCTTTCCTTCTCTTCTTCTCTCGTGCCCAGAAATTCTCCGCAAAATTTTCGCGTAGTCTGATTGAGATGGAGTACGTGCGTCTTGATTGCTGCTCTGTTTCTCAGTTGCGCGCCCAAATTCGCGGAAATCCGGATACCAAAACGGCCAGTTGCTGTATGGACTTTGGAGCTCTTTGATTATCGCAGCACTCGCTCGCTCGCTCGCTCTGAGAGCAGGACTAATCCTGCCTTGTGCGAAAGTCCGTTTTCGTCTTCATCCGGAAATCATCTTCTCTCACCCAATATATGGAATCGCATCCCTGCAATTCAACTTCGAAGTTGAAACATCTCCGCCAGTAGCAAGAGGAGGCTCGTGAAAGGAGAATCGAGTTCGATGGAGTCGTTAGGGTAGGATGAGAAATTCTCTGTGAAGGTTGGGTGCACAGGAAGCAGGCAATTCCTTGTTGCAGAGGACTTGCCGCATCCATTCTCTTTTTGGTGGGCAGTAGGGAACAGTGGAGAGACAGAGACAGAGACAGAGACAGAAGACACACACATCTCGAGTTTTCAGAGTTTTTAGGGTTTCGCGAAAGACGTTATGGAAGCTCTGTGGAGATTGGCGTATCTGCTGGAGCCGGCGTCAGTGGTTTTGATAGCCACTGCCGTGTTTGTGGTGTCAGCCTCGGCGCAGCGGGCTTTGACTTTCGAAAAGGAATCTGAAAGACACAAGGATTTTGCAGAAGCATCCATAACCCTAGACAGTTCACAGGCTTTGATGATTCCTATAGCTAGTTCCTGCAGCCTCCTGCTCATGTTCTATCTGTTTGCATCCATGTCCCAGTTCATTATGGCTTTCACTGCAGTGGCATCAGCTTCCTCTCTAGCGTTTTGCATGGCCCCTTATGTGACTTACATGAATTCGCAAATGGGGTTACTGGATCCCATCATTGTGAACCGTGGCTGCTGTGGCTCCTTCAGCCGAACACAGGGCTTGCTGGTTGTGGTCAGTTGTGTGGTGGTTGCAGCTTGGCTTGTGACGGGTCATTGGCTCTTGAACAACGTACTTGGCATCTCAATCTGCATTGCATTTGTGAGCCATGTCCGGCTTCCAAATATCAAGATCTGTGCACTCCTGCTCCTGTGTCTATTTGTGTACGACATCTTCTGGGTGTTTTTTTCTGAGCAATTCTTTGGCTCCAACGTTATGGTGTCTGTGGCCACTCAACAAGCATCCAATCCCATCCACACTGTGGCCAGCTCTTTGAATTTGCAGGGCCTTTCACAAGCAATCACAAAGAAACTGGAACTTCCTGTGAAGCTAGTCTTCCCCCGCAATTTACTTGGAGGATGGATTCCAAGCGGCAGTGGAGGAACAGAGTTTCTGATGCTTGGCCTTGGAGATATGGTATCTTTCTCTCATCCTTCACAATTCTGCCTGTTACACACCCTTCTGATATGCATCAAAATGCAGTCTGTGTGTCTCGGAACCCATTGAAGGCACTGAACTGGAGATTCTGTAGAATAGAGAAATTGATCAGCAATTTTTCTTTAGTCGACTGGCAATGAAAGAGAAAAGTGCTCCTGTCAAGTGGGTTTCTTTTAGTTTTTCTCCTTCTCTTTTAGGTTTTATTGAGCTATCAACCATGAATTAAGTTTTCTTGTTTTACATTCACCTCCACCCATGTACATGAAAGTATGATGTCAGTGGTGATGTTATGATAGGTGGTCAATACTATGCACCTTGCTGCTGAAGGTCCCCGATTATGTGTATGGTTTTGGCTGTTGTTCAAAACTGCTCCTTGGTTTTGGATTTTTTTTTCTCTTGATATAGGGTTGGGTTGCGGTTTTGTTTTCAGATCTGAAATGTCTACAGATGTAAATGGAACAAGGGCATTAAAAGCGGCTCAAACTGATGGGAGTTTGTTGCAAACCATGCAGGCCATTCCAGGAATGCTTCTTGCTTTGGTTCTGTGTTTCGATCACCGGAAAGGGAGAGAACATGAGAATGAGGGCTCGTTCTCTAGAGGAAATCAGTACATTCGGTATGCTGTATGTGGCTATTCTATTGGTCTCATTACAGCTCTGGCTGCTGGCTTATTGAGTCAGTTGCCTCAACCTGCCCTCCTTTATTTGGTAAGTTCCTTATGGCAATTGTGGAATGTACTGGCATTAAGGACTGATGAAATGTTTTGCACAGATTCTCAGCATGTATACAGCAGTTAAATGAGTTCATCTGGTGCCAGTGGAATGGATGTGTGGAAATTGCATTTACACTTTCTTGTAACCTCTTTTCATCAGTGCCTGCATACCCTATGAATATGTTGTATACACAGCCATTTTCTTTAGAAAAGATGTGTGATTGCATTCAGCGTACAGCTTCAGTCTTTTCTTTGATCTGTTGATTAGTTTGCTTCTGCCTATGGAGCTGCCACAGCTCGATGCTTACTGATCTGTTGGGCTTAGTGTACATTGCAGCTGATGATTGTCTTGACTAATTGGCTGTTGGTGTGGTCAGGTGCCATCAACGTTGGGTCCTGTTGCTTGTGCTGCATGGGCACAAGGAGAGCTTGGAGAGCTTTGGAATGGGCTAAGGCCTGTTGTTACTGATAAGGCAAGGTTGATGGAGGTCTGAGGTAGTCACAGGACAAATCTTGTTCTCTTGAATACGCTCTAACTTACGCTACCAATCGGGACACTTCCTAATGAGTCTCTCCAGTCTGGCACAACCTGTGGAGAGGTTTCAAGTCTAATGTGAAACTTCTCTGCTATGCCCATCATATCAAGTGGCTAATCCACTGCCTAGTAACCACCAGCTTTCTAGGACCCAGAGCTGCCATCCTCCACCATATGGGCAAGCCCTTTACTGATGGCAAGGAAATAATTGGGAGGTGCCCTAAGTGGAGGATGGTTCTTTCAAGCTGATTGATCCATCAACATCACATGGAGCAAATGGACAAATCCTCAAAAGACATAAAGTCAGTCACTAAAGTGGTGACTTTGATTCAACTCTTTTGTCATGATCACATGGAACTTAAAGCTGGGGCCATTAAATTGATAGCCAAGTAACATAGTTCCATCTGGATCTGGTCTCTGTATCTATGGATGCTCATGTCACTGCTCATTACAAGCATATTCTTGCTTGTACATCAGGGTTGTCTGTCATATCCTTGCGTTAGTTTTTGTTGCTTATTCTGTCTTTGTTGTTTGTGTTTTGGGTGCTTCTTATATACATGGGCAAGAACTTATTTATTACAGCTGCAGTCTTTAAATGAAATACTGAAGAATTTTATTGGGACAGAGTTTTAGTGGCTTGATTGCAGACTCAAGAATCAATTTCAAATGCGTAACTCAGAGGCTAGTTTGGGTTAGGTCTCCTCTTTAGTGAAACCCTGGAAATTAATTTGGGTTGTCTCTAGATTTGTAGTCCCCAGCTAGAAGTGCAGTGTTTTGAATTGGCAATGTTCATGTTTGTTTGTTTAATGTATTGGGGTCTTCTCCTTTTCCTCTTTCACTGTTTGTTGCTATTTGTTGCATCTGTAATTTCTTTAACCATATTTATTATTCAGGCATCTTTCAATTCTATTCAATTTGACCTAAAGAAGTATAGAGAAGTTCTGATACTCATGACAAATTCAGTTGCCGCACCATTATCTCGACAAATGGGATTTTGATATTTGGACACTTCCAACAGACAATTTCCAAATGTTTCTTTTGACGCGGAGTTTGAATTCAAAGGGTTGCAAAATGGAGCGCTTATCACATTGTGTAATGCCAAACTTGTTGTCCAATTATTCATTTTGAGATCAATTCCATCTTCATGATTTTGGATTCAACACATAATTACTCAAATGAAAAATAGATTGGACCTTGAGAAAATTAGCCATGTTGAGAGTCCTATCAATTAAGTTTATGGGGTAAAGAGTTTGAGCAACCTTTCTTTCAATTCTAAAATGTTCAAGGATTGTATGGAAGGTTCTTTATATACTTATTATGATATGCTCTAATGTAGCCTCTTCCATATTTGTACCATGTTCACAAAGCTCTCACATCCCATTATTATCATTGTAGAAGAGGACAAGCTTAAATATGCACACACACATTTTTATATGCCATTTTCTAACACTTTGGTTCAAGATTGAAGGAGGAGCAAAATTGGAGCATGTCTATAACAAAAGAGCCCCTTGTGATGGATCTCAATGCATTCCAACCTACGGTAAAGGATGTCTGTCGAAAGTGGTGGAGCTGAAAAGCAAATCTGAGACAACATTTACACAAAGCCAAAACATACACAAAGGAAAAAGCTGAAACAAACAAAAGCCAAAAGAACACTAAGTATGATGCATCGTAGGACATGCTATGTTGCGATGTGTAGGGTAATGCCCAATGAGTGGGGCATTCCGCAAACAAGGGCTTGCTCCATGAGGCATCATCCAATGGTGGGCCTACCTTTCAAGAGTGCCTCACTCCAAGGGTGTTGCCTAGCATAAATCTCAACCATTCAGATCAACATCTATAAACATCATTGTAGCAATTTTTGCAATATGATGACAATTTGTTTTGCACCTTACTTTCTTTTGGGAATGATTTTAAGATCTTGCGACTTGAGTTTTTATTTTCAACTTTCAGAAATAGCTATCCTAGCTATGAGGAAGCATCCACCATCAATTGAATGGCTAGTTTGGTCAAATTTTTTTCTAGTACGTAACATGGCATTTTATTTTGAAGACATCTTACAATAAACTTTTTTGTGTCTTAAATGATTGGTGACCTCAAAATGTGCAATGGAGTTCAATTTGGTTATGCTTGTTTGGCCCAACTAAAAAAATTATGCAACTTTAAGTACTTTGGAGGTCTGCGATGAACATGTTCCTTCAAGGTGGAGATTTGATGAGCTTGATTTTGCAAGTCCTAAATATTACACACACAATACTTGAATGCACATACAATTGCTAAGTATTGACTTGTGTGGGAATTGAACCCCTCAATTGCCGACGACCATACAAGCATGTTGCACACATGTCACGCATACATAGTGTGCACAATTATGCACATTTACAAAAACACACGATTGCTGAAAATTGAATTGAACTCTTAAACTATTCATTGTGGCACAACCTACCTACACACAAACTTGTTAGTACCTACTACCACTTGACAAAATTCTAATCTAAGACACATCAAACTTGCTAAAATCATAGAAACAACAAGGCAATGGCAAAAAATTAAACCTCAACTTACACAAACAAAAATTAGTGAATTTTCAAAAAATATTAAACATGCATATCCTTCCAAGTTGCAATTGGCTATGGGTATGAAAAATTCTCCAACATGTAAAATTGTTGAGGAGACATCCTAACAACAGGGTCTAAATGTGTTATCAATTGATTGTGGGTCTTGGATTTGAAGAATTTTATATCAATAAAACATCTTTTATCATCAATTCACCATGACAATTTTTAACAATTTCAAGTATTATGGCAGTTTGTGTACTGATCACTTGTGACAAGGACAAATATCTCAAACTCAAATAAAGGGTTCATTGTGTAAGGAGGACCCATGGTTGGCATAACATTGATTTTCATAACTTGAAGAATGACACATGAAGATCCAAAGACATTGAAGATAAGACTTCAACTAGTAAATATATTTTATTAAACCAAGTCCTCTTGGGGTAACAATATTAGGCCTAGATCACATTAATGTGGTTTTTGAAAAAAAAATCATAATTTGGCATCAATCATAATTGATGAAAGACCACCCCAAAGCTTCCATTACACCATGTGCAAGAATGTAGCTTGATTAAAATTTGGAAATCAATTATTTAGCTATCTCTTTCCCTTGATTTGTGAGAATTTGAATGTGCACCTCTTTGATCACAAAACTCATAACATTTATTAGTTGGTTTAGATGTTTCACCCAAATGTGTTGTCCATTACAATGAAAAGATAAATGCCCCATATGGTTTGTATATTGATTATTTGCCACAAGATGATTAGATTATAGGAAGAGTCTACCAATTAGTTATATGTTCATAAAACATGTGATTTGAAAGTCATGTTAAGGTCCACATAATGTGGAAAAAAAAATGTTTGACAAATTTTTGATTATTGCCATGTAATCAACAGAAAATACATCTCAAGTTTAGGCAACCTTTGTGTGGTTGTTCATCGATTCCAACATGGGCAACAAGATTCTTAACTCATACAAGACCTTAATGTCAAATAACATCTTAAAGTTAACCAAGTTAATAGAGTTATTGCTAAGGTAATCCAAAGCCATCTTCACCACTAAAGTACAATATTCAACCATGACTTCTTTTGTAGGGTCCAACATTGAAATTGTTTTGATTATTTTCAATAACTTGTTTCCTTTAGTTTTGATGATTTTAACAAGCTTACTAAGTTCCAAATGCTTTTGAGGTTTTTATTAAAAGAAGCAAGTAGGGTTTGGAGCAAGCTTTTCAACTTACGTTTACTATGTTCAACTTAGATCAAACTTGCACTACAATATTAGTTTGATGTGCCATGCAATAAATACCTTGCATGTGAGGAGCATGATCCAAGAAAATCTATTGAGTTGTTCCAAGAAAACACTCACATCATGAAATGTTAATGATTAGGGGTGCATCCAAGGTGGTTTTGTAAGGTTTAGACCTAAAATGCAAGAGCTATTGAATATTGAACAATTTTTCAATATAAATTCAATAAACTATAAACTTATTTTTTTAGGAAACTTTGGGTACACTATTGGTGTTATTGTAAAGTGTTCAAGGAGCATTATTTTTGGGAAATGATTTCATAACTTTTAGACTTGAGGCATAGAAGATATTGAATATTGAATTATTTTTGTCATTGAAAATTCAAAAAATTCAAAACATGATTTTTTAAAGGTTCATAATTAAGGCACAACATAGTCCATGATAGTAGAAGTGAAAGCAACAAATATCATAAAGGCTCCATTGGTTCACTTAATGGAATTCAAATATATATCCTAGAATAAATGAATCAATCAATTTATGGATGTATAAGTGGGCTACTTGTTGATGTTAGTTGTGCAAGTGGGAACAAACAACTAAATGAAGTAGAATGTCAAATATTGTGTTGTGTGCGGGGTTACTTACTTAAATTGGTTGTGAAAAAAATAAAATGTATATTACAAGGACATTAAATTAGTGTTATGAACGAGTATGTGCTTGAAATATTTAACTTTATTCAATATTATTATTGGTCCAAAATCATTGAAATCCACAATAACATGTGTAGCCAATTTGAAATCAAGGTTCAAAATTAGTTCAGAATAGTTCAATTCATTGTTTTACACATATTAATGTGAATTTTGTTGAAATAAGGATATGTGCATAATGGTTCATTGTTCAAACACCATGTCACATTATTTTATTGAAATTCAACATTATTTTGGATTTTGTTAAATTTTCAAGCATAATGTATTTTATGTGGATGTGAGATTAGATTATCTAATCAAAAATTTTGTGTGGGAATGTAATTAATGTAACCCACATTATTACATGTGTAAATGGCTCAAAACGAAGGTTCATAATTAATTTTGACCACATTAATCATGTTGATCAATGAAGGTGGCCTATGATTGGCCCATTGCAAACCCAAACAAATATAGGCTATGTGGTTTGCAAATATGCTCTAAACGTTTCAACTTTGTGTGATAGCAACAACTTCACAATTGGTGGTGAAAATTTGTTGAAATTACAACTAGAAGACCATTACAAGTTTTACAATGTTGATGTACAATTTAATGTTGTTTGAACTTTGATGGAGGTAAGAAAGTTTTGAGGAGGGAAAATTAGCCTTGGAGATGGAGGGAACCAATAAAGAGGTGAAATGGATTGATAAATTCTTGCCCTCCACCATACACATCAATGTTGAGGTGACTAATTTCCAACCTTTGAAATTTCGTTATTTCCTTTGTGTGTTTGTTTTTGAGCTTTGAAGTTATATTGTATTGTGTGTTGTGCAAGGATCATTTAAGGCGCTTGAAAGGTTTGTGACTTTGCTTCAAATTCCAAGGTATTTACCATTAAGTTTGAGTTCAATGAGTTTTAATTTTTTCCTCCTACAAGTTGTGTGAATGTATTTGCATGTGTTGTGTGCAACCATTGATTAAAGGGTCTTTGAACATTTGAAATTTAGTCATCAACTTTGTTGTGGGTTCACTATTCATTGATTTTGCTTGTTCACTGCAAGCAACTTGCAAGTGTGTGTGCACATTTTGTAAATTACATTTTAATGTCAAACAATTAAGATTTAGGCAACAAATCCTAATTGATGATTCTTGAGTACTAAGTGTTTCTCTTTTATGTTTATATGTATGTTATGAGTTGTGAGGTGCAAGATGGCTCCTTTTAACCCCTTGGTGAATTCAAATTTCATTGCATGTTTGATTAACAAAGTAAGGTTGGCAATGTTGTTGAAGGTAACAACCAAGGTTTTGGCATGGACAAAGAGAAATCAAGAATGAAAAAAAAGGTTTGGATCTTAGGTCAATGTGAGATTTGACATCCAAGTTTAAAAAAATCCCCAAAGATATTGAGCTTGAGTGTAAAAAAAGGAAGAAAAAACCTATTGAGTTAAATAAAAAAATTCAAGAAGCATGAACTATAAACTTCTTGTGGGTTGAGAGCTTATTCAAAGTGTATTGAGTGAAGTGGGATTGTCACCCATATCAAGTGCAAGATTAGCACAAAGGTTATATGGGGAAGGAAAAGTTGTTAGCTCCTAAATTTGATTCTTTTTGCAAACATGATGGTAGGAAAAACATTACTCCCCCATGTTCGATGTTCCTAAAGGCATGTTTTATTGGCCTAACTTTTTTCAACATGCTAAAAATGAATTGTTTTATGCTTCCAATCATGGGACAAATATGTTGAACAATGTCATGACGGTGTGGCACATGATGGCTCGAACAAAATGATTTAGGTTGCCACAATGTGTTTAACCTACTCCAAAAATGAAAGCATGTAAATGAATATGATGAGAGCATGAAAGGCTTGTTATAATTCTTTCAAGTCAAAAATCGTTTACATAAACATTAATGGGATAATATTGGATAGTCCATGGATGGTATCATGCACATCATTATTCTTGTAGTAATTGCAAAAGCTATGATATCAATTGACTATAGATCTTCATATTTTGTGATGAAGTTTATTATTAACACATTGATAATCAATTAAGTTGATTGTCATTGCACACTTATGTGATCCATCTAAATGGACCCGAAGTTCAATTTTGGTATTCATTAAAAGGTTAATTGAAGGGTTTGATGCTACAAATCTAATTAAGGTGATCATGTAAACCTTGTTGATTACATATGTGAATTAACAAGTTTCAAGTTGATATGCTCTAAATCGATTTATTTGGTCGTTATAGTAGGTTTAGTTTTTTTTTCAAATGGGATTTTAATGTTTTGGAATATATTCAATTTTCCTGTGTGCGTTCAATGAGGAAAACATTAATGTTTATCTTTTTTATAAACATTCCAATGTATCTACCTTTTGTCAATATGGACATTGCTTGTTTTAAATTGTCATTTTAAATGTGCATGAAAAATTATTATAAAGCTGATGAGTGGAAATTTTCCTTTTTAATGTCATGGGTGGATGAAATTTTTGTCAATGTTTGGTGGCATTAAAGATAAATACAAAAAGAAATTTGCACTCATGTACTTAAGTTTATGATTTGTTGTTGGTAAGGTCTAACCTTCATTTTAGTCAACTGGTTTAATTTATAATGGATTCAATGAATTTTAATTTGAAAACATTGGTTGCAATTGACGATAGGAAGATAGAAATAATTACTCAAAATTTGATGAGTATCACATCAATTAGATTTGAGTTTACAAGTTTGAGATGACTTAAAACATGTTTGAATTTACACGTTTTTGTGCAAATTTTATGAAAATCAATTGAAATATGCTTGAAATTCCAATAATTCGGAAGCCACTAGACAATCATATTGAATTTGAATGAAAATTCAAGTTTTTAATGAAAATTTTGAAATGTGTGTGTCAGCATTGTGGCAATTCTTCCCATGTGGTGGCCCCCAAACCAATTTTGATGGTTGCACCATGTTGAATTCAATGTCAAATTCACTTTCTTCTAAAACATGAAATTAAATGAGAACTTGGTTGAAATATGTCCTATTTGGTGGCCATCTGATGGGTTTTATTCCCCAAACTATTGAGTTTGGTGTCAAATTCAAGTTCTTGTTGAAAATTTATGCAATTACATGAAAAGATGGTTTAAATACATCCTATTTGGTGGCCATTAGATGGGTTTTGTTCCCTAGCTATTTGAGTTTGATGTCAAATTCAAATTTTTGTTGAAAATTTATGCAAATTACATGAAAAGATGGTTGAAATATGTCTTATTTGGTAGTCACAAGATGTGTTTTAGCTTTCCCCTCGTGTATTAAATAAGTCCAGAATTAAAGTTAAAGTTCGGAATGATTTAAATATGTGTTTTATGATTAAAAATTAACATACCTAATGACCTATTAAAATCCTAAACCTAATTTCATAGCAAAAGAACAGTCTGTTAACTGAAGATATCAACAGTAACAATGATGAAACTATAAAAGTTGATGAGTACCCAAGACATTCTCTAAGCTTTTCTGAATAGCACTTCATGTAAATCCCATATTGCTAGGCTTCATCAAATTCCATGATATATATAACTTTGAAGACGGCATAGTTTTGCGCTTAATATGGTGAAACGGGAGGTTGTACGCAGACTGGCTACGATCGGCGAGTCAGGGGGTGAGCATGCGCCTTACTGCCTGCAGTGATGCCTCGTCGGAGCGATTCCGAAAGCAATCGCAATCGCACATATTATTATATGAGGCATACAGAATAGCTTAGTATCTAACTTTTATGAAGTGCGAAACTTTGGTTTGATGCAGTTCTAGAAATTTGAACAGTCCATTTTTGTTTGTGCAGAAGGTTCGTCACCTGAAGGTGGAAATTTGTCGGCCTCGAGGTAAAGCTCCAACATTTTCGAGAGTAAACCCGAGTAAACCCTTTTCATAGCAGTAGGATTCAAAAGAAGAAAATTCATTGAAAATATCATTTATTTGCTGTTATTTGGACTGGCAGAGTGTCGACATCCATTCAAGAGGAAGGAGGCAGTGATATAGCAATGGATTCCATATTTTTTGACACATCAGAAACTCGAGCTATTCCAACTTGGATGGAAAAGGATGCAGAATCGAACGCCGAAGAAGGTTAGAGTTCCTTTAAGTGATTTCCTATATATCCGTGGATCCAGCATATAAGTAATAATAAATTTCCAGCAAACCGTTCTACAAAATCTGTATCAAGAGTTTCTGTCATGTTTGCACAGGCAACAGGAAGACTTCTTGATCATGAGATTGGTAGCACTCACGAGACATAGCTAGTATAAAAGGGTCAATAGTATCCTCATTCAAGCTGCAAAAAATTAAGTTTTGAGGTAAGATTAATTTCATTATAACGTTTCCGTGTAAAGATATCCCTTAAGCACACCACCCAAAGACTACTTGGATGCACAACATATCTATGGGATCACAGAGAAATCTACACAACAACATGTTGATGGTACCAAGCCATAATCTTATGAGAGTCACTCACAAAGTGTCAGACCAGCACCTTCGTCATGGATGGCAGTGACTAGATCCCTGGACTTCCCTTTGAGTTCATCATCTCCCAACAGTGGATGGAAGTCTCCACGCTGAAAGCTAAGAACGTCAAGCAGAAATCTTTGACCAAACAGTTCACACCACGGATCAAATGATGCAAAGAATGTCATTGCACCGGGATAGAACAGCCTATTGGTAAATTCAACAGCTATTGTCCAAGCGAGCAGAGAGGATTAAGGATTTTACACCCAAGAAAGGAGGTTTACAGAAATTGAGGTATGGTCATGAACTCGTGAGCAGAGTGATGACAGTTTTGCAGGTCCGACACAAGGCGCAGATGCTTTATATAGCGACAATATCTGCCTCTGCAAAACTGCACTCAAAAGGGGCATGCACCTCTCGATTTGTCACTAATCAGGTCTTAAACATAACGTCTATCTGCACCGTGTTGCAATGAAATCATATTCGGAAACCCGAAAAGATTCGTGACTGTGAAAGGCAAAAGCACCGAGAGTGGACGTCCTTGCTCGACCAGAAAAACTAAAAAAAATTGCACAGATTTCAACTAAAAGAAGAAGACATTCCTGTTCACAAGAAAATTCACAAGACGAGTATCGACCGAAGATTGTTGAACCCTGAATGATTTCCTATATATCCCTCGCCAACAAATTTTTACGATGGTCAAAACCGAGTCTGAGACAGACCGGCTCAAAACAAGTCGCAAGACGCGACCGTGAAGCTCAAGAAATTTGATAGTCTTCAGGTCCTTCGTTCCTGTCTTGCGCCAAATTAGAAAAGGGATCAGTTCCAACCCTTTTTTCCCCTCCGAACGGCAAACGAGAACAAGAAAACAGAGGAACTGACAGTCAAAGGAGAGTGAGGGCTACAATATACGCAGAGTCCTATGCTGAGATGTGGACGTAAAAGGAGCAGTTCATCACAAAAGATTCAAGAAGCGCTTACAGAGATGGTTAGTGTTGGAGGTTGTGCATGAATCACGAAGAGGTTTGCCATCTCCGTCAACACATCCTTTGCCGCAATACCGACAGACACAGAACGTGTACGCGTAAGGGAGGAGACGCAGAGGTAACAAATACGTATATGCGTTATGAAGGAGACGAAGAAAGCAAGGAAACGTACGCGAAAGGATCAATTTCCTTTCACCTATTGTGGGCGTACTGTCTTTGACGTAAAGTACTTGGCCAGATATTTTGAAGTGCACCTCAAGGCCGCTTGAAATCCAGACTCCTTGAAAATAGGAAGCACCTTATACCTACTTAATAGGTGGGTAAGGTACCTCTTGCACCTGCAAGCTGTCTCCAGCGCCTAGAAAATTGGCGTAAGTCTTATTTTTTGGACATTAGTAAGGCCCTGACATTTGTCTCCCTAGGATTTTGATATCTATGTTTAGAGTCTAAGGTTTTAGATTATAGGATGTTATGTAAAATCTACATTCTAACATTTTAGGTTTTACAGCTTTATGCAGAGTCTAGAGTCTATGTTTAGGTTTTGTAGGCTAGGATTTATGGCCCTTGGATACCATAGCTACTTAAAACCCCAAACTATGGTGGCTAGGGTATTCAAGAGGCTTTTTTTTTTGTTGCATTTCTCAACAGCATTCATGAATGTCCAAATTCTGGAACATTCAAAATGGGCTTGCTAAACCCTTTTTGTTTGAAAGTTTTTTTTTTCTTTCTTTCATGATTGGGTTATTTTATTTTATTTTTAAAAATCAGTTGTTATTATATTGTCAGAAATGTAGGGTTTTAGGTCGGATCTAGATAGGGTTTTAGGTTTAGGTTTTAAAACCTGGAATCAATAGTCTTATAAAGCCTAGAACTATCAACTTTGGGAACTGGCCCAGTCTATGAAACTTCACCAGATCCTGAAACCAACAGGCTTTTTCAAAAAAAGAATTTATAATAATTTTTTTTATTTTAATATTTATAAATTTATAAATTTTTAATTAATTATTTTAATTACTTTATTTTATAAATTCAGAACCAATGGGTCATGCATTTCAAAAATAAATCTAAAACTAGACCAAAAAGTTCTTTAAGATCTAAAAGCTGGCCAAGACTAGTTTAGAGTTTTTTTTCCTTCCCTCCATCACTTCTTGTTGTTGCTACTCTATTCTAGCATCATCATCCCTTCTTACCACAACTTTGCCTTGTCATTGCCACTTTTATTGCGATCACTCCACTCCAACATCATTGCTCTTGTTTTGATGTCATAACTCCTTGTTAATGATGGTGTTTTAACACCATCACTCCCAATGTTATCACATTGTTCCAACATCATCGCTCCTTGCTATTGCTACTCCCTTTGCTGATACTTTTGTACCATTTATTTTTGTTGAAATCTTGGAGTTCTTGGAACATTTGTGACATTTTTGGTTTTTTGGATAATTGTTTTCCCCTTTGTTTTTCTTTCTCTGATGTGCAAGTTTTGTTGTTGTGTTTGCTTGTTGATTTGTAGTTTGTATGTGCTTTGTTTGTACATTTGTTGTATAATGTTTATGTTCTATTTTGATATTGATAAGAATGTTTGTGTCTATTATCAAGTGTAAGATTTATATTACAAATTTTGGGCACTTGCATATGAAACTTGCATTGCATTTTACACTCGCACATAGTTTTTGCACTATAATCAAAGGAGGGAAAAGTGAATGATTTTTCATTTTTTTTTCATACACTATAAGGAATTTGTAAATAAACAATTGGATTTACAATTATTTTTTAATCATAATTATCACACTCGACTTGCTACAAGGCCTAATTGCTTTGAACAAGTTGTATAAAATTTTAGTTGCAAAAGACAATACATAGCACCAAGTTGTAATGATAATCGCATGATGATAAGATGTGACTTACATGAACTTTACATCCATCCAAATTAGTTTACATGGCATTGTCATTTTGCAACCGATTTTATGACTAAGTAATGTAGTTGCATTATATTTATTGAATTTTTTAAATATTTAATATTCAGATTTTAAAATATTTTTTAATATTGATATACAGTTGTATTATTGTTAATTTCATTAAGTTTATTTTGAATTTATATGAACAACCATATAATATGGTTATTCAAGTATTATTATTAACATAAATGGCCTTCATATTATGATTACACTATCCCAAAATTAAGCACTTGTTCAATCAATTTAACTTGGTGTGACATCATATTGTTTAAATAATGTCATAAAGGTGTCACTTTTTTTAATTAACTAATACATGTCTAAGGTTTGTTGTAAGTTTAGCATTTTAAATTGCCATTCCAAGTTGTCACATTTATCTCTTGCTTGCTAAACTTCCTTACTTATTGTCAAAGGTTTTTCCAAGGTGAATGTGTATTCAACTTCACCTTCAACAACTCATTCTTCAAATGCATCACATACTTTTTTTGAGCATTTGCCTTCTTGGAAATTTGAAACTCCTTGGATTCCCAACCTTTTAAAACCACTATTAGCTTAAAGGTTAAATTGATTTTAAAGCCTTAAGTGTTATAGACCGGCTACAAACAAGTGGAGAATTCCAAGACAAGACAAGTTTTATTGATCCATCAATTGGTGTTGATCTGCTAAAGAGTTGTTCCCTAGAACATCTCCTTTTATAACCCTGAACCATACTAGTCCCAAAATGTCCTAGGCCATGATATTGCCAAAAGTATCCTAAAATATCCTAGGCCATGACATTATCCTCTCCTCAAGCGACATCTTCCAGATGGAGCCGGTTTGTTAGGATACCGTTGGTGAAACCGATTAATTAAGTCTTGGGCATGAACTAGGTTTCCAACAGGCTCCCAAGTAGCTTCAGAAGGAGGATAACCTCGCCAAAAGACAAGGTACAGGAGCTTTCCACGAATCTTCTTGGAGTCCAAGACCTCCTGAACTTCAAACTCTTCTTGGCCTTCAATTTCAACTGGAACTGGGGGTTCTTGATGACGTTTTGGGATCGGGTTTTCATGATAGGGCTCAAGCAAGGAGACATGGAAAACATTGTGGATTTTGAACTGGGGTGGAAACTCCAACTGGCAAGCCACTAGACCAACCAATTTGGCGATTTTGAAAGGTCCGAGGCGTTTGTAATCCAACTTGGCACATGGGCGAGTGGTAGCAATGTTTTTTCTGAGAAGCCAGACCTTGTCTCCAACCTTGAAGTTTGGATGGTCCTTGCGTCGGCGGTCTGCTTGCTTCTTTTGCCACTCTTGTGTTAGCTTGAGTTCTGCCATAAAGTTCTATTGAACTTGTCTAAGCCTCGTGGCCCTTTCTTCAGCCGAGGGGTTTACGGAGGCCCCAGGAATTTCAAGGTTGAACCTGGGATGAAAACCATAATTGGCAAAGAATGGACTGATCCTAGTTGATGCATGTGTTGTGTTGTTATAAGCAAACTCTGCTTGAGATAGTAGGCCCAGCCAGTCGTCCTGTTGGTAGTTCACAATGCAGCAAAGGTAGTGCTCGAGTGTCTGGTTTGTCCGTTCGGTTTGTCCATCTGTCTCAGGGTGGAAAGCTGAAGATAGTCGAAAGTCAACTCCAAGAAGCTCGAATAAGCGATGCCAGAATTTGGACGCAAACTGAGGACCTCTATCGGACACAATTTCCTCAGGGAGTCCATGCAGTCGAACAATTCCGTCCAAAATTAACTAAGTTGTCTCTTCTGCCGTGATTGACTTGGAACAAGGGGTGAAATGGGCCATTTTGGTGAGTCGATCGACCACAACCAGTATTGAATTCTTGGCTCTGACAATAGGCAGGTCCGTGATGAAGTCCATTGTAATAGATCCCCAATGTCGGCTAGGAATCGGCAGGGGTTGTAGGAGTCCAAACGGGCGATGCCTGGGAGCCTTGGATCGAGCACAGTATCATAAGACTTGACATACTCCCATAGCAGCTTGTTCATTTTGGGCCACCAATAATTTCTTGACATTAGTTCGTGAGTCCGTGCCATTCCAAAGTGACCCGCTAAGGTGTTGTCGTGGCATTCTCTCAAGATTTTTAGGCGTATAGGTCCTTCGGGTACATAAATCAGGTTATTTCGAAGGAGAAGTCCGTTTTGCTGCTCAAACTGATCCAGATCATCACAATTTGGGTTCCTTGGTCGTTCCTGGAGTTCCTTCTTGATGTTGGTAGCCCAGATGTCTTCCTCAGTTGCCATCTTAATGTGCCTGACAAGGTTTGAGTCTGGGAGGGTGCTGATTATTGCTGCAATTCAAAATTGCTCGGGGTTGAGTAAAGTCTGGTTTTGCTGTACGTAGGCCTCATCCCCGCTCGAAGTTCATATTGTGAACGACGAGATAGTGCGTTAGCTTTCCCTTGCTGGGTGCCGGGTTGATACTGAATTTCAAAATCAAAATCATCTAGGAAGATAGACTAGCGTGCCTAGCGACGATTCAAGGTCCGAGTAGTTGTGAAATAAAGGAGACTCTTGTGATCTGTCAGAACTTGTATTCGATGTTGAGCTCCAGTAAGATACGGTCTCCATTGTTCGAATGTCGTGATGATTGCCAGGAGTTCCTTATCGTAACCTGATAGTTGATTTCGGCACTGGTTAGCTTCCGTGAATAGAAAGCAACTGGATGCAACAACCCATCTATTCCAAATTGAGATAGAATAGCTCCCAAGGCAAAATCTGAAGCGTCCGTTTCCACAATGAATGGCTTGGCAGGATCAGGATGTATCAAGATGGGTGCAGAGGTGAATACCATCTTGAGAATATCAAAAGCAGCCTGAGCCGTTGGATTCCACAAGAAGGGCTTGTCTTTGCAAGTCAGGGTTGTTAACGGTGTTGTGATCTTGGAGTAGCCTTTGATAAACCGACGATAGAAGTTGGCAAACCCCAGGAAGCGTTGAACGTCCTTGACCGAGGATGGAGTAGCCCAACACTGGATGGTCTCAACCTTTGACTTGTCCATGAAAATGCCATCTAGAGAGATCACGTAGCTGAGGAACGCCACTGAAGATTTGTCAAATTCACATTTTTCCATCTTGGCGTATAAGCCATGCTCTCGGAGCGTCGTAAGCACCAATCGTACATGTTTGTCGTGGGTTTCCTGTTCCTTGGAAAAGATCAAAATGTCATCCAAATAGACCACGACAAATTCGTCCATGTACTCCCGGAAGATATCATTCATCAGATGCTGAAAGACTACGGGTGCATTGGTGAGGCCGAAGGGCATGACCGTGTATTCGAAATGGCCGTAGCGAGTGCGGAAATATGTCTTCCATTCATCACCGGGACGAATCCTGAATAAGTTGTAGGCTCCACGGAGGTTAAGCTTGGTGAAGATCTTCCCGGTACATAGCCGATCCAAGAGGCCTGAAATCAAGGGCAAGGGATATCGATTCTTTTTGGTTATCTTGTTGAATCCACGATAATCCACACAGAGTCGAAGGGAACCATCCTTCTTCTTGACAAACAGAATTGGGGCGTCCACTGGAGACTTGGAATGCTGAATGAACCCCTTGGCAAGGTTTTCAGTAAGGTAATCACGCAAGGCTTGGAGTTCCGGTTCCGATAGGCCATAGATAGGACCAAAAGGTGGTGAGTGTCTTTCTTCTAGATCAATCGGGCAGTCATATGGACTATGGGCGGGGAGCTGATCAGCATTAATCTTTTCAAAGACATCAACAAAGTCCTTGTACTTCTCGGGAAGTTTGACAGGTGTTGGTTCTGATTGGGGGTTTTTGCTGTTGGCTGGGTTGACATGGATGGCGAAGATTTGAAGATTTTTTAGCAGCCCGACAGAAAGGGACAGCTCCATCAACAAAGATCCGGACAAGGTTGGTTTTCTGGGTAGGATTCTTGACAAGATTCTTGACAGGAAAAGGTTTACTTCTAACCACCAGGGGGTTCTTGATTGCAGGACTTGACATAACAGACTTGAGAAAACTGGAATTGGTTTCGACCCTCTTTGGGTTCTTGACCACAAGGTTCTTAGCAAGACTAGACAAAGTGTTTTTCTGAGCATGGGGTTCTTGAGAGGTGCACCTTTGTGCGCTGAGGATGAGGGTTCTAGATCGCCAATCAATGATAGGATTGTGCGCTTTTAGCTAAGACAGACCAAGGATGATAGGATGGTGAGGGGTGGAGATGATGTTGAGAATAATCTTCTCCGTGTGCTTGCCGATATAGAGTTCTAGAGGGGTTGTCTCGTGTGTGATTGCACCAGAAGCAATGGTTCTCCCATCAATAACCTCTACCGGAACAAGGGTTGACTTCTTGACCACAAGGATGTTGTGTTGGGCAACAAATGTTTGGTCGATGAAAGAAGAGGTGGCGCCGGAGTCCACCAATGCTGACACTTGTGGTATGTCTTCTGAAATACAAATGATGTCCACATACTGAGTGAAACTGGGAGTGGGACCAACAGCGGAACAAGAGCCTTTGCAAAAACGGTGTTGGGTGAGATCTAGTCGCACGGCTCCTACTATGACTGGATGTTCTTGTTTTCCAACTCTTAGGGAGTTTCCACAGCTTGTATTTGAAGTTTGACAAGCTTTTGAGGGCACTGGCGAGCTATGTGCCCTGGGTTGCCATAGTAAAAACACAAGTTGTTTGTCCTTCGGCGAAGTTTCTTGGCTTCTGTCAAAGGTTTAAACTTAGCTGCGTTGATCTGCATCAGGGTAGGTCCAAAAGAGGCAGGTCGGGCAACTGGTGTTGTTTGGGGAACTAAGGCGAGCGTAGTAGGCCAATTGTTCCAAAGTTGGGCGTTGGAGGTGACTTTCTTTTCCTAGCGACGTTCGAACAGACGATTATCGCACCGAATTACCTGGGTGATGGCTTCACTGAAGGAAGAAGGGTCTGCGAGTGTCAACAAAAGATTTTGAAAATCATCAGGAAGCCCATAGCGAAACTGATCAATCAAGGCAGCTTCTCCCCAATTGACGTCGCAGGCAAGCTGCCTGAATTACGAGGCGTAGACGATGGCCGAACGTGTCCCTTGCTGGAGGCGACGCAGCTTGTTGGCTGAAGTCCTGGCCTTGTCACTATCCCCAAACACTGCTTCAAATTCCGCCATAAAGGCGTGGAAATCTTGTAGGAGAGGGGATGATGTCTCCAGGATGGGAGCAAACCATGCTGTAGCTGTCCCAGTGAGTAGGGTTCCAACGAATCTTACATGAGTGGTATCATCAAAATATCGACGGGGGTGTAATTGCATGATCAGGCGTACCTGGTTAACAAAACCTCGAAATTTGAAGCGTGTTCCATCAAACTTTTCTGGCAGACTGATCTGGGGCTCTAGGGCGACCATTGCAAGGGCAGGAGGTACTGGGGCAGGAGGTGGTGGCTGATTCTGTAGGCGGGTCATCGAGTCTCTAAGCACGGCATTTTCTTGTTAAAGGTGCTGAAAGGCGGCAAGGATTTGAGTGAGATCGATGTTCGATTCTGAATTGTCCTTGGTGGTAGTTCTCACACTTTTGTACGAAGGTCTTGATAATGTATTTGCGCTTCCCAATCTTCAAACTCCTTCCTTCAAGATCTCCCAAGTTGTATTTGCTCCACTTCAAAACTTTTGCTTTGATGTCTTTTCAAAACAAACTTCTGTCATAACAACTTTGCAAAGCTACATTGCTCACATATGACCTTGGATCGCTCTAAAATTTTGATGAAACATGAGCAACTATGTCTACTACCGTCTCAAAATTTCAGCCCTATTGATGATGACCACAAAGAGATATCACTTTCAAAAGAAACTGACTTCAAAAACTGAGACTGAAACTCAGATGCTTGGATCTCTCTCAATACAAATTGAAATGGCATGAAATTTTTCTCACACATATATTCCTATATGGTCTATAAAATCACAAAGCTGCAAACCCAAAAAAGTTTAAACAAAGGAGATATGACCAAAAAACCAGATCTCACACAAAATTTTCAAAAGCTCATAACTCTCACAAAACATATCCTTTTCTTTGGAAACTTTGAGAATAAAAGCAACCTATAGTCTTCTATAACCTCTTTAAGGTGCAGACCCAAAAAAGCTTAAACAAAGGAGATATGACCAAAAAATCAAATCTCACACAAAATTTTCAAAAGCTCATAACTCTCACAAAACACATTTTTTTCTTTTGAAACTTTGAGAATAAAAGCAGCCTATAGTTTTTTATAACCTCTCCAAGCTGTAGATGCAAAAAAGCTTAAATAAAGGAGATATGACTAAAAAACCAGATCTGACACAGTGTTTTCAAAAGCTCATAACTCTCACAAAACATATCCTTTTCTTTTGAAACTTTGAAAATAGAAACAACCTATTGTCTTCTATAACCTTTCCAAGTTTCACTCCAAGATACCTCTAGCTACTTACTAAAACAACAAAACAAACAAACAAGAAGAAGGAGCAGATTAAACTGTTATGGACCGGCTACAAACAAGTGGAGAATTACAAGACAAGACAAGTTTTATTGATCCATCAACTGGTGTTGATCTGCTAAAGAGTTGTTCCCTAGAACATTTCCTTTTATAACCCTGAACCATACAAGTCCCAAAATATCCTAGGCCATGATATTGCCAAAAGTATCCTAAAATATTCTAGGCCATGATATTGTTAAAAGTATCCTAAAATATCTTAGGCCATGATATTGCCAAAAGTATCCTAAAATATCCTAGGCCATGACATTTTGTAGTTCTTGATATTCATGGGGGAGCATGGAAAAGGATGTCTTTTCCAATATCAAATAATACCTAAAGGGAATTGATGGGAATTAAGTAATATACCCGATTGGGTTAACAAAATCAAACCAAAGTTATCAGTAGTAGATAAATCATCTACTGTAGATTCAATGCAACAAAATTAAGTTGAAAATTATAATTATCTAATTAAAAATAAAGAGTCTCATATATTGGTTGCTGAGTAAAAATTTTAATTCAATTAGTTCCATAATAAAAATTGTAGTCATTCTTAAAATCCAAATATAAATATGTATTAATATATTTTTTTTAAGATTAAAAAAATATAACATGTTTTTAAAACCTTTATGGGTCCATTCATTGGCTTAGATACCCAAAAGGACAATCTAATGAAAAATGGGATGTGAAGGATCAATTTGGAATTTTATAATATATTTATCACATTATAAATAATATAGTGAATATTTGTATGCTTATAATTAGAATAATTTCACGTTCAATTAATTTTTAGAATTCTAAAACAGATCAAATGGAAATTAAAAATTTTAATTAGGTTTAGGGTGATATTAATGTGTGGATATTAGAAGTTTAAATAATGATAAAGTGAGAAAAATTAAAACTCTCTCACATAATACCTTTCAAATAATACCCTCCTTGAAGAAAATAGTGAAAACAAATAATACATAAATATCCCCCATGTACCAAGGTAGCCAATCACTACTTGTAAAGATATTCATCATCATAAGTTGTCAACCTTATTTAGTTCTTTATATCTTACTTCTTGGGCACTATTTTTGACCTCCATCAACCCTTACCAAATTTTTTTTCTATAACTAACATTGCATAGTTTAAACCACCTTATATATTGTTCTTAACTCATACTATAAGAAATCTTGTCAATTCCAAATCCAACTCTATGTTTGTGACTATTGATGTGACCATTATCCAAATCAATGAATTTTACAATTATAATTGTTGTAGTCCTATGTGTTTACAAGTTGCAAGCATTTTTCATGTACATGTGATTATTTGCTACAATTGTTGTGCATTTTTTTATGGAAAGGTGGCTGAAAAATGAACTCATCTTAAATCATAGTTGATCACATTTAACAATAAATTGAAAACCAAGGTTTTTACAACTATTACATGTACTTGAGTTTACATGTTAATTTTAAATTATAGGTGTGACTATCTATTGTGATGAAATTGAACATCTGGATGAGTATATGGATGAAAATGTGAAGGGGTTGGTAAAAAACAAGTACGTATGTACATTGGTAGGTTATAGGTGGGGAGGTTGTAGGTTGATAGGTACTTCAATTAGGTGGGTAGCTATGCTAGTTAACTTAGATAGTCTAAGTAAATTGTCTAAATTAAGTAGATTTACACAAAATACGTTATTTTATCTACTAACATAACTAGGCTAAGTAGGTGGACTACACAGGTTAGGTAGGGGTGTATGCACTCTAAAGTGGCTCATTTTCGGCGGATGTTCCACTCCCTAACAATCCATGTGGCAGTGTTAAAATGGTGGTCTATTTTGATATCATTAATTTAGTTGGGAATTACATAATGGTTAATGAACTAAGAAGCCCATATGAAAATAAGCCATTCTAAAAAACAATTTAATGTACATGTACATGTTAATAAAAAAAAATTGAAATCCACCCAAAAATGATTATGATACAAACTTATGAAAATATGGCTCATTTTGAGCCATTCAAAAGTCCATAACTTTTTTTGGGTTTTTTCTCTAGCAATTTGTGTGGTTTTCATGCTCATTATTTGAACTAAAGGGAAATGGGAGACAATTCATTGGAATAAATGGAACCCAAGGCATTCCACATTAATTTAAAATTAATGTAGCATATGTCATTGGCCCAAGTGTGAACACATTGAAGGCTCAACTGATTTTTCTTTCCAAAGCCATTTTTTTCAATTTGTTTAAATTTCCAATAACAAAATACACTCACAAATAATATTATCCAAGTTTTGAAAATTTTGAAATAAACTCTATTAAATTTGGCTCTCCAAAGGTTTTCTAACAACACCACAAATGCCCCCAAATACCAATATAATTTTCAATTTCAATTTTATTTAATTTTCACTGAAAAAATGGTTCAATAATCAATAGCTTCCACACAATAGCTCCAAATAGCTTCAAACCAAGTTGATGCACCCCTAATCATTGAATTTTTTTTGAAGCTACTAAGAACATGGCATGAAGCATCGTGGTTTGGAAGATTTTAGTGTGACAAAACAAAACAAAACAAGGTGTGTCATACACAACAACCCCACCATTAATTTAATATCAACAATTGATATTGTATGATAAATTGCTCATAGCTAGGGGAGTTTTTTTTTAATCTATTTTAATGTACATAATCATGTTGTTGTAACGGAAAATTTGTAATGATTTTATTTTCATTTTTTAAACACCACATGAGTTATGAGGAACCCAAAAAGGATCTCACATTAAATGATGACATGTTATAAGAACCTATCTAAACATTAAAAAAATTGCTACCAAACCAAAACCAATAGGAAAATGTCACAACATGATTTTCATTTTTTGGTAAATCTAATGGTTTTATTTTCTTTTTTAAAAAGGATAAATTATTCCTTTTTCATATTTATTTCTCACATTAGTGCAAAATTTCAAAACCAAAAAAAAAGGACTTGTCATGACATGTGTATTTGAATGTTTTCAATCACATTGTCACATTTTTAAAAAATTACATGATTTTTTGATGGGTGCCATAACCATTGTTGGGAAAAGTAGTTTCATATTTAATTTTGTGAGTTATGGATTGGTGACAAAGTCACTTGGGTTTGGGTGCACATTTGAGGAGGTGGCATAGAAAACAAAATGTCAATTTTCTTACAATCAAATTAGGATGAATCATCTCATCTAATTTCTAGGGGGCAAAATCCCTTGAAGCTACTATACTCTATAATAATTTTCAACACAATATTCTTGCCTTCCAAGGCAAGGCCAAAAACTACCTTGCTTCATAAATAGATGTCTTGGGGTTGTTTTTCTTTAAAATGAACCCTCTCCCACTCCCCTTAGTTCAAAAAATGGGCATGCAAACCACACATATTACCCACCTTATTTCAACCCAACTAATAACCTTTAAAATTGTTCAAATGTTCCAACTTTTGTATTCTTGACCAAGAAATTTCCATTCTTTTTCATGAGTAAAATATTTTCCATGGTGCCTTTTTTTATGAGTTTCATCATATGAAAACATTTTCCCCAAGCTTCAAAACAATACCCTAACAATTTTTTTAATTCAACCTTTTTTATCCCAATAAGTTTGAAAGAAAAGAAAGGTTCAATAACAACTGCTACGGACATCTTGCATGCCCTAACATATCAAATGTGCTAGGAGCATCTTGTGCATGTTTTCGCTCTTGTATTGATTACACAGTTCCTCCCCCAACTCAAGGAATGAGCTTATCCTTTGATTTTTTCTTGTGTTTCAAACAATCATCTATTGGAATGTTTTTTCAAGTTTTTCCAAAGTTTTGCACACCATTATTCACATGATTTAAAGCTATTTTTAAAGTCTAAAGGGTAGTGGGTGGCAATAAAATTCAAATTATGATATGGCAAAAGGCATGACCTATTAAAAGAAGGCCATATATTGTGTAATATTGCATGTGCGTGGGCAAAGAAGGTAAAAACCATATTTGAATTTCAATGTGCTTGTGTATTGGTCACATTCAAGGTATTGACTTGTTTACCATTGTTTCTTGAAGTCTTACCAACTTTATGGGTTTGGTGATACTAATGCACACACACATATTAAACCATCGCCCTTATATCAAATTGAGATTGGTGCTAACAAGTGGAGTATTAACCTTTAATTTCATAGTTGGCCATTTTTGGCTCTTCCAAAGTTCATCACTATTTATTTTTTTTGAAACTTGTAACCCTTGAACTCTTCTAACATGTACTATGCTTTAGAATTGGATGTATTGGACAGCCCTTTTTTCCATTATTTTTTTGAATCTTTAATGGCCCACATGGATTCTTGAAAAGTGGAAAAATCAAGCATTTTGCATGACAAGAGCTCACCCTTCAAATCATTAGTCCTTACCCTAGGACCCCATCATTTGCTTAAGTAAGAGAATGTTTGAGGACATGGTCACCTTTCATATGAAAATGTAACTTTATCCAATTTTTATTTAATGTATTTCAATTTTTTAATGTCCTAAGTCCACACAAGGTTTTTGTGCAAAAGCTTATCATCTTATTCATTTAACGTTGAAACACCTAAAACCATTGAAATAAGTTCTTTGGAAGAAATACCTCTTATTTCTACCTTACACTATATTTTGGCAAAATGCAAGAGAATTGTTGCAAGTGGAATGGTATTTTTTGGAATTTTTAGAATTAATTAGCCACACTACACAATCCATTTTTGGATGTCACAAGGCAAAATTTATTGTATCCTTAGCTGTTACAATTAATGCTTCCTACTTCTAATTGATAAGGAAATAAGTATAAAGGGATTCATATTTATGATCTAGATTTTTATATGAAGATACTATTAGGAAAAAAAAAAAACCATATGATCATTCTTGAGTTTTTGGGGGACCTTTAAACTCAAATTTCAAATTGTGTTAATGTCCATACAACTCTAAATGTACTCATACTGTAACTGTTACTACTTTACACCTTAACCATGTAGTTATTCCTCTCCAACCACCTCCCCTATTTCAAAATTTCCATTACTCTTTGCACATTGTTAATGTATGATCAACCATATTGGTCCTTTCCCTTGTCCTAACTAGTTGATTGGATGTCATGAGTTGATGATAACAAATTGGGCTTTGGAATTGAATTGACAATGAAACCAATAGACAAATACTAAGGCATTTGAAAATACGCACTTGGTGTTGCTACTTCATGCTTTGCAAATTCAATCATGGTCATCTATCCCTCAAGATAAAAATGACAATTTATATAAGACTTCAAGGTTGTTTCAACTTAATGATTAAACCTTTCAAATTAATTAAAAGATCTTTTTATGTCATTTACTTGGAGATGCATAATGTATTGTGAAGATTGGGGTTTAAATTTGATAATGTGGGTGCTAGTACCAATCCACAATGGATGAAATTCAATCCATCCTCAATCACATTTCATTCAATGAATGGAATTTATCCATCATAGTGCACTTATCATCCATAATAAATGTTTCGGAAGGTGATCAAAAATATTTTTTGGATGTTGGGCCATATGGAAGTGAAGCCTTTTTATGCAAGTTTTCATGGACCATACCCCCATAGGAATAAATACAAAAGTATTGATGTATTTTGGAAAAATGCTCGTTGCTTGTGTCATTACTATCACTAATCATGGGTCATAGCATGATTACCCTCCCATCAAACATTAACTAATGCAATGTACACTTTGAATTACAAAACTTATTTTATTTGGATTTTTTTTCAACGGTATGGGGAGTACTCGGTTTGATGACCATGATGCTACAACACTTCTTTTCTTTAAGATTGGAGCGTGGATGATGAAGATGGTTCAACTCTATCCCAACTTGATGTCACTTAGAGGAATGAAAAACTAAGGCACCCTTTACCTTCTCCCCTCCCCCAGGCACATGGCACATTTTGGCACCAAGGAACTTATCAAATTGCACCGAATCTGGTTATACCTTGATGGAAGCAGCTGCCTTTTTCATATCTTCCAGGGCATCAACACAATATTGACTAAGTTTCTCCGGGTCAGGAATGAGATGTTTAGTACTCATAACCACCGAGCCTGCCTTTCCAGCATAGCTCACCAAGTAAAAGCATAGTGACTGCACCCACACAAAGAAAAAGGGTTGATTAGCTATGTGTACATGGTATGGAGAAGCATATTATCTCCAAAGATCAAGTGGGTAATCCCCATAATAGAATCACATCATGTGATTATATAACCTGTGTTGGGTGGTTCTTTCATTTTGTTGTAACCTCCAGTTCAAGGATTTTGGAAACTTTCAGAATAAAAAAAAACATCTGGTTCCAACCTTGGGTTTCAGATATTTGAAAATTTTCAACAAACCTGCTGGTTTTAATAAACAACTGGCAAATAACTGGCAATTTCAGGGTACGCTCTGTGATGGGCTCTTTGGGTCTTTGAGAACCGTGGTTATGAGTCAAAAATGGCTCTTTGACTTTCTGAGAACCACTGGTCAAAGGGTCAATATACCTGACACTTACCCACTGGTTCTTTCTTTTGAAAAAGAGAGAACCGGCCCACACTGGATATGACATTGAAGTTGCAATTTTGAGAGTTTCCATGCATCTGAGGCCATTTCTGAGATTTCTTTTCAAGTCATGACTTTTTTGCTGTTGTTAAGTATTGGAGAAATGCGAGATTGTGAAGAGGAAATGCATGCCTGTGGGTGTCCAGAGACCACAGGAAATATGTGAACAATTGGGTTATTATCCAGCATGACAGGCTCGATAGGACCAGGAATATTTGACACTGTCAATGTTGTCTGCAGTATTGCACGCCGTGTGAGCATTGTTGGCAGCTGCAAAAACCAAACAATCTCACAGCTATTATGAACATGTTACTGTAAATCATGAAAAAACCTAGTTTTTAGGAAATCATCAAACCACCCGAACTCTTAATTTTCACCATCCACAAGCAAAAGGCTGAACATGCTACCTTCACAAAAAAAACCCAGCATTTCAACACAGGGAACAGATGAACATACATAGGATCTATGATAGAAGAGGTGTAATAAGAGAAAATGAAACATACAGATGGGCCTGCAAGCCAGAAGAGAAGTGTTGCGCTCCATAATATGAACAATTCACATTCTATTACTAAAGCATTTCGTACATAGTCACACATTCAAAGGATCCTCTATCCCTTACAATTGAAACATAAAATTAATTATTAACTTGGTTCATTTCTAGGAATTATAACCTCTCTAAAAAAGCACCCACCTTACATCCATTTTAACACTCTCAAAAATACTTATTCACTTCCTTATTAACAACTTTATTAGCTTCCTAACCAACTCAACATCCAACACCTTTTAGAAGACTCATACACTTCATAACCAACTACTTTCGATTTACAACAATAAACAAAATTAATATAAAAATCCCAAGGAAACTTCCCTTCAACAACTAGGACATAATTCATATCATGTTTCCACGTATAAAAGATATATTGATTCTTGATTATTGTTCAAATAAAAAATTGTCAATCATTCAATAGACATGTGTACTAAGAGTTAGGTTATCACATTACCCATGACCGTTTGTTTGAACCTACAATTAGACCTTGTTTGATGTGTGACCACGATCATAGATCATATACATCACAATACTTTGATGACCAAATTAGGTTTGATGAAAAATATGAATAATGTGACCAAACACCCACCAATGCAAACCATCTAGTCTAAATCCATTATAACTCAATTGTTGTCGAACCACAACAAAATGAGCAAGGTTTCACCTTGGTACATGTCCAAGAAACCCTCCTACTTCCCCACCTAAATAACTACTAACTACCTATGTAAATGGGTAAGGATCATAAGTCATAAGTGGGTAAAGGAATGTAATTGATTGATTACTCTGAAGGAAGGTAAAGTAGATAAAGCAAAGCATTTGGTAGCTACCATGTAGGTATGTATGTAGATAGATACATGTGAATGGTTAGTTATGTACTAACCATACCATCCATGGTTAGCTATAGGGCAATAATATAATGAAAAAGTGTTTTCTGTTTACATACCATCCATCCATCCATCCCTCCATGTATATTAGTTGGATTGCCACTTATCCTGACTCAACACCCATGCATGCATGCATGGACAACTAACTTCCCCTTGTAGCACAAGTGGAATGTGTGTTTTCCAAAGCAACTTCCTTTGGCCATTCGTAGCCCAACTTTCAATGATCATCACCACCCAAAAACACACACATACACACACACAAATCCACTTACTACAAGTCACAAGTTGAGGATGCACAAAAATCACATCGTTTTTCATAAGTTTTTTCACCAAATTGAAGTTTTTTGGCCTTGCATACCAAGGCAAGGATACTGTGTTTCGATTCATTTTATAGAGTATATAGTAGCTTAAGGGATTTTATATGAGGATTTTTCAAAGATGATATTTTGGGCTTGTATTGAAACCTGAGATTAGGTCTAGAGTTATAATATCTTTGAAGGATTTTGGTTTCTTTTAGAGGATTTTTTTGTGATGATTACGTATGTTTTTGCAGGGTGAAATATTTGAGTTTCCATAATTCTTCTTTTTGCTTTAAGATACGTTTTAATGTAAATGGCAAGGCCATAGTGTGACACACCCCTTGTTTTATTATTATTATTATTATTTAAAAATTTATTTAAAAATCTAAATATATATATATATCTTGTGAAAAATGAAACTCCAGTTGAGGAGGAATTTATTATATTTTGAAAGAGAAGTTGGTACTTGGGTTTGGTCTTTGGACCTATTAAATAGCCTAATAGCCTAAAAAGCACTTGGCTATCGCCTATAAAAGGAAAAGAGAGCCCAAAGAAACCCAGCCCTTCTTTCCTTTATGTCAAGTCTTAGACCAATCAGGTTGCAGAGTGGAGATAATTTTTGTGACCACCAATAATTTACTTAAGCAAGCCAAAAATAATTTTTTAAAAAATAAAAAAAATCTAAATACCCCTTCTTCCCTCATTTCAAGTCTCGGACCAATCAGGTTGCAGGGTGGAGAATTTTTGTGACCACCAACAGATTGCCTACACAAGCCTTTAAAAAGAAAAAAACAAAACAAACAAACAAACAAATAAACCCCTTTTTCCTTTATTTCTAGTCTTGGACCAATCAGGTTGCAGGGTGACGAGGCCCACCAAAGGCGGCCAGTTCGTTTTAGCCCACCCAAAATTGACGTGATACTCCTGGGCGGCTTGAAATTTCCACGTGGAAATTTAGCTTTTAATTTTAAAGGGCGGGTGGAGAAAAAAAGAAAAAATGGTAAATTTAATTTAATTTCTTTTTTTAGGCTTGCAGAAAATTGTTGGTGCCCACAAAAATTCTATAGACCCTGGAACCTGATTGGTCCAAAAGACTTGAAATAAGGGCAAGAAGGGGGGGGAGGGGGGGGGGGGGGGGTTTTGCTTTGGTCCACAAAAATTATTCCATCCTGCAACCGGATTGGCCCAAGACTTGAAATAAGGGAGAAAGGGGTTTGTTTGTTTTTTTTTGGCTTGCGTAGGCAAACTGTTGGTGCTCACAAAAATTCTTTCCACCCTGCAACCTGATTGGTCCAAGACTTGAAATAAGGGGAAGAAGGGGTATTTAGATTTTTTTTTTCTCTTTTTTTTTGGCTTGCTTAAGTAAACTATTTGTGATCACAAAAATAATCTCTACTCTGCAATCTGATTGGTCCAAGACTTGAAATAAGGGAAAAAAGGGTTGGGCCTCTGGTTTTTTTTTGTTTGGGGGGGGGGGGGGGATTTGGTTTCCCCTGCTTGTTTATACTGTTGGTGCCCACAAAAATTCTCTCCACCGGGGCAATCTGATTGGTCAATGAGTTAAAATAAGGGCAAGAAAGAAGGGTTTGATGCGTGCATAAATTGTCTCGTGCTTGTGGACGTTCGGTTGATTTGCGCCTTTGCCCAATCCCGGGCCCGCGTGTGTCCCTTTCCCGACAAATCACTTGCGAAGTGCAACAATCGCTCGGAAAATGCGGATAATCTGTTTCCTCGTGGGCCATCCGTTCTCGTGAGGTAGTTGCAGGAGAAGAGAAGAGGAGGAGATCATTTGGATTTGAACTTCTTGTGCAAAGAAAGAATCATCAAATCTATTTTTGTTCTTGTATTGCTGTTGTTGTCGCTATTGCGTTGCGGATTAGGACGAAACCTGATTTTGATGCGACCGGGATGTTCCTCGAGTTTCGACCTTGATTTGGTACTCCAAGAACTCGATTTCGATTCTCTTGTCGCACTGTGACTTGGACATTTTGCAAGAACTAAAAATAAATGAATAAATCTTCGTTTGTTATCTCTCTGCGTGTGTAGGGCAATTTTTTTGGGATTCTCTTCTGGCGTTGCTGCAGCTTTGACTGTTGTTGTGCAGGAACAAAAAGATTTCTTCGTTGTTTTGTTTTCTCTCTGCGTCCGCAGGACGTGGACTCGAGTGCTATTCTTACCTGCTCCTCCATTTTTGTCCTGTAGTTGAGAAATTATAGAGCGCAAACACGCACGCACGCACGCACGAGGAGGATTTTCTGACTACAGCTTTCTAGTGTACGAGTGTTGCAAAGTGACGATACGGCCAAACCATCGATCAAGCTCGCTGTCGAATTCTTGAGGCTCGTTACTGAGACTTTCCGGTACGTCGATTTTATGTTTCTTGATTGTTAGTTGTGTTGCGAGTTTTTGGCAGGACGTTCAAAAGGCTTACTGATGCATTTTTCCAAGTCGAGTTTTCGTAATGGTCATCGTGAAGACCGAACGTCACTTCGGTTTCTAAGAGTCGGTCCCTTACAGTAAAGAGGAAGGAAATCCCCGGCTCTGTTCATGGACTCTTGTCGATCTCAACATCGAATTTGCAGGATAGGAAGTCGATGAGCATTTTTGGAGGTCCGTCCCTCTGTTAGCGACCAGATCGATAGATCGTTTCGACTTTTCACGGAATTGTCTTGCCTGCGGAGTAGTACTCTGTTGACTTCATTTATCTTTCCGATTTACTTGTTTCTTTTCCGATTTTCCTTGCTCAATTTGCCTTCTGCTTGAAAGATTTGTTTGTCACCAGGACAGGAAATGTGATTTCATGATGAGCACTCCATTAGATCCATCTATACAGCATATGACAGAATTTTCCTGTCCATCGAGTAGCTATTTCTCATGGCATGTCATGCACACCTAATCATGAAGTGGCCCAACAATATCTGCAGTGGGCTGTTGCAATCCTTCAGGTGCAACGACCCTCCATACAATTAGCAGGCAACCATTTGTTTGGAAGTCAAAATAGTGGAAATTGCACATCTAGGAGACTCTGTGTGAAGTCTGATCACAATTATCTCCATTTGTGAAGAATTCTCATGTTTTGGACTGTGAATTGTGCTTCTGAATTTCAACCGGAAAGAGTGGATGTTCTCAATTTTGTTGAAGACAAATACATTTCCAATGGTTGCTTTCATATCAACCTGATTCATGCATTGAAAGTTGGTGTATCACATAAAGTCACTGTCTCTGTGCACATTCGCAGAAAGAATCACTGAAAAGCTGCTTGACAAAGCTTCATGGCACACACATGATTTTATGTTCCTAAACCCTAAACCCTAAGGCGTGGGCGACATCATTAACTATTTGCAAGTTTCAGCAGATTGAGAAGTATGCTGCACCGCTCAGCAAGGAAGCTGCTAGCAAGAACCCATGTCCTGCAGTGCACCTTTTGGTCCCATGAACCCCTCTTGAATCCAGTTGACTCATCAGCAGCAGCAGCCAGGGTAGTGTCAACATTGACAAGTAAGACACTGGACAGGGATCATTCGTCAAATAGTGACAATGTTGGTTATCACTGGCCTATAACACCAAGAAAAGGGACATCATGGAGGCAGCAATCTTACAGCACAGGATTTCAAAAAGTAGGGGCCTTGCAGCAAGGCATGGCAGAGATGGTGTCCCATGTAATTCCCATGCCGTCAGATATTCGCTATGCAGATCTTATTGTCAAAAGATCTGATCATCTCCAGGTATGTGTTGCTCATTGTGGAATATATGAGTACACTTTGTTTGACAAGTGCTCAATGTCACAACTTTCATGCTCCAGGTGATGTGAACTCCCAATTTAACAAGGTCCATGGTGTGGCAGGCAAAGCCCAGTTTAGATCCTCTGGGGCTCAAATTTGGTGCCTTATACACTGATCACATGCTTCAAGTCTCGTGGAAAGAGGGGTCAGGCTGGACAGCCCCCTCAATCGACCCAGTAGCCCCAATGACTCTTCATCCCTGTGCTCAGGTGAGCATTGGAATTGTCGATTGCTTTTCAACTTGGGAGACCTTAATTTTTGGGTCTCTTGGTGCGAAGGAGCATCTGCGTACAAGAAGATGAGCAGTTGTTTTTGGTGAAAAAGTGGCAGCTGTATCTCATGGATATATCTGGCCATCACAGATTGAGGAAGTGAGGAGGGATAGCACAGTTCACAACTGTGAACTGTTTCCATATATGTGTAATGTGCTCTTCATAACATTTCTCAACAGTCTTTGCCAACTAAGTCCTCCCACTTGGTAAGTAATGCTCTTCATTAAATGATACAGACCTAGTACTGGAGTCTTCTGACAGGAACCTTCTCTTGTTTATCCATGACAGGTCTTGCACTATGGTTCTTGTTGCTTTGAGGGAATGAAGGCCTACAAGGACAAAGACCAGCATCTCCGCCTGTTCCGGCCAGACATGAATATGGACCGCCTGTCTCGATCAGCTGCTTGTCTCACCCTGCCTGAATTTGATAAGGTAGACTGCTGAAGTCTCTGCCACTTCTTTGCCTTGGCTTCTCCAGACATACCCAGGGCACAGTTGATCTGCATGACTACTGCCATGTGTGAATTGTGCTTCTCATTTGTTCGTATCATCTGGTTTATGCACACCCTCCCCACTGTTGCCTTTACAACCCCCAGGTGTTTTCATAGGTGAAGAGTCAAAGTCTAATCCTGATATGTGTTCCAACTCCTGGGTTTGGAATTGGTTGAATATGTTGTATTGAAAGCCATTGTTCTACCTTTCTAACCATCAGAAGAGCAAATTATACATGTTCTTTCTTGATAACAATACATTGCTTCAATTTAAAGCAAGGGTCACATCCATTTCCAGGTAGAGCTGCTTGAGTGCATAAAAGAGCTTGTGCGGGTGGAGCGTGATTGGGTGCCTGCTAAAGAGGGCTTTTCTCTCTACATTCGTCCAACGATAATTGGCACTCACCCTTTCCTGGGCTTGTCCCCAACAAGGGAAGCAATGCTTTTTGTGGTTCTTTCCCCTGTTGGCCCTTACTTCCCTGGTGGATTGAATCCCATCAAGCTATTTGTGGAGACAGAAGTGGTTCGGGCCTATCCTGGTGGGGTTGGGGACAAAAAGGTCGGGGGTAACTATGCTCCAACCATGCTGCCCCAGCTCAGGAGTACCCAGCGAGGTTGTTCCCAAGTAAGTCCACTGAGTAAATACTTGGGTGCTCCTGCCTGTTTCCATTAGTAGGCCATAGCTTTCCTGCTGTCCATGTCATCCAACTCTTCTAATCCCAGACTCATGATTTTTGTCATGTGTAGGCATTATATGTGCTGCAGGATGGGCATCCTGGGGGTGGGATTGTTGGGGAATCGGGTGCCATGAACATATTCTTTCTGTTTCAACAGGAGGGGACGATGGAACTAGTCACCCCTCCTTTGAATGGCCTGATATTGCCTGGGGTCACCCGGGATACTATTCTCACCATTGCCCGTGACTTTGGAAATATGAAGGTTTCAGAAAGGCAGTTGCGGTTTGGTGAGGTATTGTGTCCATTGTCCACTATGTTCTGTTGACACGGACAATGCTGGTTGAATAGGTGCATCTTGTTGTGCAGTCCATCTGTCTGAAAAACTTATAAAGTAGAAGAGGTTAGGCCAGTGAGATATGTTCTCTCCTTTCTTGTTGCCTTGTATTAAATTTTGTAAAGGAATTATCAGATGTTTCTGAACTGCTTTTTTGTGAATTATGTGTACTGAACAGATAGAAGATGCAGCAAAGACTGGCCGGCTGTTGGAGGTTTTTGGAACAGGGACAGCATGTGCAGTTCAACCAGTAACAGGTCTTCTGAAGAATGACAACACTGAGATTACAATCCCGTTCGACAGTGAAGCAGCAGCACACTGGCTAGCAAAGCTACCTGGAATGGCTTTAGCTCAGCCAGGTACTGATGAACCCTTCAGCCTTTGTGGTCGTCTGACCAGAATATTGTTAGACTACCAATATGGAAAGGTGGAGAGTCCTTGGTCTGTCCCTATTGACCCATAGTTTTGAAAACATTTTCGTGAAAGCCTATACATACTTTAGTTGGATTGAGAATTGTTCCAATCCAAGCCACATACATCAATCTGAAGATTAAGAATGTTGTTTTCAAAGCAGGATCTAAAACCATAGTCATCAGCAAGTCTAAAGTAGTGACAAAAGATACACACCCTCCAAAGAAAGAGAAGGATTCTAATGAGGACACTAGTACATGAGTAACAACAATACCACCAAATTTTACCTTGGTAGAACAGGAGGTGCATGGTGTTTCTGTATGTTAATGTGCAGCAGATTGCAGCCTGTAATGTGAGCTCCTGCTGAAAGCATTCCTCCTTGTAAATAGTAATTGGGGACTTTTCAGACAAAGGCTACATTGAATTGAATTTGGTTCGTTTTGCAACTACATGTGCTGGTGTTAGGGGCATGGTGATGATCTAAACCAATGTCCATCTTCCCATTTGTTTGTTTGTTTGTGTTCCATCTCTAAGGATTGGTTAGAGTAGTTCTCTTGATGGTAGTCCACAGTGTGTTTTCTGGCCTATTTATTCTTTTCCTGTCAGGTTATCCATCCAGAGATTTCCAGCACATAGAAGATCACTCATGCATCATCATTTAAAGAGGAGGGTTCTCCTTGGGCAATTGGGGGAGAGCCTGGTTCAGTGAGGAATTGTCCTCCTGATTTAGTAAGAGGATGATAACATCTAGCACGCTTTTGGATCAAGCTCCTATGGTTCTGGAGCATGATGAGGAAGCTCTCTCCTTGATCAGGAATTCCAAGCCATGAATCTTTGAAGTGATAGAGGTGCTCCCAGGACTGTGGGTCTGATCATTAGAATTGGAGCTGGATTTCTTCAGGAACAATGGGACCCTCATGGGCTTTCTAAGAAATCTGAGAGCTGTGAATCTTTTCCAGTGATAAAGGCATTCTGAGGATTGTAGATCTGATCAGCATGGGAGCTGAACCATGGGAGTGAGCATCACAGGCTTATCTATTTGCCAGGATTCTGAGTGGTCTATGTTTTCAGTGATAAAGGCAGTTCAAGGAATTGCAGATTGATCAGAGAGGGGGTTGAATTTGTGCAGGAATCATAGGATCATCACATTTGCTGACATACAGAGAATAATTTGTGTATCCCAATTGTGGGGCCATTGTTATGATTTGTTGACAAGCAAGATTTGTGCAGCAAGTCTTCAATTTGCTTGAATAGTTTCTTTGTGTTAAGGTTTCCATTGGAACTCATACTTTTCTTACAGGAGTTCTGTGACTCTGGTTCCTTTAGTGGTCACTTTGCTTTGCTGCTCACATTGGACTTCTGGTTCTTCTTGTTGTATGGGTTATATTTCTCTTGTAGCCCTTTGTTGGACTCTCGTAGAAGGAAGCGAGCACTTTTGCAGAGAATTTTTACTGCATACACAGACACTCTTTCGGTACTGTCACCAAAAAATGGAGATTGCATGGAGGGGGATGTGGGTGATGTTAATCAGGCCGGTGACTCTGTCTCTGATGCAAGGGATTTTTGAGTGGGGGTGGCTCTGAGAAAGTCGTTGGTGATGGGAGCATTGCCTGCCATGATGGATAACAGGTGCTCCAAGGGAGATGCCAGGAAGAAGAGGTTGAGCTTTGTCAAACAAGTTTTCAGTTTCTCTCATATTCTTGGTCAGATTGCTTGTCAACCGTATGAAGACTAGAATAGGGTGGAGAGTCTGCTAACAAGTTGGGGGAAGTAGGGTTCAAAGTAGAAGTGATGTTTTAGCAGCTCTGGAATTTAAAGCTGATCCCTCATTGGATTCTCTTTTGTTTGGATGGTTGGTGGCAGCTTCTAAAGAATATTGAGGTTGAGCTTGGACAGTTCTCATGCGGGCTTGCCCATTTTCTGTCAGTAAACAACTCCTCCCTCTCAGTGCACTATGACTATAGTGACCATCCACTCTCTTTTCAGTGGTATCTCCAGGAGAAGATTGTCTACTCAAGAGGAGTCTGTGAGGTTCTCTTAACTGCCTTCAACTTTCTGATGAATGTTTTGAATATTCCAGAACAAGGGAATTGTGCATTTAGGTCATCAGAGATGGTTGACAAGCTAAATATGCTGTGATGCTCTGGTGTTTTGAGGCTGAGGACAGTACAGCAAGCAAGTGGGGTCATTCACAATCAACCAAAACTACAACAGTGATGTACTTGAAGATGTGGAGAAAAATATCAAAAAAATATCTTTGCATTTGAATGAGATCTTGAGTTTTGAGTTTTTCCTTTTCTCTTTTTTGAAATTATTTTTGTAGTTAGTTCTTTTCGACTATGCAATTGTTGTGTACATATGGATAGTCTTATGTCTAACATATAATCTTATGGCATGTTTCATTTCTAGTAATTGATAAATATTGCACATCTTTCAATGGAGGTATAGAGAGAAAGGAAGATGGGGCTACTGGTAGGCATGGAGCATCTGGTCGTTTCAACAGAAGTCAAGGAGTGGGAAGCAGTTATGTGAATTTCTTTTCAGTGAATAATGCTAAAGGAGGAGCCAGTGTTTCAGCAATGGAGATTGAGGCCCGAAAGGAGGAGGTAGCATTAGGAGGTTCATGAGCATGGGGTTGGTGAAGGATTTACAGACATTTCTAGAGTTAATATAATTTGTGTGGAAGCCACCAAGGTACTATGGTATGTGACAGAGTCTACATTTGATGATTTTAAGCTGCTAAATCCGTGTTCAACCCACCTCTTTGATGGCTTGTTGTTGTAACAGAAGAACCAAATTCTATGAAATTGTGGGATATATAATTGATAGTTAGGGGTTTTTCTAAACAAAATTTAGTATAGGCAAATATATGACCTCGGGATTGGATGATCCCGTTGTTCAGCTCTAATAGGCCATTTTCTTAGGACTGTTGTTTGAAACTTACCTTTGATCAACCCACTTCCTATTTTCCATCCACACCCGAAAGTCTAATATGTTGATGAAACAACACTGATAATGGGCTCATGAAAGTTACTGAAATTTTTACTGGAGGATGTGCAAATAAACTCTTCTCTTTATTCGTGTGGTTTGATGTTCAATTTACAAAATAATTTTTTTCTTGCACCTTCCACAAAATTGTTAAAGAGATCCATCAACAATTTTCTCACGTCTTCTGCCACATTTTCAAGGAGACCCATTACCAGCCATACTTCACAAATGGATCTAGGTGCTACAATCAATATAAAAAAATTTGGTTTCTAGTTATAAGTATCATCTTCCTGGCTTTCAAGCAACAGACAAAAGTGATATACTTCAATGAAGATGAACTATCCCATGCCATAACTCTCACCTCCACTACCTCAATTAGTGCTGTGAACCAGAAACCATCCAATGTCTTGGGCATGTCCAAGATATTTTCTATGAGTTATGAATCTTACTTGTCGCCACTCTTGCTAGGAATTGGTGAAGATGCACCTCCTGTCTGATGAATTCCATATCTGTGGATAAAGAAAAGGATAGATCTGAACTCATTCCAAGCAAATTGCTGCCTTAGTCTCTAGTATTTCTAATCTTAAGATCGGCAACTTCGGAAGTCCCCACCTCTCTGAAACTAGACTGTCCATGCCTCAATGTGTCAAGCTTCAAAGTAAATGCTCTGGTTTCAAACATGGGGCTTACATGGGCCTTGTGAACTACAATTGACATCGAGAGAGTACATTGTTCACAATTGATTGGTAACAGGAAGTTCTTCAAAGCGAATAACACCTGAAACCAAAAGAGGGGAGAATTTACTAGAGCTTGAGGTTCATGCACATGATGTGAAACAATTGTCACAGGTTTGCTCCTGAGCTACTGAGGTTCTTCACTGATTTAATATGTCTTCCCACCATTTGAAACAGCTATCTTGCTCTTGTCCAGATGCCGATTGGTATCCACTTTGCAAAATCCCTGGACACAACCAAGGATTACCATAAAGATCCATTCCTTACTGTTGGGAAGGATTGAAGCTCTTGATCAAATTGAAATGTCTTGGATACAACTCACAAAAGAAACAATATGATTTCTGCGATGGGACAGAATTGTTTCTCTCTCATGCTGAAGGATAGTGAAGAGAATAAAGGATTCAAGGGAAGTGGCATGGTACGCAGCCATTGTTGAGATATGAATTACAAACTACAATCAAACTGATTTTAGAACTCAGAAGATAGGAAAATTGTCCAGATGCCAAGCTCAAAGAAAGTACATCTCAAGAAGCTTAGGCTAACCACCTCCATCGCCTCCATTTTTGAAAACTAGAAATTTCAGTAGGTCCATGTGGGTACCACAATGCAGGCCAGAGAAGTAGGGCAAATAGGTATATATACACAGAACATCAATCAATCAATGAATCACGGTGCTCTGCTGTTGCAATCCAACATTTTTTGCAACAAAGGCAACAACACTGAGCTTTGAGTGTCCACTTCATGAGGCCCCAAAAAAATTCTCAAGAAGGCAAAATCAGACTTCAGCATCTTAAGTTCACTGCACAATTTAGGCCAGGGAGAGTCCTGAAAATACAAAGGAAAAAATCAAAAGCTGGTCTTTTAAGTCACCAGAAGTGAGAAAATCAAATAAAAACCCCCATTCTGGTATACTTTTGGTTTTCAGTGTGTAGTCAAAACTAAAGAAGGATGATTAAAGATTTATACTTTGTTTCTGGTTCATAGCCAGATTTAGCTAAATCATCCTAAAGATGATAGTCACTTTTTCTACATCTTGCTTGGGATGGTCACCACTTTGGCTACCATAAACAAATCTAAAAAAACAATGATGTGTGGTCAAACTCCATGTGCGTTGATTTCAAACAGCAGTGTGTCACACAACGTCTTTGCTACAACATGTCAGGTACATCTCTCTAGTATATGCCTTAACCACTATACATGATGAAACCATACCAATCATAAATAAACCAGAGCACCCAAAAAAGGGGGAATACAATGAACAAAGTGGAAGGACCCACGTCCAAGAAGACATAAGAACCACCTAAGAGTGTGAACCACAAGGGGAACATCAAGTTCCTGAACTTGTTTTTGTCGCAAGAAGCATATCAAATAATGACAAGGGAAGTCCTCCTAAAAGGATGCCTAGCCTAGAAGAACCTTCACCTACTATAACAACACATTTCAAAATAGAGATCGCATGTGTTCAATGTGATGCCATTATCACCCTTTGCATATAAAATGTGCACAAAACTAAGAAAGGAGGGCCTCCACTATACATGATTGAAGTGAAGGATAAAGAAAGGTGTGGATAGAAGAAAACTGCAATTATCATTTTAGAGTGAAATTTTTAGTAAGACACGTAAGAAGAAAGGAGTTCATAAGGAGCTTACAAACTTTATCTTTAGAGGGAGGAAGGGAAGAGGTGTGCTTCAAGAGTTGAGGAGGAGTTACAAAATAGACACTCAAAGAGAAATGGGTAGAGGCTCCTTGATAGACTCAAATGTGAGTCTAAGGTGAACATCGGAAAAGTAAGGAATTGAAGCATGCTCCCTGGCTCGTAGCATTTTGGAGGTAGAAGGGCGTGTTGGAGTTTTGGGGATGTGACTAAAAAGAATGACAAGTAATCATTCACTCACACAAACTTGTACAAAACCAAACAACAAGTTGGTTAATGCATAGTTGAAGCACTTTTGGTGCTAAAACGAACCACGAACAAACTCGAATTCACAAGACTCACCACGACCAGACTTGGGGGAAGCCACCACCTTCCCCTTTATAGTATACTATGTGCCTGGCCATGGGACCAACACCCAAATGTCATTTTGTTTTGGGACTCTCAAATGGGAGTCCTGAATGACGCACTCCCAAGTCTCGGGTTGAACCCACTTGAAGGTCCAACTATGTAAAGTTGCGGAAGGTTGGGATTCGAAAGGCGTTCTCAAGTTCCAGCACTATAGAGGGGTAGAGGGGCGTGCTAAAAGTCCTGGGATTAGATTAGGAAGAGGGACTAGTAGATCAAGCTTGAATCTGCATTCAAAACCAACCACACGTGGTTAATTTCACATTTCGGGACACCCTTGGGTGTTGGGATAAGCCACGGGCACTTTAAACCACAAGACTCACCATGGCCCGGACTCGGGGGAAGCCACCACCTTCCCCATATAGTATTCTCTGCAATGTTCTGCGGAGGCTACATCCAAATGGCTTTTTTTCTCGGGAGTCCCAAGTGGGAGTCCCGAACTTGTCCCAAAATTGTCCCGGTTCGAGTCCCGGGACTTTGGCAGCTCATAACTCCCGACTGCCAAGTTTGATCGCAACAAGGTCTAAACCAAAGTTGTAGCCCTCGTCGAGATCTTTTCAACGCCGTGTTGCACATTTAAATCGAAGGTTGGGAAGGGGTCATTTCCTGATTTTTAATGGTCAAAAGTCAAATTGTCAGTTTGACTTTCGGCCCTTCTTTTACCCATAACTTGGGCTGCAAATGTTCAAATGACCAATGCGAGGCCATTTTCGATATCTACGCTTCAAGACCTTTCCAATGACACCAAGAAAATTTCAATGCAAGGTGTTTTGGGCCTTTCTATTGAACTCTAAACATTCGGGAGTCCCGGAGGACTCCAAGTCCGCAACTTTGGAAGTGTTGGGCTTCACCCCCACACTTGGCCAAAGTGGGGTTGCGACATTGAAATTCTCACAACTAGGATTCTTACAACTTTGGGGGCCCATAATTTTACGTGTAGACCCCCGATTGAAATGAGGTTGAAAGCAAAGTTGTATGTTGCAACCCCACTTTGGGCTAAGTGTGAGGATGAAATTCACATTCCCGAAAGTGGGAACTTGGAGTCCTCCGGGACTCCCAAAAAATCAGAGCTTGATTGTAGGGGTCAAAACACCTCGCATTGAGGTGTTTTTTATATTGTTGGAAAGGTTCTGAAATGTAGATGCCCAAAATGGCCTCGCACAAGCCATTTGAACATTTGTAGCCCAAGTTATGGGCAAAAGAAGGGTTGGGAGTCAAGCTGGCAGTTTGACTCCTGACCACTAAAAGTCGGGAATCGACCCGATCTCGACATCTTCAGAAGGAGTGCTACATGGCATTGGAAAGCTCTCAAAGAGAACTAGAAGATTTCTTCAGACCTCATCTCAATCGGAGGTCGGAGTAAGAAGTTATGGATGCCCAAGTTTCAAGAGTCTAACCTAGGAGTTCCGGGAAAAAGTGCCATTCGGATGTGGCTCCCACGGAGCAACGTAGAGAATACTATATGGGGAAGGTGGTGACTTCCCCCGAGTCCGGGCCGTGGTGAGTTAAATGAGTCCAAGGTGGCTTGTCTCAACACCAAAAGGGTGCAGAATGATTTCTAACCAACTTGTGGTTGGTTTTGGATGCATGACCATGTAACAACATAATTGTCCCTCTTCCTAGTCTAATCCCGGGACTTCTGGCACGCCCCTCTTACCCCCTTTAATGTTGGAAGTCGAGAACGGCCCTCAAGTTCCAACTTTCCGCAATTCAACATACCTAGACCTTCAAGTGCGTCTAATAAGGAACTTGGGAACGCGTCATTATAGTTCTTGTCGAAATTTTTCCAATGGTATGTCACACGCCTCTTGCACGCAAGGAAATCAAAGTGATTCCTGACTTTTAGTGGTCGAGAGTCAAATTAGCAATTTGACTCCTGACCTTTCTTTTGGCTATAACTTGTGTGTTAAGTGTCCAAATGGGTCATGCAAGCCCATTTTAGACATCTACGTTCCAAGAGCTTTTCAACGGTATAAATAACTTTTCAATCCAATGGGTTTTCACTCGTACAATCACTCTTTGAAAATTCAAGAGTCCAACGGGATTTCAACTCTTAAAGTGAGAGCTCACTTGGGAGTGTGAAGGTTCATTCCCTCACACTCTCTTGCACTCCCAAGAGCATGAAACGTGACTCCTGGGCTTCCCTCTTGGCCTACACCTTCGCAAGACCTTGCCTTAGTCATGAGCCCAAGGCTAAAGTTGCAATAGTTTGTTGGAATAAACAATAAGGAAAAAAGATTTGGAAGAAAAGTTAAGTAGACAAAAAAGACATGGAGTGGGAAGCATAAGAGTAAGGGGGCAAGAGAATGTGAATTTCTAGCGAAAATGTGAAGAGCAAAGGATTTAATGTTTTGTGAGAATAGTAAGAAAGAATCAAGATGTTCCACTTTTTTTTGTCCCAAGTGTGGTGTTTTTTCATAAGACCTTTATGGCACTTTTTCATAGAACCTTTGTGGCACTCTCTCTTCCCACATCTAATGACACATTTGGAACATTTGGAACCCATTGAGGTGGGGCACTTCTCTCTCTCAATAGTGTGAAGATGGTGGGGTTTTGTTACAAGTTTCATGAGCTTTCTTTGTAACAATATTATTTTCTTGAACTGTTTCAAGTTTTGATGGAGTTTTGATTTTTAAACACTATCTTTTTGCATAAGAATGCACAAATTATTCTTTGGTTCTTCCATCTAAGTGATGGTCAAACCAAAATAAAATGAAAAAGTATCAGCTTATGGTTGTAGATTCAAGTCTAATGAATTTTTTTTCAGGATAAACTTCCTTTGTGATGATTATTTTCCAAAAATTATTGAGCTTTTAAAAGTTTTGATTGAGTCTTTGATTTAAGTATCATCTTGTATAAAAACACCCAAAATTTTCTTTAGTTTTTCATTGTAGATGATGGACGAACTAAACTTCCAAAGGGGACATTAACAATAGAAAATATGTGAGTAAAAATATAAGGTGTAATATATTGATTATTGAGTAAAAATTATAAATTAATTATTTAAAAAAAGGTGCATTTTATTCAAATAATCAATTTAAATATAACATTGGATATGTAATAATATGTAATAATAGTTTATAACTAATATTCGGTGGCTTTAATATGTATACATTAAAAAATTAGATAATAATATGGTGCTAAAGAATAGGTTGGATAACCCCCCTAAGAATGGTCAGTTGACACACAAAGATCCCATAAAACCAACCCAATTGTGATTAACCCTACTAAGACATTGATGTGAGGTAACAATCCTTCAAACGAACCCAACATTTCTCAATTACAATCATGCAAGATTGATTCACAACAAAGAGGGTTGCTAACCATAAACATGACAAGAATGTTGGTTTGGGATCAAATTAACCAAGTGGTTGAAAAGGCATCAAGTATCATTGGCAGTCACATGATAGAGTAAGGGAAGTTGATTCAAAAAGTGCAAAAAACATTGAGGATCCTACACATTGACCATGTAAGCAAGCGACACATCTAAAAAGGAATGGTAATTGGACTAAGACAAACTTGAATTTGGTTTGATGCAAGTAGTTGAAATTGGCTTCAAAATCCAAATTGCTTCCCAAATGTTTGGTGTGCATATCCCATCATTATAGAATCACTTGTATGCAATTACATAATCCAAAAAAGGGGCAAGACAAAATAAAAATTTGTAGAAAGGGGAAGAGGAGGCACTTGTGTAGTATGTGAAAATGATGCAAACAAGTGAACATCTGATTGCACTCATGCAATCAAAACAAAAAGTTGTTAAGATTACATAAGAAAAACAAATGTTTTTCAAGAAGGGGATTCTAGGGTGGGGATGGTTTAAATGGTTTAGGAAACCCAATCTTCATTTGTGATTAAAGGTTACATAAAGTCTAGAGGTTAGACATACAAAAGGTTTATGCCCTACCAACATGTACTCATTTTACACTAACTTAGTTGAAGCATACAACTTACACAATTATGCACCTAATGCATATGGAATTGCAATGAATCTAGTGTTCAAGTTAGTTGAAATGGCGAGGTGGCTTTTTTAGCTAAAAGAGATTTTAGATCTATGCATTCCATAACACCAAATGAAAGGGAGTGTTTGTATGTCTTGTTTTGCATCAATGCAACAAAAAAATGTCCATTGATTTTTTACATTTTCAAAGGTAAGCAGTTTACACAAAACTTCATATCTATATGTGAATTTTATTACAATGTAATGCAACCCAAAGCTTGGATGATGACCATTTTATTTAACAAGTGGATTTCGCATTTCATAACTTTTGTTCAAGCATGTGAAAGTAATCTCTTTACAACTAACCACCATTTACTTATTTTAAATGGACATAACTTTCATGTTACATGTGCACAAAGTGAAGGGGGCAAGGTTGGATTTGATTACATTACCATCACACACAAGCCACGCTCTATAACCATTGGATGTTACTTGTTTCAAAGCTTTCAATAATCGCCTTATAGATGTGTCTAGACTTCAGTTAACAAAGGTAAAAGGCCTAAAAAAGAAGATCTAACTCAATGGGTGTCTTTAACTCTTAAAAAGGCATTGACTTTGTTGAACATTTACAAGGGCTTCAAAACTATTGGGATATGGTTGTTTAACCCAATTGCAATGGAAGGCAAAATGCAACCTAATGAACAATTCATGGAGATAGAAACACCTAAGCTTACTAGTGAAACTTTCAATTTCCAAGTCAAAAAGGTTATGGGTGAATGCACCAACAATATTGAACCCATTGCCTCCCATTTCTATGTTGAGATTGAAAGGTACTATTGCACTTGAACAAAACAACACCATCACAAGTCAATGCGACAAACCAGAAAGTTCGCAAATTGCCATGGGTTACTTTGACAATTAAAAAAGCTCACAAATTGGGGGGCAAGCATGAGAATTTTGACACTCACATCAAAATGGGACTTGGCAAAACTATTACAAAGGATCTCGATGGTGACATAAGGCACTTTTTGCTAAAAGCTTTGTTCACGTCAACTTGCCAAGTCTCAACAAAAGAACTATTCATAAACTAGTCAAAATATATTATGATGATTTTAACCATTACATGATTACACTTGAGCAAAATTTGGCATGGAAGGAAGCAACGACTAGAAAAAGGGAGCCTTGAAAAGCAAAGCTAGTTGTGTTAAAAGAGAAAAGAGTTGTGAAGAATGAAAGAATGTTCATTAAAGAACAAATGTCAAATGAGAAGGTCTTAAAAAATTCCTTTGATGATTTGCAAAAAAGAAAGTTTTGGATGTTTTCACATTTCTTTGACCAAACCAACATGGATCCATAGAGAAATTCCAAATTTTGATCATGGTAAGGAATTTAGAGCTAATTCAGAGCTAACGAACTAAAAAAGTCCAATTTCTTTTTTCATAACATTTAATCAAGGTTTAGAGGTTAGTCATATTAGATGTAATTGTTGATTATTTTAGTAAGAAAGGTTAGCACATTTTGAATGATCAATTGACATTTTGCACAATAGCATGTTCACTCATTAGACAAGTTTTGTCACATTTAAGATCAAGCATTAATAATTTCGAGACAACCCATTTTTGGATTCAAGTTTGTGACCTTTTGTGTTGAGGAGAAGCAATGCCATTTAAGGAGTTGAGTATGAGCTGGGGGAATGCACAATGCACCCTTTCCAAGTGAGGTGGGGCTAATGAAGTTCATTGGAGGTTTAGGGTTTAGAGCTCGCAAATCACACAACTCATTGGATTAGGGTTTAGGGTTTAGGGAGCCTGATGCAGGAAGCGAAGAATCGAGATCTCTGCATCAAACTGCCAGTTCTTTCTGCTGCTAGTGCTGGTGGTGCAAAGCTGTATGTACCAGGATCGCGTTGTTTTCAGTAGTTGGACTTCTCCAATGTAAATAAGAGACGTGATGGAGTTGTGGTATGGGAAGGTTTTGCAATTCAAGCCGAGCCTTCTTCACCATGTTGGTGATGAATTTTCAACACAGTTTGGGCGTAGCAGAAGTGGTGGAGAGCGCAGGGCCAAGCTCAAGAGCCACAATACAATAAGAAAAGTTCTTGTGGCAAGTACCGAGTTTCGATACAGCAAATCAGGAGGGGAAGGAGTCAAGAAGTTCTCAGGAGGAGGAGGAGGAGTAGGAGGAAGAATTCTAGGACGTGAAGCCAGTTCCAAAAGCTCGGAGCAAGAGAGCAGAGGGCACATACAGAGGATGGACAGAGGGGTACAGTTAGCAAGGCATGTGGAAATCATCAGCAGTGGTGCTAATGCTTATGTGAAGCACTTAGTGAAGCTGCGGCAGAGCGCCAGCTACCGTAATGCTTGTGGATCTGTTGTGGTCGTGGGCTCTGTTCCTTTAAGGTAAAAACCATTCGCCTTCTTTCTCTCTGAGCTATTTCCTCTGAAAATTTCAGCAGGAAGGAACAAAACGGAAAAAAGAAAACCCTGAACCCTAAACAGAGCTCAATTCAGAGTGTTCAAGATGCTATGCAATTCTCTCTCTGTAAATTACATTGCGAAGCTCTAAAAGGATTTGAATGCAGTTGTGGATTAAGGGATTTTCTTTCTTGTCTGGATTTTCTCAAAGGGAGATTTGTGAGTATGCTCTGAAGAAAGGTGGAGGAGGAGAGAGTCTTCAGTTTGAAGTTTTGCTGGTCCTTGATGGGACACCTGAGCCACCTGATTTGGCCATATGGTCAGACCGTATTGTGCGCGTAAGTGAGGCTGTAATGTGCAAGGTAGCAGGTGTGGAGTCATCACAAGGGCTTGGATGTGTTGGTGTCTTACCACTTCCCTCTTCCTTTTGCAATCTTGAGGCAATTCAAAGTGCCTCCAGTGGAGGTTTCAATTGGTGTCCATCTCCACGGCGTGTGCTGGTGCTTGATGGTATCCAGGTAAAAACTCCATTCCTCTTGTGTGTCAATCCTGCTGCCTTTGTAACAGTAATGGAATCTCCCTGCATGCACTCACTGTTTCTCTCTCTAACATCAATGTACTATGATGGAATGGTCAAGCACCTGCCCACTATGGTGGGTAAGGTGCCAGGCAAGTCTGTTAGGGCGAGCTAGGTCATGCACCCAATATAATGGGCAAGGGTGAGGTGATTCCATCACATTAAGGTCCGGGGTGGCAGATTCAATGATTTAAAGAAAAAATCATCTTCAACAGACAGATTTTGGTGGTCACTTTTATGAGTGTATGATCATCACCGGAAGATTATGTAATATAATGCAGTCAAGAAAATGGCATAATCTGTCACCCCAGACCTTAATGTTTGAGATGGATCACGTGTGTTTGTCTAATTAGGAAGGTGATACTCACTATAACATGTGCAGTCGCGATGAGCAACCCAGACTATTCTGTTTAAGCATCAGTTTGGACTGCTACAGCATGTCCATTTGTCATCAGAAAGTTTCAAGTTAATTCAGATTTATCTTGATGACACCTCTTTGAAGGGTAGAGTTTTCTCGAACTTTTTGTCTGCTCCTCACTCTGAAATATGGCAAAATGTCTTGAAATTGCAGTTAAGTCTTGCATCATGTAGGTGCTGATGTGAGTGCTTCTTTGGCATTGACAGGATCCTGGAAACCTAGGCACACTTTTACGAACAGCTGCTGCTTTTTCTTGGGTATGCATTCCTTTCATCTTTCACCTCATGTGTCACTCCTCTTGCAGTTTAACTAGAAAGGTCAGCATGGCATTCCCTCAAAAGCAGAGAGTTAGTCTGTATCATCTCACTCTGGTTCTTTCTCTTTGCCTCCATGATGACATGACAAAGAGCCCCGGCTGCAACAAGTAAATTGTCACATAGGATACTCTCTGTGTTCATGTTTCCAGGATGGGGTATTTCTGCTGCCAGGCTGCTGTGACCCCTTTAATGAGAAAGCTGTCAGGGCATCAAGAGGGGCCTGTTTTCGGGTATCAATTGCCACAGGACATTGGGACCTGTTGCAACAATTCGTTGATGCTCATCAGATGAAGCTTTATGCAGCTGAACCAGAACATCAAGTAACTTTCCCAGCAACATCCAACAATGCCATAAATTCTGTAAATGCCAATTCAGGAGCTGCTATGAATCCAACAGAAATAGAAATGACTGCTGTGGCTTCAGGTCCAAATTGTCTTGCAACTGCTGGGGCAGAAGACGCATTGTGCTTGGTACTTGGTAATGAAGGACAGGGACTTTCAGACGTTGCTCAAAGGGCATGCAACAGAGTGTCAATTCCCATGCCTGGGTTGTTTGAATCATTGAACGTAGCTGTAGCAGGGGGTATCTTGTTGTATCTCCTCAAGCATGACATGCCTTCTCCAAGCTGTTGGTCAAAACTTCTATGAGTTCACCATTGTTCATTATTTCTGTATGCTCTGGCCATCTGCTACATGATTCATTCTTTCAGTTATTTAACATCTCAGGATTTCTTCATCTACAATATCAATTTTCAAGCTATTTTCAACAGCTTGATCCACTGCATTTGTAATCCTCGTGTACACATCCAATGTCTCATGCTATTCAATTGATAACAGGTAAATTACATTATCTCACTTGTCTATCCAAATATGATAAGATCTGATAAGATACTTCTCTTTGAATGCACAACTATTGGAGGAATCAAGGTAGAAGGTGAAAAGAAAAGAGGAAAGTATTGCACACCCAAATTGATAAAAATTAGGCATACATAAAATTGTAGGATTGTTCACATTGTGATGATCTACTAACCACTAATGGACAGCACCCAAGAAAATGTTGTATGGGCTATGTGGGACCATAAAGGCTATGGCTCTTGATGTAGCAATGCAAGGTCCAAAATTAAAATCTTCTACAAGGAAGATGCCCTTAGTGAAGGAACCTTGGCATTCAAGTGATTTGGAGAGAGAAGAATAAAAACTAGTGTAGAGCTAATAGGAAAGTTTAACCTTGGCAAGTGCCCTACGCCAATTTCTATTTCTTAGTAGAATATAACAAATGCATGCAAAAGGTCTTGATGTATGATATAAGTAAAGCCTATTACTTAGGGCAAGCCCACTCACATAGCCAAACCATAGTTAAGTTGGTAGATAACTATGATGCATTGGTGAGCAAGCATGAAGTAGAAGCTAGAGCTCAACAAGAGGCCAAGCAATGAACTATCAATCTACAAAAAGAGTTGCAAATATTCTCAATTTGGAAACACCATTAGACACACCCCCAAATGCTGTAACTTGAAATAAAATTGTAGAAGCAACATATTGGCAAAATGTAAGTGGAATTATTCCAAGGGAAAAATTTGCAACTCAATTTGCCAAGCATCAAAAGGCTTAGACCAAGCTTGAAGATCAAATCATCAAACAACATGGAGAGATGAAGTTGTTGCGCTAAACTAATGAAGGCCTTGAGTTCAAATTTGCAAAGGAATTTGAGGCTCAATCTTTACTGTGGGAGATGGATCATGAAATTACTACGATGAAAATCAAAAAATTTAAATTTTTTAAAAGTTAAAATTTTTTAGAATTTGAAATACTTGACACAAGGAAAATTTCCTTAAGAAGGACGATATCATAGCCCTATAAATAAAATATGAAACACTTGGAGCAAAAACTTTAATGGTGGAGATCAATCACAAACACCTACAAGTTTACAATAGATTCCTAGGAATGGGACCTTCTACAATCAAATATTTGTTATTCAAGAAAAAGGGCAACAAGGTGCAACTTGACCAACAATATCAATTTTAGAACTCATTAAAGGAAATATTTGATGGGAAAATTTGAGAGTCTTCTGAACCCTACCAAAAAAACATGTGTTTGTACCAAAACTATATCCTATTCAATTCCATGCCTACATGAAGCTTCCACCAAGTCTCCAACAATGTACTCAAGTACGTGACAAAAGGTTCACGTGTAGTTATAATACACACTTTATGCATTATAATTATTGGAAAATTTACTATGATTATTTTGAAATTATGTAATTATGTGATAAATGACAAAAACGTCTTTGTTTGGGTTGTAACTAGAATAATAATGAGAAGTCTATTTCTCAAGCATGATCATATGGATCTAACACATTATTAAGAACCCCTACTTTCTTTTTCCCATGGATGTCTAGTTTGTTATGAGAATAACAAATTGTATTGCAAGAAGTATGTATATTATGACTATTGGTTTGAACTAAAACTTGGACCTTGCAAAGGTAACATTTGCAAATTAAAACCACATCCTAATTTGCTTGAAAATACTTAGAATAATGGGCACATGATTTTCAATACTAATTTGTATGAAATTAGCACAACTTGGCAATCAAATTCTTGGTGGAAATCATCAACTTTATAATGTGTTAATAACAAACCATGTTTTTTTTAATGATTTTTTTAATGGTGATGTTTGCAATGATAGGTGAATAACAAAAGAAATTTGATAGGTTTAACAAACTAGAAATACTAATTATGACAATTATTATCATTATTAAGACACCTATTATTCCATTGATCTAATTAATGAATTATGGGTGAGCACCACCTAGTACCCATAATTTGATTCATTATTTCTCATGCATTTGACAAGAGTTGAACATGTGAATTTTCCAATTATGAGTTGGGTGTTTTGAATGCTTAACCATGGATGCTATTGCTTCAATTCATTATTAGTGGTATATCTGTGTTTGACAAATCATATTGTTCCTTGTAATATTATGGAGTGGACATGGTTTATTTAGTTCATTTGTTGAAGGAACACTACATTATATTTAGTTAAAGGATATTGCAAAAGGAATTTGAGGAAGGTTTCCATACCTTGACTTCACCAAGCTATGAATGAGGTTTTTGCCAATATTTGCAACATTGTTATGAACACCCATAAGATTAGAGTCATATGATAGAAATAGAATTTGAACAATATCTTCCATGTCTTCATGTAACCACTTTTCTAGCCAACATATGGGCTCTTGTTTTTTTATTGGTGGGTGTTGATGTCCATGTTTCCTTCCATTCATCATTCCCAAAAACAATGCCATGGGAAAAAATGATGACCAAACTTGGGTTTGTTGTAATGCATTTTGGATTGAGATCATGGACTAGAATTATCTACACATTGGAACAATAGTTAATGTATTTTTTAAGGTTCACATCAATGTAGGTTTCATAATCATCAAACATTATAAGATGAATCTAGAATCATCGATCTTTGTAAGGATAATATTTATTAAATTTGTTAAAGTTGACTTTTCCAAAATGAATAGATGATCATTTTGATTGATGTATAAAATGTTTTTTCACCAAAATTTTCCAGTAAACATAATCATTATTATTATTTCAATATCCTAGAAACATGGCCATCCATTTCACACATATGATATGACCTTTGTAGGATTAAAAAAATGAGGGCCATTTTAAATTCTACAATCTTTGATTTGACACTTTTGATGATGCACCCCTAGGTTCATTGGGTGATCAATGATAATTAGCCTTGTAACATGGAAATTTATTTAATACATGCTCCTTTTAATCAAATTTTAAATACCCAAAGCTATAAAATATTAGGGTGATTAACATTTCATGGGTGCCTTTCAAACACCATAATCACAAAAAACAAATAAAGGGCACTTAATTGTAATTTGAACCCTAATCAGATTTGGGAATCAAATTAAATAAATAGACAATAATTCTTTAAATGTATTCATCCATCAATCCTACTTATACTTCAAAATACTTACCGTTCAATATGCATTTCTTGCCAAGTTAACCACTACTACATATCATTGAGAAAATTTCAAATTTCAAACTATGGTTCAACACTTTTAACACATTAAATAGAATTAGAGTTCCCCAAACCATAAACCTTAGGTACTTAGTGGATATTCAATTGCATTTCCAAGGCTCCCTTTAAATTGTGAGCCATTCACAACTCCACATTTGAAAACTATACACAACATAAACTTAAGACAAATGGGGAGACTCATTTCATACATCCTATAGTCTTACAATCATGGATCAAGATAATTTTCATCCCAAAATCACACTTTGGTAGAATTCCATTCTATTTTGGTTTGTTCATCATCTACAATGGGAGAACCAAACATAAGTTTGCATATTTTTCCACAAGAAAACAATGGTTTAAAGTCAAACTTCATTCAAGAAAGCTTAAGAAAAAAAGTTGTTGCAAAGAAAGCTTGTTATGAAATGATACCTAGTTTCCCAATTTTGGAGTATTCATCCTTTGGGATTTTAAAAACAAATTTTTGAATGGGATAGACTTCTATTGAGTGTAGATTTGTGAATTTGATTCCTCACCTTTAACACATTCAAAATTCCTTTTATTTGTAGTTTAGCAAATTGAAACTTTCATCATCCTTGGTGCTTTCATTTATGTTTTATTCTTGTAATGAAATAATCCAAACAATTGTCATTTTCAATATTTTCAATTATTGATGTTACACTTGGTTGTAGACACTCACAACAACAGATAATAATTTAGCCATTAAAATAATATGAATTACATCCAAGATGGTCATTTAGTGACATATTTTGTGTCAATTACATATTCAATTGTGATTCAAGCTTCACACAATTTCACATTTATCGTTTCAATTTTATCACCTTATAAAAATTTTGTGATCTTTTCCTAGCTCAATGGTAAATGCATGGCAATGGATAACTTTGTATTGCTTTGTAAGCAAACAATTATTGGTTCATTCCATAGTTGCCACCTATATGCTTGAATGTGGTTTCAATTGGAGTTTGATATTTTGGTTATTGAATGTGATTAATTCTTTAAGTGGGCCCATGGTGTGGAAAATGTGAACATGATAACCCTAATTTGGCTACATTCAATAGCTACCCATTTTCAGTTTAACATAGGCACAAAACTAATTGTTTGAAAAGAAATGTTGTCTATTTAAGGTTTGATTACTTTCTTTTGAATTTCATCTTGTTTTTTTTTCCCTTCAACACCTTCATTACTATTGTGTCTAATATTGCCAAAATTATATCAAATATCATATATTATATAATATGGCACTAAGTTTCAACCTCAATTCAACAATTTTTTTTCATTTTCTGAATAGCAAGGTTTGAGGTTGAAAAAAGGGGTAGGGCTGGAAACAACGTGCCATACATAATTACTTTGTCAATTTCTCTACTACATGTATCATATATATAACTAAGAAGTCCTTGTCCTTAGTTATGTTACATATTTTTGTTGCATTATGACATTTTTGTGCCTTCTTGCACATTCCTAATAGTTGGTTGATTAAACTTTATATCTCACCTTGTTATGTGTTTCATAATTCAGAAACTTGGCACTCCCCTACAATTAGTCATGTCTTGTAACATGGATGGTCTTTTGATTACATAGTCCATTCAACTTCCCAAATGTTCTTTTGGATGACATTCAAGTTTTTAATTTTTTTAGCTAATTGATGTTGTACTTAATTTGTAATAGTGTACATAGTGAATGGAATTCGTGCTTAGACTTTCCCAAAGTATTGGTTGTTGTTTTGCATTTTATATTGGACCAAGAATTTAAAGCCTAGTTAAACAAGGTGTCCATCTTGATCCAAGCTCTTGGCACTTTATGAGGCTAGAATGAATCAATAGTCACAAGCACACCATGCAAAATGGATGGTGTGTGGACAAAAACATTTGTTTTTGTTATATTCTTGTCATATAAGATAACCATAATGGTTAGTCATAATGGTTAACTATATATTAACCATTCACATGTATCTACATACTTAGTAATCAATAAATGCCTTACGTACTTACCTACCTACCTTCCTACTTAAATAGTTAAATAGTTGGGGTGATGCGGGAAGAAGGAGGGTTTATAGAATAGGTTACCAAGGTAAAACCCTACATTCCTTTGCTTTTGCAGCACATATACATATAGAGAGCTCATACTTATATATATATACATATATACATATCATCTATAATGAACATGCATCACAAATACATATCACAAACTTTCATCCAAGTCATGGAGAAGAACAATGGTGCTAGGGTCCCTCAATGTGAAAAGCCCAACTCAAGCACAAGGAAGGTTTTTTTCTCTCCATCTAAGGAGGGCCCAGGGGGTGACCTATAAAACCTAAGTCTACCACTACAAGGGGCTCTGTAGCCACTGTATCTGGTCCCTGGGGCCTGGCACCCCTTGACTTATAGTAACAGAATTGTGACATAAGCATATAAATCATTTAGACGACGAGCTTGGGTCAAGGAAATTGCCCCTAGTGGATTGCTGGAATAGCTCAGTTGGTTAGAGCGTGTGGCTGTTAACCACAAGGTCGGAGGTTCAAGCCCTCCTTCTAGCGTTTTTTTTTCCTTAAAATTCAGGACTCGCAGGAACAGATCCCCTTAATTGGAGTTTGATTATTTATATCCATTTGAAGGAAGGCTATAAATAATTTGGACTGAAAGTAACTGATCCAAACCTGCGCAATAGGGGGCGCTGGAATAGCTCAGTTGGTTAGAGCGTGTGGCTGTTAACCAGAAGGTCGGAGGTTCAAGCCCTCCTTCTAGCGCGAAATCTTTTTTGTTTTACTCCCCTAACAGTTGAGAGCCTTGGGTGAACCAGCGCCCACTCTAGATTCTAGAACCATCGTTCAAAATCCTGATTTTTCAAAGGTTGCTACTATAACCATGGTAAATAATACTGTATCCCAAGACTAAATGAAGGTCTCTTCAACTTTCCAGAATACCATTTTGCAGTGACTGGAATTCTGGGCTTCCTCTGAACTGAAAAGTTAAAGTTTGGTTCTTCTTCTAGGTTCCAAAATTTTATCGTAATCTATCCATTTTTCCAGAAGGTAGGATTTCTCTCTCTTCTCAAGTTGGTTCATGATTTCTAGAATCCTAAATTTCAATTGGAACCCTAATTCTCAGAGACTTGTAAAACCTGTTTATTCATTCCTTCCTTGATCAAAATTCACCAATATTCCTTGATCTCCTTCCTTCATTGATCAAAACTTTCCAACAGGGGAATGAGCTCAAGGTGCTTCACTGTTCACTAGAACTTGCTGTTTCCTGACTCCTGTGACATGCTCTTGATGGTGTGCACAGTACTGACACATGATGGATCTTATCCAGAAAAATTGAGACTTTAAAATATCTTCACCCAAAAAGATCAAATTCTTCTGTGAACTTTGGTGACTAAAATGTCAGAAAAGTTCATATACATTAGGGTTTAGGGTTTATGATCAGTGCAAAAATGGAAACCCATTTATGCTCATTGCTACTAAGTCAAATAGAAGATCCCACCAAGTTACAAGGCACCCACAACATTGAACCTTGCATTGTATAGAAATTAGTTCAGATTAGGACATTCCTTCTTTCCATCTAAATGTCTGACCATATCAGAATCTATGAACAGCACTAGAAAAAAAGTGGGCATGGCTTACGAAAGCTGTTGGCTGCTAAGAGCTAGAAAAAGGTCTTTTGAGTGATTCCAAGATTTGAACATGAATATTGTCTATTTGATGGTTTTATATTTCAATTGCATCCCACCATACCTGTAACCTGGACCTCATTGCAAAATAAACTAACTCAACTATTGCAGAAATGTGATAAGTCATACAGATGGATCATAAAAAGCAGAGAGAATTCAATCTTTCACAAGCAGTTCATGTGGGATATGCCATGAAAAGAAACATAGGAATGGGCACATGCAGACTGGCTCATGACCTATATACACAAAAGGAAAAAATCTACCGATAGAACTCAAAGTCAGTGTCTGATTTTTTGACATTAGATCGGTAGCCCTTCTCAAAGTCTTTAGGTAGAATGACATAGCGGTTCTTTCGCACTGCCTGCATCCCAGCCTCCTGACAGATTGCTGCAATCTGCAGCCAATGTCCATGCAGACAGAACTCTGTTAGTAAGTACCACATAACCTCTCTCTCTCTCTCCCTCATGATTCTACTTAAATAGTATCAAACTTAAAGGAACAAATACAGGGAGATGACTAAGGGAAAAGCACTGGCCTCACAATGTCAAGCCTTGAAACAACATATAAGCAATGTGCAAACTACAGTGGCACATGAAATGAAACACCTATAGATAAGCACTCACCTCAGCAGCACTGATTTTGTCAGGCCTGGAAACATAGTCCTCCAAATCTACCTCATCACTCAAGTTCATTTTTGCTGTGCAAACCTGTATTCACAATCTTCCAGTCCCATTAGATCAAGCATATTGCATATTGGAATCCTCATAAACAGTTGAGAATCTTCCAACAAGGTCAATCATGAATTTGCTGATGGAAACAACACTTACTGGTATCCTCTTTGTTTCTTGGTCCTGTCTGAGATCACCACTTGCCTAACCAATTTTTTCATTTTCCTTCCATGGATGTTCTAACTACACAAAAACTACTCATAGCTAGGCAAGGTAAGAGCTGAGAGAGGCAAAATAGTTAAGATCAAGACCTGGAACACAAGGCGTTTTTGTCTCCTGTCAGGGAGGGGAAACTCAATCTTCCGGTCCAAGCGTCCAGGACGAAGCAATGCTGGGTCAAGGGTATCAGCACGATTGGTGGCCATGATAACCTTCACATTCACTGTTTGATCAAAACCATCCATCTGCACCAATGAGATTGTACAAAAAGATTTGAGTCAGGCAAATGGACTAAGTTTTGAGAACATAACCCTACCTGTCAGGCCAGTTGAAGACTCAACAAAAGCATTCAGCATAGACAAGTACCTTAGAGCTGTAATCTGATGTCTCCACCCAACCTTGGATACCAGAAAATGGAAAAGGAACTCTATGCACAGTTGCAACCTAGAATTTGACCTGCTTTTACCATCATCTTTTTTGAATGGGACACTACATGTGCATAGGCCTGTGGGACCATGGGTAGCTTCTTCCCAACTTTGGGAGCCTAAGCCCCTTGGCTGGCACTGCACCCTTTCAGGAGTGGGCCCTACCTCCAAACATAAATTACATGAAACAGTTTCCTCTTATTCTTCTCTTCACATGTACATTTACCAAACTCTTCCTGTTTCCATAGAAACTGGCTGCAGAGATCTGTAGGTCTCAAGTCCACTGCAAGCCACTTCTCAAGGGTCCAGTATTCACCATCTAAAGGTTTGGATTCAACACCTGATGTAAAAGGTTCCAACACCTAGATTGAGAGAGGATCAATCACCTGGTTCAAAAGCTCCATGAGAATACGCTGAACCTCCCGATCTGCTCCAGTTTGGGCATCAAAACGAGCTGTTGCAATGGCATCAATCTCATCAATAAATATAATAGCTGGGGCATTCTCCTTGGCAAGCCGGAACACATCACGCACCATACGTGGGCCCTGCAATCCATTTCCACCAACCATTATTGCCTTCTAAAGTCACATTCTGGTAGCATCCAACCAATAGCAGACCAGTGAGAATCAAGAGTACTAAGACACTCCATTTGAGCAAGAGAAAAAATGAAAACAGATGAATACAATCCTCAAGCATGAAAAGACCCAAATTGGCACATTGTCAAATGTCAGAGGACACAAACCTCCCCAAGATACTTCTGCACAAACTCAGAACCAACAACACGAATGAAAGCTGCTGTTGTGTGATGTGCAACAGCCTTTGCAAGCATTGTCTTGCCGGTCCCTGGGGGTCCGTACAACAACACGCCTCGTGGTGGATCAATACCAATCTGCTTATAGAGTTCATGGTGTGTCAAAGGCAACTCCACTGCCTCTCGAATTTCTTGCTTTTGAGTATCATATCCACCAATATCCTGCTCCATCACAGGCGAAACCGTGTCAGTTTGCAAAAAGAAACCCTAGAGACCAACATCCACAGCGGTTTGTTTCTCCTATTCTCTCATAGACAGCAACAGGCTGACTAAGTGATGATGGCTAGTAGAGGGAATACAACTCCTGGGGAGACTGGCCAGTAATCTAGTTTATGTAATGCCCCAGAGATCAGTCATAGCGCCAATGGAAAATGAGCAGAAATTCAAGACATCAGACTCATACTTCACACATCCCGGATTGTCCAAGAAGTAAAGATGTGTAGGGTTTCAAGACAAAGTACGACAAAGCGAATACGAAGAGAGAGGAAAAAAATTACATTGTAGGACACATCAGGCTTCTCCGACTGAGTGAGAAGGGAGATGCTAGAGTCAGCTTCAGGAGGGAGGACATCCACCAAGGCGTTGGAGTGGCGGTGAAGGGCAACGGAGGAGGACGGCTTCAGAAGCTCCCGGTTGATGGTACTAAGAATGCGCACGTAGTAATTGGAACCCGTCGTGGAACCTACAATCCCATTGTTCTGGTCTACCATCTCTATGAACTGACCGATGACAAGCGGCACCGACTGGATCCGCTTCACCTCCTCTTGCGCCCGAAGATGCTCGCGCTTCAGGTTCTTCAACTCGTCCTTGATATACTCCTCCTGGATGTCCACGAACTCCAACTGCCGTTGCAGCAACTTCTGGCGTGTGTACAGATCCTCATCATCCAATTCCACAGCCACTACTGCCGACTCCGGCAAGAAAGCTTTCAAAGTCACCACAGGGGCTAACCCTGTCGTCGTCACAGCCGTCACTTCCATCTCCGAAGCCATAATTCTTCAACTCTTCTTCTTCCTTTCCTTCTCTCTCTCTCTCTCTCTCTCTCTCTCTCTCTCCCCCGATTTTCTTTCTTTTTTCTTCCCTCTTCTTATTCCGAGGTCGTTTTCCTTCTCTCCGTTTCTCTGTGCTTCCTGTTCCCTAGTCTAGTTATCAAAACGCTAGGTCCTTCGCTCAAACAGACGAGACGAAGCTCCGCAAACGCTACCAAGAAACGTGCAACAACAAAAGCTGCAAACCCTAGAGACTGCAGAAGACGAGAAACTTTGAAACGCTACAAACCCTAGAAACAGTCGAAGAGGACAAGCTTTGAAAAGCTGCAAACCCTAGAGACAGTCAAAGAGGACAAGCTTTGAAAAGCTGCAAACCCTAGAGACAGTCGAAGAGGACATGCTTTATTGCCCTTGCTTAAGGGCCGGACCCAAATCAGTTTTTAGGGTTGACAGGCTTCTAGGGTCCTTATTATGAGGAGGGGCCGACCCTAAGCCAATACCCACCAAGACACTAGGTAATGGTTGGAACCCTAGACCTTTTTGCTCCTCACTCTCCTTTAGCTCCAGTTCTCTATGGCGTTTTTTAATTTGGCAAATTTTAGCAAACCCCCCCCCCCACAAAAAAAAAAAAAAAAACCCAAGACCTAAAAAAAATAAATCAACAAAGGATTTTTTAAAAAGAAAGAATGACCTAAATTCACTATATTTAGAAATTTAGAACATAAAAAATTGTTTTATTTCTATCTTTGGCTCTAGTGTCTAATAGGTAGCCACAATATAGAAGGATTTTGGAAAAAATATATTGTGAAATTTGCTTTATAACCAATGGTGATTAAATCTTGTTAATAAATGATTGTCACTCTAGCAATGTTGAAAAACTGAAAAAAAAGGAAAAAATAAATAAAATTGGTTCTCTAAGTTGATTTTCCCCCACTCTATTTATTGAATTTTAAAAATTTATTGTAGTGCCTTTCCATGTTTGTTAATAATAAAATTATTTTTGAGATCGTTGAGTTTTTTAGAAATGTTGAAATTTTAAGAAACCACAAGGGATGGCAAAATTAAAAAAAATGGCGAAACTTTAAAAGCTTCTTGCTTTAGGCCCCTTCCACCATTGTAAAACATGTATCCAATAATTGAGAACATTTCTCCATTTTTTTAATCCTATAATTTGGTTGAACATTATTTCTCTCCATTTTTGCAAAAATAAGTAATAATAAATGTCTCATTATGTTAGAGGTTCCAAGTTCAAATTTTTTGCGAAAAGAACTACTTATATTTATAGCAAAAAATTCACAAATTAATTTTAACTATCAAAATGAAATTCAAAAAAAAAAAAATTTATTTGGCACCTAAATGTCAAGCCCCAAGACGTACTATGGTATGCTCATGGGCCCATGTGTTGTTGCCCCGAGTGTTTATTTATTTCAATGACAATGGTATTTTAGAACTAGTTTAATGTAGTCTTTTCTTTTTGGCAAAAAAATTGACATTGATATGGTTTCTTGAGTTTTTTGGTGTAATTGATACACAATTTTTAAAAATATTTTCAATAGGTAAAGATTGAATTTCATCTTATAGGATTGATTAATAAAAGTGAAAATGATTTCTTGGAAAATTTGTATAATCATGGGATTTTTTTTTTGATATTGAGGGACTAAAGAAACAAATGAAAATATATTAATATTTCAACCTTATGTTAGTTTGATTGTAAGTGGTTTCAAACAATATTTCACACAATGGCTTCACATAATAGTGACATACGAAATACGCATATTTTTCGAAGGTGCTCAAAAAGAAGTATTTTCAAGTATTTTAAAAAAACATTATAATAATACTAGTGGTGCTTAAGCCCAAGTATTTTCAAGTATTTTTTAAAAAGCCCAAAAAAATGTATAATATGTGTATGTTTGAATCGAATTGAGCATATGTCACTACTATGTGGCTTCAACATAAATTATGATATTTTTAAAATGCTGAAAATTTCAATTTTAGGTTTTTTTTTATAAAAAAATTATGAAGGAAAATGAAAAATATTTGGAAATATTCATGAATATTATTCATCTCAAAATGGAATATTCAAAATTAAGGAATTTTTCATTAGACCTGTGTTGAAGTTGCCCTTATAATATGTTATATGACCAAATTCAAAGGATCTTGTCTATTTCACATATTTTAAAAATGCAGAAAAGTTTAACCATCTTTGAAATTTTTTTTTTGAATTCTATATTCACAGTCATTAATGGCAATATTTAGGATTACAAATTCTATAATAATTCCATTTTGAAATTTCAAATACATGATAAATGAAATTATTGCATATTCATTACACATATACAAATACAATGAATTGGCCTACATATAAATGTTCCATTTTTATCATGTGTATTACTAAAATACTATGTAAATATGATATTTTCATTATTTATTATGCAAACATGGGTTCCCAAAGCAATATGACTATGCTAGATGAAAGTGACGCCATAAAAATGAATTACAATAATATAATGAATGTCTAATTTAATAATGATTAATGTTTTGGGGTTACATGTATCATTCATTACAATTTTTGCTTCATTTATTGTGATATAGTGGTTAGGAAAATTTGGTGCAAAATAAATAAGTTTTTTGTCCATTTGCATGGAGTTGGAAATGTTCTAGTTGCTATTTATGTGTGTAATTTTATGGTGATTCCACCACATGCAAGGTACATTTGTTGTGTTAGTTGTAGAAGTGTTGAAATATATGTATGACAAGTGCTTCCACAATAACACACATTACAAATCTTTAGCATTATACATTGAATCAAGAACAATTTTTTTCTTTTGGGAATGGAGATGAAACTCAATATCTTATAGTTTATACTTGTTACATCACCTAAGCCTTGCTCTTACACTTGTGAACCCATAGCCTTTTCATATTTGCAACATGTTGAGTTAAAACAAAGAACTTTTGATTATTCTCCAACGGTCACAAATGGCCAAACATGCACAACTAGAACAAATGGTGTTTAAGAACTTTACACCAACTTTTTGTGGAAAATATGTTTATTGTTGCCATCTCCGTTGTTGCCTAAGGAATACATATTCACAAGAAGAACAAATGATCTATTTTGCTTAGCACTTTGCAATACAATTATGGAAACCTTTTGCAATCCAATTGCACATCATATTTTCATACAATAAAAAACTTATGTCATTTATTGTTGCATTTTGTGTGCAACGATAATTTATGAAAATGCAAGGTAGTTGGAAGTGGATGTACAACTTTTGAAAGAAAATAAACCCATTTCACCATTTAGAAGAAAAAGCTTTAGTGATTAGAATTCTCATAATAAGGACTTGTAAAATTTATTTAAAATTAGAATATATGTTACAAATAATTATTAAATGAAGTTAATAGTTGTTAGTGTAATTATGGTAATGAATATGGAGAAACCTATGCCAAGTGACTACACAAAGGAAAAAATATGTTGAAATTTTAGCCAATAAAATAATATTCACAAATGACGAGGTTGAAAAGGTCATTGAATATCTCCTTATGAATGACAAAAACACAATGGTAGAAACTACAAGTAGTTAAGGAGTCAAGCATTGTAGCAATCATTGGCTTGGTTCTTTTGATTTTGCAAAAAGGTTTGTATCAATCAATGTTCTTTAGTTTCAAAAGTAACCTTTAATTTCAATTTAAACTTATACAAAACTTGATGGAACATTCAGTCTTATTTTTAAAAACAATCTTTTGAGTTCCAACATTTTTCAAACAAATTTGGAGCTTGGTTTGATTTGGTCCATTCCTAACTTCATTCCACAAAGCTTAAAATAAAACTTGTGTGGACTTATTCATGGTTAAGGTTCACAAAAAGAATGTGTAACCTAAAAAATAAAGGTTGCATAGCCTAGCTTCAAGCTTTTATAATATTATATCACATTAGGGTTGGAAAGCATCGTTGTATGTTTAAAATTAGAATAATGCAATAATAAATAAATAGAACATCTAATAGATTGGATATCATATAATACCATTTTGAATATTCCAAAAACTCTATTTCAATTGTATGGATTAATGTTGATCTAGTTATAAGCTAATATGAGTCTATGCATTAGTATCAAAACACCATACCAACCTCATATGATTTGAGGAAACACCAATCATGTACTAATATTAGTGTGGTAAGGACTTAAAATAATACCAATTTTATATCCATTTCGATATCAAGTATATAGTTCTTGGATACGAGTTAAGAATCATTTAAAAACCCATTACTAAGACTAAGCTAATATGAAAGTTTAAGAAAAGGACCCAAGCCTAGGACTAGACTAATATGTTCAAGAGTCAATACCAAACCAATATTGGCATGGATCTAATTTATTTGAAAAGAGTTAAAGGAAACGTATTAAATAAAGTTCAATTGATTTGAAAAAAAATGTATGGATAATTATTTTTCACATATCGATTTAATGATGTTCATTGGATGCATTTGATCAAAATATAAAATTTATGAAATCCTTGAAGCCTACCAAATTCCTTTCGAGGACTTGAAGAGGCCTATTCGTTTTGACCATGTCATAGTTCATTATTTGTATTCATTGGGTTGAGTAGTCCCCAGAGTTCATGCAAACTTGTTTATAAAAAAAATCAAAATATTGAAACAAGATCCTGATATTCATAACTATAAATTGTTTAGCTTTGGGGAGTGTGTAGCGTGTACATGAAATTGAACCCTATTTTAATACTAGGTGGAAAGAATTTTGAATTAAAAAAAAAATGCCCAGATTGCAGCACAAAAGACAATCCAAAAGTTATGACAAGAAAGATCAACAACAGATACCCATCATGGACAAAGAATTGTTGGTTCTTCATCGTGCCAAATGCATAGGTTTCAGTGGGTCTGGACTGCAGTGCACATATATACATTTATACCACCACCTGCCACTAAACTTGACAACAACAGAAAAGTCTGTATGTATTAACAACCATGAACCCAAATTGCCCAACCTGAATGCGGAGTAAATGTAACGTATTGCAGAATTTCTGGCATATGGGTGGTCCACTGTTCTGTTCTGCAGGGGTTTCCATAAACAAATCCTCATGTTATTTAGATACATGCTTCAAGCAGTCGTAGAAAATAGCCACATAAAACTTGTCTGTGATGCGCCATTGTATACCCTTCATGACAAAATGCTGAAATCCATGTTGAACCATAACTTGAGCAATCGATATGCCTATGACGTCAAACATTTTGATGCGATCTCAAACACATTATCTGACAGACCATTTGTGCTTGTTATCCGCTCCAGCTGCACCTTGGCTGCTGCTTGCCTTCCTTCATCAAACCGACGCCACCTAGAGAAAGGTCCCTTCATGATTCGCGCTGCAACTTGTGGATTGAGTTTGTCCAGCTGCAGCACTATGTCCACCAAAAATCTGTACCCTGATCCATCCTTTGCATGGAAATTGACTGCTGATGAACAGAATCCTCCAGCTATGGTGTAGACCTTGTTGGGGTTACGGATGTCAAAAGCGGGGTGCTCAAGAAGTTTCTGCACTTGTTCCACATTACCCGGGATGTCTGACATTGCTTGCAGTGCCAACCACTTATTCGTAACCAGATTATCTCCCTTATACTGCTCATAAAAGTCTGCAAGGACTTCAGTTCGTGTTGCACCTGGGTTTTGGGAAAGTGCAACTAAGGCACCAACCTTATCAGTCAAGTTGGCAGCTGTCTTATACTCAGTTATGGCCAATTCTGTGAGATCAGGTTCATTCAAAGATACCAAGTAAATGAGTGCTGAATTCTTCAATGCACGGGAAGCCCTGTATTTGTGAGTAGGGTCATATGGCTCTGCGGTGCGATTGGTCTTCACTGCTTCCAGTAGCTCGTGACGGAGGCTTGATGCAATCTGTTTGACAATAAAGCGATAAACTTCATGTATGGCATCAGGATCTGCCACTGGCATGAGATCTGCCACCTCACTCTCTCTTGGTAATGCCAAAGCCTTGGCAACAAACTCCTTGTCAAGTGACAAGTCAGTGATAATGCTGCGAAGTCCTTCAATGAAAGCACTGTCCACACTCAGTTCCTCTCCTTTCTGCTGACGAGCAACCAGGTTCAGCATAAGTTTGCGGCCTAGCACCTGCCCAGCCTCCCAACGGTTGAACTGATCAGAGTCATGGGCCAAAAGGAAGAACAGATCTTCATCCGAAACATCAGGAACATCTAGACGTACAGGGGCGCTGAAATTTCGCAGGAGTGATGCTACTGGCTTCTCTTTGATGTCCAGAAATATGAACTCTTGCTCTGCCTTGTCGACACGAAGAACAGCTGTTGTGACAGGGCTGCCATCTGGGTTACTAAAGCTATGCAGACGTGTCCCTTCCTTCACAGAAGACAGGTGTAGGTCAATCCCTTTTGAGTCAAGGAGACCTACTGCCAGTGGGATGAGCATGGGCTCTTTCTCCAGTTGCCGTGGGGTTGCTGGTACCTCCTGGCGACACTTGAGCCTGAACGTTTGAGCCTCAGAATTGTAGGATGTTGTGACAGTCAACAAAGGGGTGCCAGCTTGTGAGTACCATAGTGGAAAAGTTGGGAACTTTGCCTGATTGGCATCAAACATAGCAGCCAGGAAGTCTTCACAAGTGACAGCTTGCCCATCATGACGTTTGAAATACAGATCCATGCCCTTGCGAAAGCCAGCCTTTCCTAACAACGTCTGATACATACGAATAACCTCGGCACCTTTCTCATATACTGTAACTGTGTAGAAGTTGTCTATCTTGATATAAGAGTCTGGGCGTACTGGATGTGCCATGGGGCCAGCATCCTGTGGGAACTGGGATATACGCAACCTGGAAACATCGGTGATACGCTTCACACCACGGCTGCCCATATCTGAAGAGAATTCCTGATCCCTGAATACAGTGAGCCCTTCTTTCAAACTGAGCTGAAACCAGTCACGGCATGTCACGCGGTTCCCGGTCCAATTGTGGAAGTACTCATGCCCAATAACACCCTCAATGGAAGCAAAGTCTCCATCTGTGGCAGTCTGTGGCGATGCAAGCACCAACTTGGAGTTGAAAATGTTGAGGCTCTTGTTCTCCATGGCACCTCCATCGTTGTCTGGCACAGCGACAATGTTGTAGAGGTTCAGATCATACTCCAACCCAAACACTTCCTCATCCCATTTCATTGCTGCTTTTAGTGATAGCATTGCATGTTCTGTCTTTGGGACATCTTGTGCCTGCGTCCAGATATGGAGTGCTACTTGGTGTCCTGAACAGGTGGTGAAGGTATCATTCCGGCTCACAAGCTGTCCAGCCACCAATGCAAAAAGATAGCTCGGTTTCCTGAACGGATCTTCCCACACCACATAGTGCTTGTTGCCATCAGCAAGCTCACCCTTTTCAACTAAGTTGCCATTTGATAACAGAACAGGGTAAAGTTCTCGATTGGCCTCAATGCGTGTGGTGAATTTGGACATCACATCAGGTTGGTCCTGATAGTATGTAATCTTGCGAAAGCCCTCTGCTTCACACTGTGTGCAAAAGGTGCCACTTGACTTGTACAGACCTTCCAGTGATGTATTGTTTTGTGGCTCAATCTTGGTAACAATCTCCAAATCAAACGGAGCTGATGGGGTAGATGTCAGGGTCAGCTGTCGGGCTGATACAGTGATGTTCTCATCTCCAACTTTCTCACCATCTATTTTCACTGACAACAACTGAAGGTTTTCACCATCCAGAACCAAGGGAGAAGAGTCAGGGGTTGTGCCTCCGGCTGCTGAAGTCTTGGGAAGAACATGGATTGAGGATGTTACAATGGTATGCTCCTCTCCTAGCTCAAAAATGAGATTCACCGTCTCAAATGCAAAGTTGGGTGCCTTGTAATCCTTCAGGAAAATCTCTTTAGGAGATTCCTTGGCCATTGTTGTGTCTTCTGCTGTTGATGATAGATTGAGGTTTCACTGAGAGCTACACTGCAATGGACAAGCCCAGAAAATGTTGAATTATGTCCCTGTCAATTCTTGCAATTGACAACTGGTGCAAGTGTGGTAAAAGAAAAAGGCTCCTTGATGACAAGGGTTCTCCAAAAAGAATTTTCTTCTTTCCGGTTCCCCTTTTGAATTGCAGCTGGCAGATTTTTCCTCCTTGAGATTTCCGAAAGAGATCCTCCTCCTCCTCCTCCTCCTCCTCCTGGGGGGACAAAGAATGGGAATACCTAAAGAAGAGAATGCCTGAGAGATGTCACAACTCTTGGCAGACGTGCAAACATGGCTGCAGTAAATCAAATGATAGGAAACAAAAAGAAAAGAAAGAAGAAGCTGCTGCTACTGTTACGGAAGAGCAGCTATAGTAGCAGCGGCAGCGGTAGAGCAGCAACCAAGGAAGCAGAGAGACATAGCCAACATCATCAAAATATCCTGCACCTTACCTGCCCATGTACTCCAACCCAAGATATTCTACCCAAGCTCCTTGTCCAGCTGCAGCAATACAAGAATGAAACAACTGAAGGAAAAGAAAGAAAGAGAACGGACCTCGTCCTTCACCTTCACAGATCCTGTGTTCTCTTCCGCCTTGAACACCACGACCCACCAAAACAAAATCTTGAAGCAGCTGCAACTGCAAACAACAGCACCAACGACCTTGTCTCTCTACCCCTAAACTCCAGAGAGAGACACCCAATGTAGTACTGTGTGTGTCGTGTATAGGGTTTGGGTTTCGTTCAAACCCTAAAACTGTAGCTGAAAGAAGACTGTAGATGATGGCTTTGGGTATCTGTGTTAAGAAGGTTAATTTGTAATCGAAGGTTGCAGACATCATTCCTGATCCTCCGGGGATTGTGATCATAATTATCGTCACTGTGATTTTTTTTTCCTTTTTTTCCCCTTCTTCTTCATCTTCATCACTGTTTTGTTTTGGATATGAGGAGTCACCGTGAAGGATTGTGGATGTGGGTTGCCGCCACTTGACTGAGTCTCTTCACTGGAATGAATGAATGAATGGGTGGTTGTTCCATTGATTGTGGAAGCTGAGCATAGTCGTCGTCGTCATCATCATCATCATCATCATCATCTCTTGTGAGTAGAGAATTCCTGGATCATCATCATCGTCAGCAGCAGCAGCAGCTGTGGATGCCAGCAATTTCATGTCAAGAAGATGAGAGGAGGAAACAAAGGAAATTGATGAAGGGAAGCAAGGAAGGAAGAAAGCTTGTGGTTGTTTGCAGGAAGCAACGAAGGAAGGTTGCAGGAAGTGTGATTTGCTGTGCATCGAAACATGTGATGAAGAAGAAAAAGAAGCAGTTGTGAGTCTGGGGGCTGGATCATCAATTTTTTGTCTGTTGCAAGGAGAGTGTTTCAGTAAGAATCAAATGCAGGAGCAGGAGGATTGTGAACAAAATCAGTGTGTGGCAGGGCTTGAATTGATCACTTTCTCCTTCACAAAGACATGCTCAGGGAGGTGGTGACAAAGATATGAAGAAAGTACTGGAAGCTCCACTTTAGAGGTGCTGTTTTTTTGCTTACTCTGATCCTTCAAATCAAATCCTCTTCTTGCATTGATTGCATGAAGCAAAGCATGAAATGAATCACAAGATATGGAGCAATTTGCCAAAGTTTTTGGTTGATTGCATCTATGCAAAGCTGCCTTATGAAGAGTTTTTCAGGCTGCGTTGTGTGTGCAAACACTGGAATTCACTAGTGGAAAATGAACCTCAATTCTTGGAAGCCAATCCTGCCATTGCGTTTTCTGTCCCTTGGTTCTTGGTGGTCACAAGACAGTTCACGAGTTTTCTACTGTATGATACGAAATCCAAAGCCTGTAAATGGCGAAAACTTCCAGGATTCTTCCAGAAGAATTGGGTTGTTGTAGGAGGCTCTGCTGGAGGGCTGGTTTATGCTTTAATGTATGAACTTGATGATGAAGCTCCCAGGATTGGGGTGTTCAATGTGCGCACAAAAGTGTGGAGGCAGCTCCCGCCTTTGTTGGAAACTGGATTCAAATTCATTCATCTGCATGGAATGCTGGTTGATGCTGCAGATGAAGAAGAAGAACAAACTGCTTCTACATACAAACTGATCATTGCCTCCAACCAGCAGGAAAGCTTGAGGAGTGAAACCAGCAGTAGCACACAGGTTTATGATTCATCTACCAACTGCTGGAGACTCTTGGCAGCACAGATGCCTAGAGGGTTTTACCACCCTCTCTTTGCAAATGCTGTCTGGTGCAGTGGGAATGTCTATGTTTACACTGAGGCACGTGAGGATCCAGACCCTGATTCTGAAGGAGGAGATGATGATCTATTGGCGCTGGACCTGAGCACTGAAACTTGGAGACAGGTTGCTGGAGAGCTTCCATTCAAACTATCCATATCCCACAACAGCCTTCTTTCATGGCAAGATCATATCTTTGTAGGGGCAAAGAACATAAAAAACAATGGAAGGATAGAATTTGCATTGTGGAAATTGGAGGAGTCTGAGCAGCAGCCATGGAAGCAAGTAGATGAGATGCCAAGTGATCTTTTCAACTGGCTAGCAGATGAACAAGATTACCCAAACTACTCCAGTGGCAGCTTATCAGTTCAGCTCACTAGTTTTCAGTGCCGCAATTTTGTGCTCATTTGTGGCTTCCTAGAACAGGAACATCTGCCTTTCAAGTTTGTATTATATGATCTCAAGCAAAGGAACTGGCAAAGATTACATGTTCCTCTTCTTCTCGATAGCTTGAGATTCAGGAGGATGGAAACTGACAGTAGTGAGTACGGTAGTGCAGACAGCGGCAGCTATTCTTACTCAGACAGCTCTGATTCTGAGTTCAACTTCCAAATCTGCTGAATGTAAATTTTTGTCTGCAGTCAGAACCACCAGCAAGCCCTTGTAAGTCTGCACTGATACCACGAATTTCTTCACAAACCCATTCTTAGCACGTGCAAGTTTGTGGGCACCTTTGCATGAAAACGAATGAAACAAACTCTTGGCAATCATGGAGATGATGCTTGGAACTACTTGTGCACTCTGGATGATATGAACACATAGGGAATTGTAGGGAGTGTCTTGCTAATGTGGTAGCATGCGATTTGATGAGAGCTCCCCAGTTATATCACATATCCTATTGCTGAATTCTGACATTTTTGTACGTCCCTAATTCCTTTTTGCATGGTCTTGGTCACCAGTTGTTTTTTGAAGGAATTCTTGTTTTGTAGCCAAAGTGGCAATCATCCATTAGAAGATGTAGAAAGATTGGCAATCATACTTAGGAAGATTTAGCCAAATCTGGCTATAAAACAGAGAAAAAGTAAAAATCTTTTAATCATCCTTCTATATGTTTGGCTACACAATGAAAACTAAATATTACAAATCTGGCAATTTCAAACTTTTTTTTCCCCTCACTTCTGGCAGCTGAAAACCTCCAAAATCGCTTACTTTCCAAAATTTTAATTTTTAGTTTCACTTTTTGGCGAAATTTTGCCAGTGAAAAAAATGCTGCTGGTATCTATAGTTGGCTGAACCTCATAACTCACACTCTTTTGTGTTCCATAACCCATAAGCTTGATGCTCCTATACAATTGATTATATTGAGTAATGGGCTCGAGCGCACTGGTTACTTTGAATAGTCTTGGTGTGAATAGTCTAATGTGACCACTTCCATCAAATTGCTAGACCAGAGTGCCAGACATCCTTGACTGCAAAATGGGTTGCCACCTTTTTACATATTATGTGGTTTTTTTCTCCAAATGCCTAGTTAAAGACAATATGGGCCATTGTCAACTTGCACCCCACCAGCACACCATGCAGGATGGATGGATGGATGGATGAATGGATGGATGGTGTGTGGACAACAAATACTTTTCCACTGGTATTCATGTCCCATATGGGGTTCTTTTTTTCAAGTTTGTGTGATGTAGCTGAAGTGGCGATCGTCCATAAGAGGTTTTAGCCAGATTTGGCTACATTATAGATATGAAAGTTATAAAAAACCCAGATTCCTTTAATCTTTTTGGCTACCTACAGGAACTTATCATAAAAATCTGGAATTTTTAGATTTTTATTTAGTTAGTTTTCAAAATCTGGCGAATTTGGGCCATTTTTTCCATTAAAATTCCTATGCATAGGTCAAAATCATGCTTTTCAGGTTGAAATTTGGCGGAATGTCGCCCAAAAAAAAGAACACTGGGATTCCCATAGGTAACTATGGTGGTTACCTTGGTACCAACCACCCACATATACCTGCCTTATAGGCACCAAGTTCCCTTACCTACATTATTAGTAACCACCTACATGTTTTCATATGGTTTTCAATAATTCATCATTATTTATGTCAATGTCCAATGTAATTTAAATTAATATATATTTCATGGACATGAAAAGACATATCTATATATATATATATATATATATATATATATATATTTATTCATTTTTTTCAAAAATATTTTTTTTTCATATTCATATTGGTGGGTAGGGAAATGGAGTGAGGTAGTTAAAAGATGGAGATAATTACTAGGGGGAAAAAATTGAGCTAGTTTGAGTTGAAAATGAGGTAGTTGTCTTTGAAATTGTCCAAGGAAAAAAAATGTCCAAAGACAATCATATGATAACAATTATCTCTGAAATTGTCCAAGAATGACCATATGATAAATTTCAAAAAATCACCCATATACCAATTCCTCAAAAACAAATTGTCACTAGAATAACAAGCAGTGTGTCAAGCTCCAACCTTGCCATTTACATTAAAAAGTATCTTAGGGCAAAAGAAAAATTATGAAAACTTAAATATCTCACCATGCAAAAATACACTCTTTTAAAAATCCTCTCAAAACAAACCAAAATCCTTTAACATATTATAACTCTATAACTAATCTCCAGATTCAACAAAAGCCAAAATATCATATTTCAAAAATTATCATATAAAATTTGACCTATTATTATTATTACCTTGGGGGAAAAATCCCTTAAGCTACTATACTCTATATATTGAATCTAAACACAATATCCTTATCCCTTGCCTGGTAAGGCAACAAGACCAATAAAAAAACTCACCAAGTGCAAACCCATAAAACCAATAAAAAGTAAGACCAAACTAAGCAAAGTCTAAAAGAAACTTCTTGAAATAATATAAAGGGGATGGTGATTAGGGTTGGGTTTTTCAATGGATGGTGCATTGGTGGGTGTTGGTTGGTTCATTCTGGCCCCCACCCAATTATTTACAATCATTTCAATGCCAGTGAACAACAAACCAACAACAGAGTCCACATTGCAAATCCAATTTTATTTAATTATTTAATAATAATATATATCATATATATAATACATAATAATTAAAATTTAACTAATTACATATAATTTTTATTTATTTATATTTATTTCTTCTGCCACTTTTGCATTGACTGGAAAAATCTAGTAAAGCTGAGAACAATGCTGAATGGGTGCAGCTTCTTCTTCTTCTTCAGGTCAAAGAAGTGAGGCATCAACAGGGAGGGATGAGAAACTGTTTTTTTACAAGGATGAGGAAGAAATATTCATTCAGGAGCTAATTGGGAAATAAAATAAAATAATTATTTTTTTGGTAATTAGTAATTAACCAAATTTTATATTTTTTTGACCTCAATTAAATAAAATTTTCAACCTATACTACATAAGATTTTTTTGGGAAAAAAAAAACCCCAAGTTCATCTTTAGCTTACATTTGAAGAGGTCAATTTGATGAAAATAATTAAATGTGAGTTAACCTAAAACTTAGGAATGAAGAGGTTTAGGGGTGGCCACTTGATTAGAACTTGTTGGAGTAGATTGGGAGATGATCGAATACTCCAACCTACTCCAATAGTTGGATACCACAACCACTATAAACTATTGATTTAAGAATACTTAGGCCCGACATGAGTGTAGTGAGAGGTCGGGCTTCAAAGCACATGAGAAAACATGTTATGTGCGGGGTTTGAGAAGATACCTATTGTTCTATTTCTATTATAAATAGGTGCATGAACATTTTGTGGAGATGATATTGTCATTAGGTTAAGTGGTCATTCAAGTTGTGTGAAAATGTATGGGGATTAATTCCCTGTGAAGTCCTCCAATGTGCAAATCTGGTCAAGTAGACTCGGCCAAACTTGGCCAAAGACTTGACCACCAAAAGATTAAAGAAAGTGTTGAAAACTATGAGTCACAAGGAGGAGAAGAAGTAAGGTCAACATGATAGTATGGGGGATGATGGATGAAAAGTGGCCCTAACCCATGGATGAAAAGTGGCCATAACCCATGGATGAAAAGTGGCCATAGCCCATTTAGAAATATATGCAAAGTTGATTAGTTCTGAACAGATGCACCTATATACTCAGACCATCTTTTGATTGATGAAATCATCAACCCATCCTTCTTCAATATCCTTTACAAAAGAGAAAGAAGAGATTGTGCAATCAGATTTGCAATCTTTACCAAACAGGATTGAGTGTGATCACATGGATGACATTTTGTGAAACAGCTCAAAATTTTAAAAAACCCTAAAAGAGAAGCTTGTGAAAAGCTCACATTATAAGTCTGAAAGTGCATTACTTTGTGTCAAAAGCACTTGAAGTTTAATGTCTTTCCCAATTAGATAATAAATTTAGGTGTGCATCTAAGGGTATTAGAAGTGGTTACCTACATGAAATTTTGCTTGGAAGATGTGTATTGTGGAAGCCTTGAACATGTGAAAGTCGTTGCCCAAATTAACATATTGGGTTAACTTTTATCAAAATTTCAATATTGACAAAATGAAGGAAAAAAACACTGATGAGCAACATTTTTTTGTTGAACATCAATCATAGGTATGGTATTGAATGCCTTCTAACTTCCTAGTTACTTGCTATAACCATCTTGGTAAGTATTTACATGTACACCTAATCTTTGGGGATGAATTATTTTGCAAAATTACATCAATAATGGTTCATATGTAGTGTAGAATGGCTTGCTAATTTGTGGAAAGGCCTCATGGCCAAGTTCCGAGTGTTGTGGATTCAATTTCCCATTAAGCCATGCAAGATATTGGGTAATACAAAAGTCATTAGGGAGATGCTTGGTGAACCATGAACAAAAACCATGCGAGTCAAACTTTGGAGAACGGTCATATGTTAACCATGTTGCCCTATTAGAATGTTCAAAAGAGGGCCTTAAAGTGGAAGGTCAAATAACTTTGTTGATCGTGTGGAGTATATTGGTGAAAAAGTGACCATCCTTGAAGAGGAGGTATAACATGGTAACCTAACGTATTGTCACTATTCCATGATCACAAAGTGGGGTTGTTTCTTCATATGAAAAAGATGAATATCCATTACAATCATTCTTAGTTAACAAGTTTTGGGTCTTCTCAAGTCGCAAACCTCAAAGGTTAGGGTTAGACAATCATCTTGCTTCCATGAAAATGGTAGGAAAAGGGTTTTAGACACAAAAGTCAAACAATTGTCTTGCCATTGTGAAAGTGGCAAGAAAATGACCACTATACTAAAAAAAAGGTGGAGGACCAACCGATTTGTGCTACCTTTGTAGAGTGGTGGAAAATGACCCTTTCTAAAGAGGAAGTTTGGTCATTTTGCCTTCAAAAAGGAGATTAAGCATTAAATCACACACATCATTGGCCAACTTTATGTCTCCCTTTCATCCTTTGCTTTATGTGTCCAACCATGCAACAAAATGGTATGAACTAAGTTTGAACATCCATGTATATAAGCAACTTTAGGTTTTCAAAATCCCTTTAGATAACCCACCTTGTTACCAAACACCCATATCTAGCAATAAAATGACCAATAATGTATTATCATGACGAGTTCAACATTTCATCATTGAAATACATTTTATTTTGTCGATTCCATGTGAAAATATAAAAGATTTAAGAATAATTTAAAAGATTTAAAAATTTTCCGTCACAAATTTCTGTTCTTTATATCTATATATATACATATGTGGTAATCGCACTTCAAATGTGAAATTGCTTTGAATCCTACATTTCTTACATACGGGGAATTACCTTCCACTTTTGCTTCTATTTCTTCTTAGTTTGGAGATAAAATGCAAAACCCCACCTTCTTCAGTAGTTGTGTGCTTAAGCCTTAGTTAACATGTGACCTATAAATATGCTCACTTGTTGAACCTTTAAATGTCTTAACCTTTAAAAGCATGTTGCTTTGGGTTTTAATTATTATTTGTGTTGATATATGATCTCTAAGGAAAAAGCTTTCAAAATAATTGCAAGAATCATCCAATCATTGGTCTCATCAGAAATAGCAACAACAAGCCAATTTAAGCTAGAATAAATACACTCCAACTTTAGCATAATGGGATTCTAACTCTAACATTATGTTGGATGTGAAAAAGGCTTGGTGGTATGTTGATTTAGAAATAAAAATTAGAAAAGAATAATCCCAATTTCATGGCATTAAAAAAAAAAACAAGCGAAACATGTCATTAGTTGATTAGTTTAAATTTGAACTTTTCATTACCAAAATGGAAATTGGAATGGGTAACTCAAGCCAACATTGTATAGTCCATTCAAGTTCTAGTCCATATTCACCCAAGCCATGCCGAATATGTTCAACTTTCAGATTTCCACTTCTTTTCCTAAGACACATTGTCAAAGAAAGGAAAGGGGGTTGCAATTCATCAACACCAAATAAGTCCTCCTCCCCTCTCCCCCACATCCCAATAATGAGAAATCATTGTTGTTTGAGTGCAAGAACAATGCATTACTAAGAATGAGAATATAAGAAAGGGAGGGGAGGGGGGGGGAGCAAAAAAACAAGTGCCCAACAACATCCTTCACAAATACTTTGCATGGAAGCAGTACCATGCAAATGCAATTGCCATTTACATAGTGGACTACTACTACTACTACTACTACTACTCACCATAAAAAGGAGAGAGTGCCATTATAGACTGGGATAATAAACATTGCTACATATGCCCAAATGAGGGATATGGATGAAGCTCCTCTAAGAATTCACAAGCATAATGACTTCCAACCTCAATTGCAATTTCAAGCATAGTGATTTCCAACTTCCATGCAATTTGGTTTGGCTGAATGGTAGGGTTGCCTTGCATTTTCACTAGAGGTTTTGCAATTCTGGGAAATTGAGCTTTGAATGCAAATTTCTTCTGTATAGTACTTTCCCCTGTTTGTTTTGGGGAAGATGCTAGCCAATCTGGCATTACAAAATTCTTCCCACCCACAAGCTTAATAAATTTCCTATTTCTGGATCCACAAGCAACAAGAAACAGCAGGCTGCGGAAGAGATCAGATGCCGAATCAGGCAGGCAAGCTGGATCCCCGATTCTCGAAGCTTGTGCTCAAAGTTGCTATTAATACAAAAGTTGTAAGTAAGTTGATAAGTAGAAGAAGATGCAGTGCAACTTGGTGATGGGTTGTGGGGGACGGTCGGTCCCACGGTCTGTGTGAGAAGGAAGCTGGGCTGTTGTTGCTGCGCTATACACACACAAGTCTCTCTACCTTAACTCATGGGTGTGGAAGATCAATCGCTGCTTCTTCTTCTTCTTCTTCTGGTGGGACTTGGCGATTCCCTTTACTATTTGTTGCTGCAGATTTTGCAATCCCGGCATTTGGGTGTCCAAATGCGGAAGAGATTAGATCCTCATGATTCGCTCACGAGAGACGAGACCGGCCAAAAGCAACAACGCCTTTGCAGCAGCATGGGTTCTCTTCCTTGTCCATTGGGAGTGAAATTCCAGCAGCGGAATCTGCCGGGTCGGATTTTCTCATCGTGCCATTCCGGAGTGTAATATGCCGGGTTGGATTTCCTGACAACTTCTTATCCATTATTTCCTTTATAATATCAGTATTTACTTTTTGGGGAATTTTTTAATGTAGCCTAGGAAGTGGCGATCATCCCTAGGAAGCTTTAGCCAAATCTGGCTATAACCCAGGTGATTTTTTACTCTTTTTCTCCCTCACTTTTGGTGATTGAAACCCTCCAAAATCACTTCATTTTCGAGTTTTTGAGTTCTTAAATTTTCTTTTTTGGCGAAACTTTGCTAGTATTATCTCCTTTGGGATGTCACAACCAGAGATTTTTTTCTCACAATTTTTTACGTTTTTTGACCAAGAAAAAGGAACTTAAATTTTTTAGGGGGAATCATTTAGCTAAAAAATTTTAATTATTTTTTCCAATTTTTTTATATAAAAAAAAACCCTGTGTGTGGTATTTGATTTTTGTGATACCCACCAGTTCCAGGTATTTGAAAAAACCTCAGAATCAAAGAACCGCCTGTTCTGGGTATTTGAAAAATTTCAGAATCAAAGAACCATTGGGTGACAGGCATTTGAAAAAAAAATCACAGATTCAAAGAACCGCTAGGTTTGGGTATTTCAGAAACTTCAAAGAACCACCGGGTTTCATGAAAGACCCGGAAAAGAGATAGCAATTTAAGGCGGATATTGATATTTTCCAAAATTTTGAGAACCATGGTTATATATATAAAATATTTGGGTTTTTGATTTTTTGATAACCATGGTTATCAACTTTGATACCCAACTTGATACCCAGAGGAGGCTTGGTGCAATATCAAATACCCGCCCCATTTGGTGTAAAATTTGCTTCGGCTATTTATTCAGAGACCAGTAGCGATCTTTTTACTTAATTTATTTGTTGATGTTGTTTTGCTGGAAAGTTGTAAAATTAAGATGGAAAATAGCTGGTTAGGGATTACGGAATTTAATAGCACCCTCCCCAAAAGGCCATGATAGCTTATAAAAGCAAATTACATGTCCCGGAATGGTTTGAGCCCGTCATTACAACATGTTCACAACTTTCGAAAGGCCGATTCTGCTATGGAACCAATCCGAAACAGTTCATTATAAATAAATAAATAGTGCTCCAAACAAGCCGATTATGAAAATTTAAAAAAATCTGTGAGGTGTGTTTTGTTTCCATTACTAGCAATTTCTACTATATTCAATTTTCTAATGTACCTGAGGTGGTGATTCTCCACAAGGAGATTTAGCCAAATTTGATCGAAATGAGATACGAAAATATTAATATCCTTCTAGTTTACTGGCTACCTAGTGAAATGTATGATTGGAAATTTTGGTGACCTGTGAACAAATTTCTCATAATTTGGTGAATTTCGGCTATTTTAGATTAAAAGTCCAGTGTTGGGTGTTTCTTAGAACGAGGGGACAGATACCCACTAGGGATCAACCTGGGTATATAGCCACGTGCCTCGTCGGTTCTCAAAAGATTCTGAGAACCGTGATTATCAGAAAATCTGAAAAAGTAAAGGAACCGGCCAGAGAACCGTCGGTTCTTTTCCCACCTGGAATATTGCCAGTTCTTTAAGGTTTAAAATCAGATGGTTCTCTGAAATATTGAAGGACAATTTTGTTTAAAAAATTCAAAGAACCCACACAACACTGGATAAAACCATATGCTTGCCCAAATTTTCAAAATGTATAAAACCTTAAAAAAAAACCTCCCATTTACACAAAGATATGATAATTATGTTATTTTTTCATCCTTTTGAACTCTAATATATTTCCTGGGGGCCTAGATTATCTCCTAAAAACTGGAGGGTGGGGAAATTAGCTTAAGAAAAATAATTAATTATATAATACCCTTTAATTTGGTCCCCACATCCCATGTAAACTATGAAGTTAGAGAGTGTCATAAAACTCTCTTACTAACAAATTTTTTTAATAAAAAAACTCAAAACCATAATTTAAAATAATTATAAAAAAATATATTTGCAGGTGTCAGTTCTGCGTCAGGGTGGGCTAGGAATTTCAACCCTCGAGAAAAAAGAGGGGAAAAAGGGGACGAAATACACTAAGGTGATGAGGAAGTTGCTTAGCGTGGGGTTCTCTTTGGGCGATTATTATTATTATTATTATTATATATTTTTGGGGGTTTGGCTTTGTGGCGATGACGACCCAATGCCACAAATTTAGTGAAAAAAAGGAGAGGAAAAAAAAAAGGGAGCTGCCTCTTTGGACAACATTGCACCTATGACCACATCGCAAAATTATTTATTAAAATTAGTTATTGCAATTATTTATTAAAATGGAGTGGGTGGGAGCACTTGGGGGGGGTTTGGGGGATTTTTTTTTAAAAAAAAAAGCTCATGTGACCAATGAAGGGAGGGGACCACAACGAGGGGGGGGCGACTGAGAAGCCACGAGGTCCTTAAAGTGCGGCCCAAGCCAGGTGACGGATATGTAGCCAGCCCTTCAGCCGCCCTACGCCATGCCATGAGCCCATCATCACCTCATTTGATCTTTATTAATTTTATTTAATTTTCTCTATATCTTTTTTTCTTTTTCTTTTTTTCTTTTTTCCCTCTTGTTAAGAGTAAAGACCGGCTGAAAATCTTGTGGTGTATTTGGATGACACATTCTTATGCGGAATTTGACCTCCGAGAAACGTCCTACCCAATTCCCGTCTTCCCGTCTCGTCTCAGGAGGCCCCTACAACCCAAAAAAAAAGCCTAAAGATGAGAACTTTGTATTTTGTTCAAGCGATTAAAGAGTCTAGAGTTAGATGAGGTGATGGGCATTAAAATGCTTTTTGCTTAGGAACTACAACCTAGGTACATCCATCCGTGTGAAGGGAGAGAGAGAGAGAGAGCAAGAGTTCGTGTTTCCTTGACTCTTTGGTTTGAAAGGACTTCTTTAGTGATTTTTGGTGCTTTTTGACATGATTTCTTTGTTTGATTTGTCATGGGTCTGGTCCATAGTTTCTTAGGTGTGTTATGAGTCGCCTCTTGCCGCCACAAAACAAATGGTCTAAAGTAGTGTATTTCATCACTATGATGCCAAAAGGGGGGGCCAAATGGGGGGTCCCTCATGGGAAAAAATTGGTACCCCCCCCCCTCTTCCCCCCAACCCTTTTTTTTCGCCATGTGATTTGGAATAAAAGGCTTCTTTGTTCTTTTTGCCCCCAAAAAAAGGGGTAGAAAAGAAGGTTTGATCACATGGTGACCTACCTCTAGCTAGTGGGAAAGACAAGGTGCATATATGAGGCTAAACAAAACACATTGGACGGACAAAAGAAGGGACAAATGGATGGTCGGTCGAGGAGCCACTTAGTAGTGGTTGGCCAAAGTGACACCATGACTCGTAAAACATAAACCGAGTGAATTCACTAATCCAAAACAATTTGTTTGAAGAGCCATAAAAAGGGAAAAAAAATATTGACAAAAATATTTTTCTTTTATAGTCCTTTCAATTTTTTGTTCTACTAAACACAGGGACTCAGAAGGTGGGTTGAGAACAAAGTTCGGGTAAAAGCCAAACCGCATGAACTCTTTGGAAATGGCCTCAAGACATGGTGTTTTTGTCGCTAAGCTTATACGATAGGCAAACACGACTTGAGACTCGATCGTAAGTATTACATCAGTGTATCCAACATGGGCTACAACAATGAGTGGGTGAGAAGGTGCGGGGGTCGTCATCTAATCAACAACCCGGCCTCCCCTCCCCTCCCTTCCCCTCATGTATAATGCCGCCTTCATGAGGTTCATCACACGGCATGGAACAAAGAAAAATCAAGTGAATTCGTGTCACGGGAAGCATGGAGAATCGGTTCGGAGAAATGTTCTACCATCAAAAAAAAAAATTCATAATAAGAAAGAAACAAACTAGGCCCACCTAGTGACATAAACACATTTTAGGGTTATTACTAGTATTATGGTCCATGGGCACTAATGGTATTCTCCATGGAGATTATGAGATTATGGCCTTTGAGATAAGCTCATAAATCGGTAAGGGATCAAGAGCTGTTAAATGAATGAATGAATGGTATATACATCCATCCAGCTGAAAGAATTAAAACATGCACCCTTTTTTGGGATTCTAATCTAGTGCTTATTGATGGTTAAGAGCATGGGATTTTATTTTTATTTTTTTAAAATTCCGAAATCAAGCAATGTTGCTTGTTCTCATGTATTGAAAATACATTTCTAAAATACCCGATGGTCACCTACTTATCTAGTTTGATGATCCGAGGGCCTTTCACACAACTACCTCTTTTGTCTAGTTCAATGGAGGGGGGGGGGGGGAAAACTAAAAACAATAGTCAATTACGTACTTGCCCTTGCCCTTGAAAAATAATTTGTTTCGACCCCACCAATCACTCCCAAAATTGTTCACCAAATGAATCATCATGTGTAGAGAGACATACTAATCATTCAATTCAAAGGGGGGTGGGGGAGGGGGGTGGGGGTATTGTTTGTTTTTTTCTTTTTTCTTTTGTAGAAAGAAGAAAAAGAAAACCCATTCCTCATCCTCCAAACACCATCTTACATACTTATTATGTAAAGAAAAAACAACGGAAGAAGGGTTTCATCCATCCACATCTTCAACTTCCTTCACAAATAGTGTCCCATTGACTTTGATGGACAATGCCATCTTCCAAAATCAACAAGTTTTTTTCTTTTTTCTTTTGTAGAAAAATATTAAAAAATCCATTCCTCATCCTCCCAACACCATCTTACATACTAATATGTAAAGAAAAAACAACGGAAGAAGGATTTCATCCATCCACATCTTCCACTTCCTTCACAAATAGTGTCCCATTGACTTTGATGGACATGCCATCTTCCAAAATCAACTCAAGTTCCCCAATCCAACGGGAATCAGTTCTATTGACTTTCTTGCACCTTTTTTCTATTGACATACAAGTTCCTAATCCAATGACCAAAGAGTTCCCAATCCAATGCCTAATAGTTCCCAATGCAATGACCAAAAAGTTCCCAATCCAATACCCAATAGTTCCCAATCCAATGACCAAAGAGTTCCCAATTCAATGACCAAAGAGTTTCCAATCCAATGCCCAATAGTTCCCAATCCAATGACCAACAAATAGTTCCATTGACTTTGTTGCACATTTTGTTCCCTAAGAAACAAGTTCCCAATGCAATGCCAAAACAACTTAAGTTCCATCGACTTTTTAGTGGAGTTCCTCTAACTAAGAAACAACGTTCCCAATCCAATTCCAAAATAACTTAGATCCATTGACTATTTTGCACAATTTTCTTCCTAACAAAAACAAAGTTCCCAATCGTGTGATTGTCATATCACAAGCCCCTTGCAAACGTAAGTATCACAAAGGATGGGGGAAAAACAAATTATAAAGCGGAAATTGGGAAGCCAGAGTAGTTGTGTTGTTGTCGCCTAATGGGTCCCCACCTACGGATTGTGAATCATTGAAGAAAGCAAAAAAAAAGAAGGAAAAAGAATTTGAAAAAAAAAAAGGACCCCCACAGGTCCCCCCCCCCCCAAAACTAGTACTTATTATTATTATTATTAATCATCCCCCACCCGTCCCCATTTTTTTCTCCCCTTTTTCGCTCGTACCTAGTGTGGCATTTGTCCGTTGGCCCAATTGTCAATTCCTTAACCCCCGCCCCCCCCCCAAAAAAATTCTCTTTCCAAATGATTCTTAAAACCCGATAATATCATTATATCCCTTGCACCACCTTAGGTCGAAAAATTACAAAAATTGAGGGCTTTCCAACAATACCAAGAGTGTGCCTCCAATTTTTTTTCTTTTTCATAAATTTTTTAGTTTTGATTTTGTTGAGCTTTGTGGGATAAAAGTATTTAATAACGCTCCCATTGTCGGTCTAGACATTATGAAACCGCCTCGATTTGCACCCCAAGTCATCGATCGGTATGGGTGTAAAAACATTACGAAATCACCTCGATAAACACTTACTTGTCATCGAGGGCTTGCCAACGATACCAAATGTGTGACGATAGGTGAGGGCAAGGTTTCATTATTTTAAAGTTTTTTTTGGGTGATATTGCTCTTAAGTGATTAGTGTCTATAAGAGAGTTTAACCAAATTTGGCTATAAACAAGATATGATAATAAAACTGTTTATAAGCAGCTTTCACAATTTTTTACTACATGCTAAAACCCAATAGAGAAATCTACCAATTCTTTTTTTTTTTAAAATTAATATTTAACAACTAAAAAACTGAAAAAGAAAACATGCTTTTAGCCATTTTGGAAAAAAAAAGAAGCCAACAAACTAAATTTAGACTACATGCTAAAAAAACACCCAATAGAGAAATCTACCAAATTTTCAAAAAAATTGCTAAAAAAATAGAAAAACAAAACAAAACTTTTAGCCATTTTTTTGGGAAAAGAAAAGAAGCCAACAGACTAAATTTAGCCATTAAACAAAAAAAAAAACAACTAACATTCCTTAACAGATAGATTAAAAATTGTTAATTAAACCAAAGCAAAGAAAGAAAACTAATTTTTTTCAGAAAGTTTTTAAACAATAAAATTCCACTCTTGACTTGGCACATGGGTTGAAAGTTGGAACCTTAGTCAGTAGGCAAGAAAGAAGAAGAAGAAGAAGAAGAAGGACTTGCGGAAGACTTGAAGAAGAAGAAGAAGAGGGGGGAGGGCGTGTTGAGTGGTAATTATTTGCGTTGTGTTTTGGTTTTTTGTTGTTGTTGTTCTTGTTGTTTTTCACTTGGAGAGAGTTGTTGTTGTTGTTGGTGTTTTCATTGGAGAGAGTGTCTCTTTTATGCATCAATTTTGAACAACCTTTGGTTACTCGTGGTAAGCGATTGAATCTTTTTGTTTTGTACAAAAGTTCTGGCAAGCATTGGAGTTGCTCCACAGAAGGAGGAGGATTAAGAGAAAAAGCGGAAGATTGATTGAATTTCCAAGTGTTCGAGTCAAGCAAGAGGAGGACGAGGAGGAGCAGAAGAAGAAGAGAGGATTTGCTTTTGAGGAGAAGAGGAGGAGAGAGGAATTGTTTTTGAGGAGAAGAGGAGGAGACCTGCTTGTTTCTGGTAAAGGAGGGAAGAAGCAAGAGGAGGAGGAGGAGGAGAAGAAGAAGAAGAAGAGAAGAATATAACCTGGTGGAATTTGATTGTCTTGGTGCTCTGCTTTACATATAAGGAAGCGAAATTTGTTAGGGACGCGTGCACTGTCGAAGTGGACAACAACCGGACGTGCAGAGGCATTGCATTGGAAACAAGGTGGTCATAGACAAATTTTCAAGAGCGGCTGCCTGGTGGCTGGTGTATCGTCTAGGATACACTATCAAGGTATAGTAATATCGGTCCCTTGTTTTCCTGGAATTGCCAAACTCCAAGAATGTGAGAAGAGAGATGATATCTGAACAGCAATAGATCCTCCTCTTCGGCATTGAACTCTTCTAGTGAAGAAGAACTTTTTTCTGTTTTTTCTGCATAATTCGACTGTTGCATTGTGTTACCCGGAGTGATGAGAAGTCGAGATGGAAATTTCTGTACATACTAACTGCGATGCATCTGGAACTGTTAGATTTGTTGCGTGTAGACAACAAATCGTGTGAGAGCATGGCTGCAGGAGATAGATCACCATGTGTTTCCTTGAAAATCTTGTGATGTCAAATGCCGCATTGTGCAATTCCCCCTGTGGTTATGCATCTATTTGATTCTTGCTCCTTCAGATGCTGCTGCAGCGTCGCCTACGAAGAGCATGAAGGATGCTGCTGCAATCTGGAATTAAGTCGTGTAGTCTGATCTTCAACGATCTGTGTGCTCATTGCAGAGACCTGAGGCTTCAAAGACGCCTGCAACTTAGTGTTACCGGAAGGAGGTTTGTTGCTGTCGACTGTGTAAGGTGGAAATAGATTTCTTCGGCACCTGTCAGATCGATCAATCGGTATAACACACGAGAGCTTCTCGTTGCGGATACCGCTTTGCTTTGTGGACTTGCACACAGTTGGAGATATCAGAGCAGCAGATTCTGGCGCCGCAGACACAAGAAGACTCCTCGCTGGCGATCAAGACGGTGCAGCCACAGCAAGCTTCTAGCCCTCCTGCCAAGGCTAGAAGAATTAAAACCATGGTAAGAAGAGCTGCATGCCGCTTCTTTCCCGCCTGTAACAGACATGCTCAGATTCTCGCAAAACTGCTGTCTAGAAGCAAAGCTCTTGAGGTTCATGGTAACGACGAGGAGCGGCACGACGGTGAGAATGCCGCACGAAAGAAAACATTTGAGAAGTGTCACTAGGGCCGTGAAGCGCCCCGCCTTTCTGGCCTAAGCGAAGCTGCTTCACTGCTGCCGCTGCTGTTGTCTAGAGTACAAAAAAATGTTTAGAGGGCTTGCGTAAATGCGGCCGGTGCATTTGTTTCCTCATCCTTTCTCATGAGGAGCTCTAGAATCAGATGCTGCAAGTTGACAAGCGTGTTTGCAATTGACAGGGCGGTCCTATAAGGATCGAAGGAGACGACGGCCAAAATCATCCAGAGGGAGAGGAGCCGCTATGGCTGAAGCCATTGCTGGCGACGAAGTTCTTTTCCTCGTGTCGGATTCACGGAGTCTCACACAAATGCGAATGCAATCTCTTTTGTTTGGAATGCACTGGCTCCGGCGGCATTTGCTCCCTTTGCCTGCCGCAACACAAGGACCACCATGTTGTGCAGGTGTGCGAACACTGAAATCTCTAGAGCTCTCTCTCTCTCTCTCTCTCTCTCTCTCTCTCTCCGGCCGCGCCCGAGACCTCAGGTCTGCGTGAGAAGGCAGTCCTGTTAACGGATCTCTTAATGTGTTTTCTGACCAAAACCTGCGTGTGTCTGTGGCGGCGTGCTGCAGATTCGACGTTCGTCGTACCACGATGTGATTCGAGTCTCGGAGATTCAGAAGGTGCTGGATATCACAGGCGTCCAGACTTACATCATCAACAGCGCGCGCGTGGTGTTTCTGAATGAACGGCCGCAACCCAGGCCGGCCAAAGGAGTTACCAATACCTGCGAGTCTTGTGAGCGCAGCCTGTTGGACACCTTCCGCTTCTGTTCCCTTGGTTGTAAGGTACGTACTACTACTGCAACAACAACCCATTGTCAGATTCACGTTGATCATTCCAGGAATTCATTCAGTACTCTCTCTTCTGTTGCTCTGGATCATCTCTTGAGAAGCTTGACGTCGAATGTCGTCCCTTTGTCGTCTTTGTGCAGCTTGATGGAATAAAGAGGCATGGAGATTTGTCTTTTGTTTTGCAACCAAGACCTCAAGGTAGTCATGCTCTTGGAGCTTCAGAGTCCGAGGATTCCTCTTCTTACAAGAAGCCAGTGCGCTCAAAGAAGGTTTCACAGCTACGAGCAGACTCTTCGCCAACACATCCCATCACGGGGTCAAACGCTCACCACAATGCTGCTGCTGCTGCTTCTTCTCTGTACCGAGAACCCATTGACGAGATCCAGGCATACAACTTGGGGCAATCTTCAGAACTGACATCGGAGAGACCCCCCATGTCAAGCACCAGTAACTTCTCCACAGTTTCTTATCATCATCTTCTCCAAGACAACATGTCACCAAGGACACCACCACCCATCGCCTCCCATCGATCAGGCTGCAAGAGACGAAAGGGAATTCCTCACAGGGCTCCTCTCGAAGGTTGAGAACCAGGAAGAAAGAAGAAGATCCACAAGGGTGGATCCTATTTGTCTCCTCTTCACTGCCTTCCCTATTGGAATGTGGGATTGTAACATTTCTGATGGCCCCAACCCGAGGTCAAACATGTATATGCTTCACCCTCGAATTCAAGTCTGTCTCCTGAGGTCAATGATGCAGAGAGAAGCTTGTTGAATGTTTCTCAAGACTTTGGAGCATCAGAGCTGGGGTATAACTGGCTTGGTTTGTACAATAGCACCTGAAGGGAATTACAAGAACTCAACCATGCAGCAGCTGTAACAGTTGCTGCTGATGGAAATGGGTATATGTCAAAGCAACTTCGTTGTGCAGCTCTTGTCAATCAAAGAGGATGGATTCTCTCTGCTTCTACATATCAAGACAACAGCTAGTTTATGGAGATGTACAAGGAAAATGGAGGGAACAGTGAGGGGCAGTGTGAGTTTCTCAACTGTAACATAGTTGAAGCAGGGGATGGCAAATGGGACATCCGAAGAAAATGCTTGTACAGTTGAAGCATATTGCATCTGTCATGCAATAAGCCAGAAAAAAAAATTCTGGCGGGTGGAGCAAGGTTAGTCTTTTAGGATGTGCATAAAGGTCATGTTGGTGGTTGTAACCTGATTAGCAGGAGCTCTTCTGTACCATGTCTTGGTGATGATGTTTACAATCTTTGCTTCCAGAAAACTACTTACAATTCTGGTCGGACACACACACACAAATGTATGAAGGAAGAAATGTCGTGAATTCGATGAGGTGAAGATTTAAAATAAGTCTCTAACCCTTCTTCTTCTTTGTTCCTGTGATTCAATCCAGATGATGATCTTGGCTTGTAATTGACTCCAGATTGTTTCAAATTTCCAGAACATGACGCTCTCCATTTCTTTCCATGCTTTTTCTTCTGCAAGCAAGCATACATTGTGAAGACATGTTTTGTGGAGTTTGGACTACTTTTATTTACTTGGTATCTGTACTTCTTATGGATACTATATAAGTATTCAACTGTTGAACGTTGGAGTAATGGGTGTAGTGCAGTGTTTATTGCAAGTAACTAAGGACATGGAACCCAGATTCATTTTTCTTCTCACCTTGGTACTGCAGGTTTGTTGGCAATGATCTGCCTCTGCTGTTTATTCAATTGCCTCTGATTGCAGGTTATGTTTTGTGTTGGAGTTCTCAATTCCCTTGGGCTTGTCTGACTGCAGAGTATGTTTTGTGTTCGAGTTCTCACTCCCCTTGGGCTTGTCTGGCTGCAGATAATCTTTGTATTGGATTGGAGGGGAGTGGTGGGGACAGGTGAAGCCAAAAGTGGGTGGAGGAATCTTGTTCAGCTAGTAGGCGAGGGATCGAGCGCATGCCCTTGTCTTTAGGGTGGACTTCAGCATCTCTATGGTGGGTCCCTGCCTCTCTCGCCAATTTTTTATTTGACTTTTGATGTCTTCTTTCTGGTACCTATTGCCCTACTTTGCTTTCCTTTTAATGCATGATGAGTGAGTGGTGGTGGAAAAGAACTGTAAGCACTGAGCACCAGCTGCATAGGATAGATAGATAGTAGGTATTAGCTAAATAAGCAGTGCCAATACACAACTACATCATCAAAAGACCTACAACAAATTTTCCTCAAATATGGGATGAGGCTGATCCTTCTCATCTTTGGAATCAGTTAGGCGGGGGAGGAGAACTTCTTGGTTAGAGAATTATTTATCAATTTGGGAAAAGGAAGAAAGATCGTTGCTTAAGCTCTTAGTACTTCTCACCATTGTCATCAATTGATCATCATCATCAAGTCACCATTGGAGGAATCCCCAAAAGCGACTGGGGGGCAGTACCTACTACCAACCTAGTAGCTCCTCCTGCATTCTAGAGTTTGCCCCTTTTTTCTTTTAGCTTTCTTGTACTTTCTATATTACAAATTATGCTGGTTTTCTTCCTCTTCACAATTGTGATACCTAATGATTGATTTTGTTTTCGGTTGTTGGTGCGCAGGCAACAAGGAGGAGGAGGAGAGCACCGTAAGTGGGGAGGGTGAGCATGATTGTGTGTGTGTGCGGTTGGTCAGGGAAGTAGTTGTGAGGACAAGCAGCATCCATGGAACATACCAAAGAAGAAGCCAAACCTTGAAGAAGAAGAAGAAGAAGAAGAGTTGGTATCCGTTTCTTCTACTGGTATAGCATCTCTTCCTCTACCATAGAACCTGTTACCCTATGAACTGCATTTTCGTTGTATACTACTATGTACTAACTATTGACAACATGTATCTATGTAACTAGTAGACCCACTGAGTGCCTTACTTGAGTATATACTTACCTACATAGTAAACCACTCACATTTCCTACCTACTTGTCTATGATACTGACCCACTTTTGGACAACCGACCGACCACTATGCTACATGTTGTTGAATCATAGCACTTTTGCTTTGAGTGTTGAAAGTTGATGGGTCTTTTGTTTCTGTTCCTTCTCTTCGGACAGAAGAAAGAAATGAAATGAACCTAATTAGGTAGGTAGGTAAGTACTTTAGTACTTATCTTTTAGATATTGTGGAGGGTACTCCACAAAACAAAAGAAAGACTCCAAAAGTTGGATATGGGTTTGTGGCCTTGGATCCATGGTTGGTTTTGGTTGGCTTTTCACCCCGGTGCAAGTGCAAGTGCGTGTGATATCTCACCACGGGCCACATGTTGTTGCATTGTTGTTGTTGGCGTACCAATGTATGGTTGTGAAAGCTTTGCGACATCATTCCAGTTTTTCTTGCTTGCTTTTTCAGCTTGTTGTTTCTTTTCCTCACCAATGATATGACACCACCACCCCCTCCCTACATGGCCCCCATGACCCCTGGTCCTTCACCCCCAAAACCCTTGTCTTTCACCCTCTTTTCCCAAAAACAATTTGCCGTTTTCACTGCAAATGAAACTACCACCATGTTTTCATCATTGTGACCACAAGGCAAATATGTACAATTGCACTCTTTGACAACCGTTGATGTATGAAAAGCACCTCTTTGAACTCCCCGGAAAATGATGAAAACCTACCTACATGAATTAAATAAAATTATAAAAAAATCCTTTTTTCTTTTTTTTTCCTTTTTGCTCTTTTATTTATGGAGTTATATGGAAAGCTAGGTAGCTAGGCCCACTCACCGTTTAGCAAAGTCTGGGCAAAAAAGGGCCGGCTCTTTGGAATTGGGGTGTGATCCATCTGGTATCTAATCACTCGCCTGCTCTGACAAACTACCACTACCCACTCAAGTAAGCAGTGCAGCTTTCTTGGGCTGTTTGGGAAGGGGTGGGGTTTTAGGTTTCATAGTCCGAGAGGTACAATGTGGAATAAGACCATCCACAATGACACTTTGAAGGTAAAATGTTATGTTAGTTCAGGTCACACCTGAGACCCGAATGGAACTCACAAGAATGAAGAATGCGAGGGTTATATATGTGCCCCCATCACCTCCATCACGATAAAACCATTTATCTGTCAGGAAGGGTATGTAATTACCAGTGTGTGTGTGTGTGTGTGTGTGTGTGTGTGTGTGTGTGAGGGTAATTGACTTAGAGTGAAACAAAAACATAGGTAAACTATTTTGTCTTTTTGGCAACTTTTTATACTGTGGTGACACATAATAAGAATAATAATTATAATAATATGTTGTGAAGTGTATAAACGGTTTTTTGTCTTTTTTGAAAAAATCATAATATTTTGGGGAAAAGAAGTTAGAAATGGCCAGATTCTTTAGTCATTGAGTTTGTGGGGGGTTTTTACACTCTATAAGAGCATCTGTAAATGCATTAAACAAAAAAGAGCACGGCATTGCCAGTGGGAAAGATCTTTCCCTCTTGAGGAGTAGGCATAAGAACCCTCTCCTCCTATTCAAAGAGTCGTTGTTACACAGTAATTTGGAACATTGATTAGAAAGGATGTCCATTGTGTTTTGGAGTGTGCAAAAGTATTGTGAACTTATCTTTGGTTAATGTAAGGGCCGCTTTAGACAAGGGTTCAAGAGCAGGGTCCAATGAAGTCGAGCATTCTTATAGGTCAATAGTTTTAAATTGGTTCCAAGGCTTTTTTACAAGGGTTCAGGACCAAGACAAATCAAATTGTGATTAAACCTAAATGACATCATTTTGGAGGGAAAACCAATTGGTCCAGACCAAAAAAGAAAAAGCTTAAAGAAGAGCTCGTGGTTTGGAGAACAAAAGTGTAACCTAGGGTTCAATGTTGCTCATTTGTTCATTTTTCTTATTTTTTAGTTTTTATCCTTGTTGTTCAATTTCTATGAGAGTAGAAGACATTTATTGATTGAGGACATTGTTGATAGCACACCAGAAATGTGCTTCCCCAATAATTTTAATCAATTCTAGAGTTAAACATGGTTGGTTTTGTGGATCCTCACAAGGTGGTTACTAGAAAGAGAACGTTTTTAGTCTTCCAAAGTGCACGAAATGAAATTGAAAATAGAAAATAAGAAAAATCATACATATATTTTAAATTTTAATTAATAATAATTTAAAAACCCAAAGTTAACCTAATCCTTTCACATGTCAATCACACATTTTTAATATTAGACTTTCAAATTGGACCCCAAGCTTTTAAACACACTCATTGTATCTTTTTTTTAAATGTTTTTTTAATGTTAATAAGGGTCCAATTCAAGGTTCAATTTGCTTCAAATTGGTCCCTTTTCTTTAGGTCCTTGAACGCTTGTCTAAAGTGGCCCTAAACATGACATCAACACATTGTCATAATGCCTGCCCCAAGGCTGGAAGATGATAAGATTCAAACACAATGGGTCTCAAATGTCCTATCGAAGAGCATGTTAGAAAGGGTATGATGGCGCAAATGCTTTGAGATGGAATCTTAAAGTCAAACCATTTGTTGCTCGATGAGTTGCTCAAAAGGAAGAAGACACATGCATGTTTGGGGCAGTAGTAGATCACAAGCCACCTTGAAGTGTTGTTGGAAAGGTAAAATGTTGTTGTGAACTCGTGCTAAGGCTTCAAGAAAGAAGGGATGTTGATCGACCATAAACCTAACAATTATGATAGAAGCTACAAGGGCCAAGCTCCCTAAATAGGTTGTTGGGATGATGGTGGTTGTTGGTATGAAGCCAATGGCACTAAAAACTATTGGGAGAAAGGTTTCTTTGTAGGCTAAAGGTCCTTCTTGGCTATCAAAGGATCCTAGGCTTGAAAGGCACCCAAACACTTGAAGGAGGGAGGAATAAAAAAAACAATGGATTTTATGAAGGTGGAAGATGGAAGTGTGCATTATAATAAAAACAATGGCCATTGCACGAAGCAATGGATTATAATTCCAAAATTTACCTAAACATCGCCCATTTTAAAGAAAAGTTCAATATGTTGAATGTCCTTTAACAAAACATCCTTGATGAAAGATGATATGAAAGATGAGGTACCCAATGGAACCCCCAAAACCCTAATTCTTTATAATGGGGTGTTAAATAAGGATGGGGTGTCAAAATTAGGCAACATACCAAAGGGGACCACACTACACATTTTTTAAGTTGGATAAAAAGACTTGGCCTACGGAGTTCAGTTTGGAAATGTTCACATGCAAATGATACAATTGAAAGGAAGGGCTATGATTTAAATGTCATCTACAATAGATGGAAATAGATATGAAGGGAAATGGCTGACTATATAACATAGAATTCTAAAATAAATTAAAGAAATTAATGCCCCACGGCCCCCCCCCCCCCCCCCCCCCAAGGAATCACATTGACAAGTTCCCATGGCAGATGGGATGATTGTGACCTAGGTTTCATGATTATGGTGACTATAAAACAAGGGAAACTCAAATGCATAAAATGCATAAACAAAAGAAATGAATTGTATGATGTCCTCGCCTATTGCATGAAATTTTTGAAATATGACTCTTCTTGACATTGAATTGAAAACATTTGCCAAGTCTAACTGAAGAACCACCTAGTCAAGGTGAAGGTCCAAAATGCACCTAATACCATGGATTATAGCTTCACATCCACCTTTGGTTGCAACTCCAAATTAGTGCATGGAAAAATGTGTTCCAAAGGTATCACAAAAGTTGAAGCATAAAGCACGGCTTCTGAATTGATACAATGTTTCCCCCACAACAATGGGAAGAACTCCACTTGAGGGCTTGGTCATGGCAAAGAGGCAAGCTATTCCAAAGATATGTGCAATTCAATGTGAAATGTGACCTTGCACAATATGGGAACAAAGTTGAAACAATTGTGGGAATCCACTTACAAAATCTTCTAGATGAAAACAATCTTGAAGTTATTCAAAAAACATCCCAAAAGGGTCGCTTGAAATGCAACATGTGTTGGAATGCAAACTTTAAAAAATCAAATGAAAGCTCGAGGTCCTAGTCTAGTTCATAGTTTTCTAGGAAAAGTGGGAGGAAGCCATTTGATTGAAAATGTAAAGCATACAAGGTGAAATGCCACCTCATTATATCATTTCACGAAATGAATAAAAATAAAAACCCATATTAGTAAGGGCATCATTTATGTATGAAAAAAGAAAGGCTTACTTAGGTAAAAATATATTGAGTTTTGTTTTCCACCCTTGCTTGTCAATCATGTCATCCCATAGTTACTTATATACATTTGTACATGCCCACCCAAAACTAGTGATAACAAATGTTGGGTGGTTCTCATTTTTTTGTAAAAACTGATTAATTCCAATTTTTACATCATCTTATGAAAACTTAATTAGTTTATATATATATTGGTTGGTGAAATAAACCCAAGTATCAAAAAAATTAATTTTTCCAAACACATTTAATTTTCAAGTATGGTGGTTCTTGCATATATAATAATAGTCAATTTTCAAATCCAGCTTTCACAACTTGTTTATTACATTTTTCAAAAAAAAGGATTCAATATATTAATATATTAATTAATAATTTACTTGCTTTATTAGTTAAAATAGTTTTTTCACTTAAAGTTTTACTAAAACTAGATGAAAACTTGGGGGAAAAATTAATTTAAAATTTACAATTCCATAATTTCATCCCTTTCAAAAGCTCCTTCAAACTTTTCTAACATGACCTTTTCCAAATTAACATTAGTTTCAATAAAATCTACTAAACTAAAAGGGGATTTACAACCTATCCTAGGATCATGGGGCCAATTTTTGTTGACAAAGGTCAATTTGTTCAAATTTTATAATTGTAAACAACATATTTTAAGACTACTAAATATTTCCTAGTTGAGGAAGAAACTTTTTCAATTTCAATTTGGGATCCAACTATCTTCAAAAAGATTTGTCTAACACATAAGCCAATTGTAGGAAACATGTTTTTGTGTTTTTCCATGCACTACAATGGACCCTTGATGTCTTTAACATCCACTTGATAATGCCTAAAAATCATACGTTTTTTGTTGATGAATTTTGTTGTTGGCTCATTTGTGTTGACTCATTTGTGTTGGCTGTCATTTCAAAAATATCCAAATTATTGTCCACTTCAACCTTTTTATCAATAACTCTCGTTTTAGGTTTAACCAAAGGATGCAAATGATAATGGCATTTGAGAAGCACAGGAAACAAAGATTTTATGTCATACTCTTCAACAATTGCATTTTCTTGCTCACAACCAATAAATGAAAACACAAGAGAAAGGGTTTTAAACCTAGTGTACAACATTAAAGAAAACATATTATGGGCCTCTTTTTTTTTCATATTTTTTTAAGAAGGAAAGCAATGAATCCAAAACCTAAACAACTTCTTTTTTTATGTTGGAAGCCAAACATAATAATTCATAAACAAAATTTGCATCTCTTTCCATTAAGTTGTCAAAGGTTGCAAAATCAATTTCATCCTTAAATTCTAAACTCATGGATATGGCAAAGTTTAATGCATCATTAACAACCAATGACCATTAGACTATTTTAGAATACAAGCAAACATAACAAGGCCAAGAAAATGAACAATAATTTGACATATGTGTCATGTCAATGGAGGTGGTACTCTTGCACTCATTTTCACAAAATTCTACCTACTGTAACATAGTATAATTGTTTTTTAAAATAACAAAATTTCTTAGAAAAGGATAATTTTACTAGCAAATTTCCAAAAGCAAAAGCAAATGTTAAAGTATGCATGGTAGGAATCGAAAAAGAATGTAAACACAAAAGAATCCAAAAGAAATAAAAAAATTACCTTGTTTTGATTAAAGTATTCAATTACCTTGGGGGAAAACCTAAATTGACACATGCCTTCTCCTGTTCTTGCTTACCTTTTCTTGCTTTTTTTTGGCCAAGTTATGCACTTTTGCAAATCTCCTTGGGCAACTTTGATTGAAACATATTGTGAGCCTTTGCAAACTTTTTCATCTAAATTAGCATATTATCATGCTTTTAAAAATGCATGACCAAAACAAATACCTTGAAAACTTTCTTCCAAACCCAACACATCACAACTTACAACTAATTTTAGGGCTATAGTCATAATGTTTAGATTAGATCTTTCATCCTTGACATAAGCAACAATTTTCCTCTCAATGCATAACCATTGAATAATTTTATCAAAATTTTCACCAAGGTCTATCCATTAGTATTTGTTGCGTCAAAAAGGCCAAGGGTAATGTGTTTCGGCTATCATCAATTCTTAAAAAATTGATCACCAATACAAAAATATCATGTCCACCTTTTGACATCCACAAATCAAAGCTTGAAGTTGCATATTAATGTTACAGACTGGCATTTTGCTAAAGCTAGTAAAACAATTATTTATTTATTCCACTAATCTGAACAATAATTCATGAGAAAATTATTTTTTGGAAGGAAAAATAAATCTTGGACACAAATGCATATTAAATCATTTCAACAAAATACTTTTCACAAACTATAAGAAGAAAGATGGTTTTTGACAATTAAAAGCCCCAAATTTTCCAAATATTATTTTATTATAAATCATCTTTCTTGAAATTGGATATGGAACTAGAAGACATATTGGTACGTTTTTAAAATTTTTTTTTTCATCATCTCTCAAAGGACTATTCATTTCTTCTTCAATTTTCTAAAGATACTACATTGATCTAAATTAACATGTTTTCTTCATGTAGTTATACCATTAATTGTGTTATGTGATTGATCTTCTTCTAACTTAAATATTTGCATTTAAATTCAAAACTGAACTATTGTAACAAATAATACATCACATGACTTAAAGAGCTATTAAATCTACTTTTTTATTATCATTAACACAATAAAATGCCCAACACAATGCAATTTTGCTATTTGGTTTCAAAAATAGTCTTTGTGCATGTTATTTTGTCAAAAAAAATTTCATTTTCTCTTCATTATTTTATAGATTTGTACTTCCTTTTGTTCAAACACTTGTTGTTCTTCATGTTCTTACAAAGGCTCATCTTCCATCTTTATTTCATTCATGAATACATCATATGTATTTCATTTTCACAAGATTGTTTCATGTGTTGATTTGAAATTAAAACTATTACCTTCGTGAGTGGCAAAAAAACCTAAACAATTATATGATGTATCAAAACTAGCATTTACAAGATGAAATCTATTTTTTAAGTATTTGCAAAATAAGATGAAATATATATTCTAAACATTTACAAATATATATAATGGAGTTTTGTAATGAAATGTATAAGAACTTTAAAATATAGGAAAATGCAAGTAAGGAAAATCTTGCAAAAAAAGGCAACAAATTTAAAAACTCACCTCAAGGTCTATTAATAGTTTGGTGTTCAAAGCTTCGAACTTTGACTTACACAAGGCAAAAAGGAGGGGGGGGATAGTAAACTAATTAGGGAAACAAGAATAGCGCTAACATGAGAAGAGCAACAATAAAGGTTAGGCTAGTAGGTACTTGAACTTGTTAGAAAAAAGTAACACCAACATGAAAAGACAGTAACACTAGCATGAGAAAAATAGTAGCAACACACAAAAAGAACAACAAAATAATGTGAAAAGGGCAATAATATGTATGCGAAAAGAACAAAAACATGAACATGCGAAGGGCAACAACACAAATGCAAGAAAGGTAACATCACGAACGTGAGAAAGGCATAGTCACCAATGTGGGAGGGAAGCAACACCAATGCAAGTAGGCAACAACACCGACAAAGGAAGGTAGCAATGCCAATGTGAAAAAAGCACAACCAACGAAGAAAACCAACACAAAAAAACAACATGAAAAAAATAATGCAAGAAAAGGAACCCTAAAATGGAATATGACTTTGAAAACCAAATGGAGGTTCATTGAGAAAACCTATTTGGTTCTTCAAAAAAACATTATAATAAAAAAATTAATTATCTTACTTGGTTTTCATTCATGTGAAAACCAAAGGTCGGTTCTCATTCGAAATTTCAAATGTAATGGTGTCAATTGGTTTTCATTGTGAGAATTGAGCTAAAAATTGAGTGATGATTTCAAAATTGCTGAACACTAATGATAACCTTTGCTTCATATTTTACAATGGGTAAAACCCATGGGTAGGAAACATTCCAAAAATGTGGAATTAGACCTAGATGTTATCGTTTTGTCCTAGGCCTTTTATTTTGGGATGCCCCCACCCAAGGTTTTATCCTACCTAAAATGAGATGCAAGGTTTTATCTAGGTGTTCATTTTTTCGACACATGACTTCTAAGTTTTTCCCATTCTATGGAAGAAAAACTCTTGAACAATAAATCCTCTTTGTGTTGTGGTTGAATTGAAATAAAAAACATCCCATATAAGCTAGATGGACTAATTTCACTTTGGGCTTAGTGTTCAAATTATGTATGATGGGAAAGAAAACCATCTTACATATAGTTTTACATGTGTGTTGTATAGTAACTTTCTCTAAAAATGGTGTATCAAATTACTCTACGAGAGTATGTATATGCCACATGAAATTACCAAAAGGATGAAAGGTAGTTGCATGTTGAAATACTTTTGAAGATTTTGTTTAAAGCAATCACATTCCCAATTAGATTTTGCATCACAATACATGCCTTTTCTTTCTTCCAAGAGTTTGACCAACTTTGGCTTTTAGGAGTTCAAGCATCTTGTCAATATATACATAATGTTTGAAGTTTATAAGACTTCAAGTCGTAAGGGATGTAATAGAAGGATGGGTTCATGTAGACACTCTTTGTATTGCTTTAACTTTCTATAAGAAGTGGGGCACATATTTAAAACTCCCCATGATTTTTTTAAAAACTCAAATTTTTGTCAATTGATTGATGTTTCGTTCCACTTTTTTGTGGCACAAGACTTTTGCATGTTGTGTTGAATGTTTGATTCCATTGAGGCTTTTTTTAGCTTTTAGACAAGCTAGGAATTTTATAGTTTTAGGTAAAGACTCCAAGACACAAAAATATCAAATCTTCAATTTTCTTTGTGTGTGTTACACAATGACACCACTGTTTTTTATATTCTTTTATTTTTCAAAAAACATTACATAGTTGAAATGGCAATCATCCATAAGACGATTTGCAATATTTGATTATAAAAAATGTGAATGTAAAAAAATGAACATCCATCTATATTTTGGATGTTTATTGGAACCAATGTTATATTTTTTCGGTGAATTTCCACCAAATGGTAGCTTCTTATTCGATAAGGCAAAAGATTCAAAGTGTTCTTATGTTTTAGTTGCCAAAACTTGAAAAAAAAACTTAAATTTGTCTAAATCATGAAATTCTATGTTACATTTTAATAGGTAGCCAAAATTATAAAGATGTTTCACATTTTTTTATTTAATTTTCTTTATAGCCAAATTTAGATAAATCATCTTATGCATGATTGCAACTTCAACTACACCAAAATTTTCAAATCATAAACATTGTTTTGTAACTTAATATAGAATCTAGCAATTTTTTTAAAGCATCAAAAAAATTGACCAAAGTTTTGATTCATGAAAAATTCAAAACATTCATTTTTCACCATTTGCAAAAAAAAATTCACCATTTGGTGAAAATTCATCCAAAAGAAAATAAATACAAAATATCATCCATGGGTATTAAAGTTTCAAAAAAATTGTTAAGTGATTTGGTTACAAATGTTTTAATGGTTGGATTGCAAACTCAATAATGTTTATTTGAAAAGTTGTAATTAGTAAAAGCATTGTCCACACAATCACATTTTTTTAATTGAATTATAATTTCAAAAATTTCAATTGAATACATAAAAAACAAAACCCAATAATGCCAATCAAACAATTGTTACTCAAGTACAATATTAATAATCAAGTGGTAGTTATGCAATGATTTAACATATTTTTATTTCAAATTAAAAGAAAATAAATAAAATTTATACATGTGTCTATAAAAATTTGTATTAAAACCAACGGCTTTAGTTTTCAAGAAAATACATTGGATATTTCCAAGAAATACCAAAATCTGTAAAAAAAAAATACATTTAAATAAAATAATAGTCTAAATATTTGTAAGTCTACTTGAAACCCCACACACAAAGTCAGATACGTACTTTTTCTCAATAGCCAAATTATACATACGAGAAACTTGGACTTGACCGATTCTGTTTTCAGAATCGACATGGGCCAAAGGACGACTCTCTGTCGACAGAATCGGTCTAGTGTCAATTCTGTCCTGTAATAATGACCTAAATTTCTGCAGAATCATTACCTTCTGAAGGAGACGGTAATTAGGGTTTGGAGCCGCCATCGCCATTTCTTCTTTTCCTTTGTGCAAGCTTTCAGTGCGCTTGCGCATTTCTGTGTCATCCCGCTCTCCCTCCTCGCTCGTTTACGGCGCCGGAGAATCATATCGACACAATGGTAAGACCTTCTCCCCTGCTATAATCTTCGCGTCTGAAATTATTTTCTTGTTTTCCTGGTTTGATGTGTCGTGAAATGGAGGTTTATTAAGTTTTGAGGACTCCATTTGCGACATGGCGGGTTTTGATTGTTTCCTCTTATCTGGTTAAAATTTTGGATCAAGGTTTTTTGGTTGCTGATCGCTTTTCTAAGTAGCCGTTTTTTTCTCGTCCTCTTCTTGATATTTTTTGCTTGCTGTGCCTTTTTTTATTATTATAGTTTTTTAGGATTCATGTTTTTCTTTGCTCCAGCATCGCTTTTGTAATGGCTTTTATAAAGAGGGGTTTCATTCTTTGCTTGAATAAACGGTGACTGCTGTCATGGAATTCTAATTAGGTTTTTGTTTTGGTGATGATGGTTTCAGTCGCTAATTGCAAACGAGGACTTCCAGCATATTCTGCGAGTGCTCAATACCAATGTTGATGGAAGACAGAAAATCATGTTTGCCCTGACCTCCATCAAGGGAGTGGGCCGACGGTTTGCAAACCTGGTCTGCAAGAAGGCAGATGTGGACATGAGCAAACGGTATGTTGTATGTTCTCTCTGGGTTCGAATCTTCATCTCTGTTTTCAGTTTCTGTATCTTACTCTTCATGTCAAGTAATCTTACTCTGAACCTTTTGAATCAGTTGTTAGGTTATGTAGCCTATTTCACCAGTTATCAATATATGTTTGTCATCTTACAAGGTCTGCCAAAATAGTGAAAGGTGCTAGTCTTGCTGTTTTTTTATTGATCAGGCATTTATTCATAGAGACTTAAGGATGTTAGGGTTCTTGCAGAATGTGGACAACCACATCATTAAAAATTCAGTTGTTGTGAATGTGGCTACTTTTGCAACCACAAGATTTTGAAACCTTAGGGGTGGAATATTCTCCAATCATTTTCATCTGAAGACAGCCTCTCATGAATCCTTGTTGTGTTTGCTTCTTCTTTCCCTATTCCTGACCTGAACTTTTGTATGTTGACAGTGCTGGAGAGTTGAGCGCTGCAGAGCTTGAGAATCTCATGGTGATTGTGGGAAACCCACGCCAGTTCAAGATTCCAGATTGGTTCTTGAACAGGAAGAAGGATCACAAGGATGGGAGGTATTCACAGGTTGTTTCCAATGCCTTGGACATGAAGCTCAGGGATGATCTGGAACGCCTAAAGAAGATCAGGTATGCTGCATGAATCCTGTCCTAGTGAGTGCCCTGCTGCATTTTTTGACAACCTTCTTGTGGAATGTGATAAGTTCCTCGAAGAATATCACTGCTGGCTGAGACAAGTGTGAATGGGAATGGGGTTGCAGAAACCATCGTGGTCTTCGCCATTACTGGGGCTTGCGTGTGCGTGGGCAACACACCAAGACCACAGGACGGCGTGGGAGAACTGTTGGTGTGTCCAAGAAGCGATAATGGGTGTACTGTTTTTTTGGATGGCAGTTGGGAGTCTTTGTTCCCTTCTTGTCTGATATATCAGCTGATTGGACTGACTGGAGGATTATCAGGATCAATATGGTTAATGCTGTTTTTAAAATTCAAGAAACCAGGGTTTCAGATTTTGACTTGTTGTGCTTGGATTGGATTCATCCTTCTGTAGGTACTGTGTAGCTCTACATTCCTGGTTCTAACTATGAGAATTCTTTGCATGTGTTAGCTCTCGGAAGCAGAAAGAAAAGATTCTCCTAATTATTGCTTCCCTCTGTTTGCAGAAAAAGTTCCTACTCCTCTTGACCCTTGTGGCAGATTAGATATCAAGGTTTTGTGGTGACCATTCTAACCTGCTCCATTTCCATTTGGGTAACAACTGGGTTGTATCATCAACATCAATGGTACAAAGGCAAAACATTAATCATGAGAGAACACAAAAATCATTCTGGGCGTGTCGGGTTGTTTGTCCCTCAGTAGCAAGTGATCCATAATCTTGAAAAGGCAGCTGTTCTTCCACTCAGCAAAATTCAACAGTCTTTCAGCACGAGAGGACTAAGTAATTCATTTTCACTTTCAAACTTGTTGCAAAGATACAAGATGGATGGAGGGGAATTAGGATCCAGGGATTATGTTATAGGCACTGTTACATGGTTCCTGTTATTGGCACTGTTATGTGGATTCTCTTATCTTCACTTTCTCCATGACATGAGGCCTAAGTACCCAATATTTGTAAGTTATACAACCACCAAAAAATATACATACAGGAATGTTTTTCAAGTTTATGTACTCTCTCCTGCCTCATTCCTAGAGCTTACAAAACTAACAAAAGAAAGTGTGTACCTAGCTTGCAAGCTCACACTCTGTACTGCATCAAGAAGAAGAGCTTGCAATTGTGAGAAGTCCAGCTGGCCCCTGGAGCTGAAAACGGCTGGTGGTAGGGATGGAGGTATCCAGGAGGAGCATGAAGATCTACCTATCTATCAATCTATCTGTAGAGCACTTTGGGGTAATCATCTACAATGTGCAATCAACTGTATGGAATTCTGTACAAAGGAATAAGGAATCAATCCTTGTGGCAAGCAAAGAAAGGAATTGCTTCAGGAAATTGAATTTTATGTACAACATTTTTAGATTCGTGATTTTGTGTTTTGGGAACGATGATCTTGAGTGGGACCAAGCGGAGCAGCGGGTTGAATCCGAGTTTTCGGTACCTTTGCTGAAAATTGGAGTTAGGGTTATGCTTTGGTTGCTAGCTGGCTAGCCAGCAGCAGCTGTTGCACAATCCGTCTTCTTGAAGCCGACTCGTGAGTTGCTGAGGTCGAAGTTGATGAGGAAATTCTGTTGTTGAACGTTGCCGATGATGACGGCAACGCAAATGGAAGGCGGCTGCTGGAGTGGGCCTGAGTTCACAAATGCCAGGCAATAGAGCTCGTTTGTTCCAGGGTCGAAAGGACCGATGATCACGTTGTGGAAGTCCAGTTCGATGTCCACATTTCCTTCGAACTGCAAAATCACTGGCGGTATCCCTGACTCTTCTGATCCGCTCTTGTGATGGGAGGAAGATTTGGGAAGCAGGAAGCAAGTTTGTAAGCCGCCGGGAATTAGATCTGACCATGGTGGTGCAGCAGCAACAAGCAGCTCCAGCTTCGCTTGCTTGAGAATGGCATCTTGCAACGGGAGGTAAACTTGCTCAGGAAGGAAGGAGATGTAAGTCCCGGAATCGATGATGGTCCCGCCGCCGCCATTTGGGTTGAGCTCCATTGCAGAGAAATCGATGGGAAGTTGTTGCTTTCCGACTCTGATGCCCACCAAGCTCACGTAGTAGAGGCCTGGAGCTTTTCCTGCTGTGTTCAGCATGGAAGTGTATGCGAAAGCGGAAGCGGGCTGATCCGCTGCTGCTGCTGCGGATCCGCTGCTAGTGCTGGATCCGAAGACGAGAGCGCTTGTCGCATTCGGAGTCTTCATCCGGTCGATCATGCAATAGGAAAACGAAACACCCATTTGTGTTGCGAAGGAGAAAGTCCCTCTGTCAAGACCCAGAAGCCCGGAACTCCCTACAAACAGACCCTGGTTCAGTCTCCCACATCCGAAGATCACTTCCTGCGCTGCAACGAATGCGGATCCGCTGCTGCTGCTGATGCTAGACTCCATTGTGAAAGTCTCGGAGGACAAGGAACCCCAAGTGTCGCTACCATCGCCGTAAGTGGCAGCATATGCGCAGGTGCCATCTCCTTGAGAACACACATTGCTCACTCCATCCGTGATATGGCAATTCTTGTTGTTGCAATCGAAGACGGTGTAGGAGCTCGACTTGTTGGGATCGTAGATTGGGAGTATCTGGTTGTAGCAGACGACGCAGGGAGTGCACTGCACCCAGCTGATTTCGCTGCCGGTGTCGACTGCGAGGAGCACCTCCTGAGGAGGGTTTCCGAGCTTCAAAGACACGAAATATTCTTGGCCTCCTCCACTGGCAGGAGTTGACAATAAGCCGCTTGCAGAAGCAACAGCAGGAGGAGCAGCATTGATGAGACTTGTCGCTGCAGAAGCTTGTGCTACTACAAACTGATAAGCATGAGAATTCTTCAGTCCAAATTTTGCAACAACGCGACTGTTGAGGTAGCGTACTCGTGACTTGCTTCGAGCTATGGCGTTGGCGACCAGCTGAGGCAGCTGCTGCTGGGCGGGGGGGACGACTGCAAGTCCAAGTGCGAGAGCTACTTGTTCTCTGTGCATCAACTTCAAGCTCACAGCTCCATGATGCGACTTGGACTGATCCCAGTCAGTCTTCTTGGAAGCCGATTTCTCGCTGTGTCCTTCAGCAGCCGCTGCCGCCGCCACAGCGTCTGAGGTGGAAAGGCTAAGACAAAACGTAGTCAAGAATAGAAAGACTGTTGCAATCCAACATCGAGTTTTGTAGATTACTGTCACCCCCATCAGACCTGGAGCTCCAAAATCCAATTCAAGATTTTCTTCTCCTCCTGGACATCTGATCAGCTCCAGTTTGCTTCCTTACTGAATCCCTTCCCCTCCTACCTCCCCATTCTCCTCAAGGCCCAGTCCTCCCTTCAACAAGATCTGCCAAGCAGGCTGCAGAGAGGTAGGCACCTTGAGCAATCTGCCAGGTACCTTCCATGACCGTCAAGCAGGCAGGCAGGTACCTACCTATCTCGTGCAAACCAGAAGGTACCTTCCATTTGCCTTCAAGCAGCCTAGTACCTACCTTGCAGCTGGGAAGGTACTTACCTAGAGCAAACTGCAAGGTACCTTCTTTCATTACCTACCTTCAAGCAGGGTACCTTCCTTTACCTTCAAGGCCAGGGGCAAGGTACCTTGCCCAATCCTTAAGGTACCTTCCATTAGCTTCAAACAGGTTTTGAGATACCTTGTGCAATCTGTTGTAAGGTACTTTCTGTTTTCTTCAATCAGGCTGGGAGGTAGCTTGAGCAATCTCAAAGGTACCCTCAAGTAGGTAGGTTGGGAGCTACCTTGTGCTGCAAACTACAAGGTACCTTCCATTACCTTTGAGCAGACTGGGGAGCTACCTTCCTGCCCAATCTGTATAGCACCTACAATTACCTTCAAGCAGGTCTGGGCAGTACCTTATGCAATCTGTAAGGTACCTTACATTACCTTCAAGTAGACTGGGAGGTACCTTGCACAATCTGTAAGGTACCTCCCAGTATGTTCTTTGCACTTTTGGGATAAAATTTGTGGCTTTAATTTAAATGAGGACCAATTTTGCAGATGATAGCTGGAGACCTAATTGTTTATTGATTTTAGGAAGAATTTTAGGAATCAAATTCCTCTTGCATTCAAGTTACTTGACCATTATTCATGGTTCCATCTAGGGTTGTTTTTTTTTTTTTTGTTTTTGGTTTTTCCCCCAATTTTGTGATATAAAAAATTTACCAAACTTTTCCCCCAAAAAATAGGTAATGGTGAGGCTGGAGACTTCTCCACTTCCACCACTTGTTGACCCCCTTGTATAGAATGAAGTGGGAAGGGGTTGAAGTCTGAATATGTTAAAAGTCTGACTTCTACTTTAGTTGTTCATCTTGAGAATTGGAACTTATCAGTAGCACTTAATAAGTTATGGTTTGGACCATACCCTTCTTACCTCAATATTTCTTATCTTTGATGATGAAGCCCTACCAAGCAAAGCACCCAAAAAACAAAAAGAGGTGGAAATATGAGGAACAAAATGGAAGGACCCACATCCAAGAAGACAAATGAACCACTTAAGAGGCCCAACCGTACAAGTCGAACATCAAGTTCACAGACCCACTCCTGTTGCAAGAAGCAGATCAAATAATGAAAGGGGAGGACCTTCTGAAATGAGGCCTGGCCTAAAAAAAACCCTCACCTACTGCAACAGCACATCTTAAAATAGAGACCGCCTGCAGACACATTGTAACAACATCATTAACACTCTCTGCCTATAAAATGCATGCAAAACTGAGAGAGGAGGGCTTCCGGTGCCCTTCGCTCCCCCACACCATGTTGGCATGACTTTCCTCTTGTTTTTATTTCCCAAGCCTTGTTTTGTCATGGAACAAAATTTCACAAGCTTACATCAAGCAACATCCCCATCCTCCATGTAAGTCCACAAGTTGACAAGGCTGCCACTTGCATCTACAATCTACACACAAATCCAGACAAACATTAACCTGGTTGCCGGGTTGGCCTTCTCCCTCCCCCACCACCCAACCTATAAATCTTTTGGTTGTTGCTTCTAAGCTTAACTTATTAATATCCCCAACTTAGTCCCATAGTACTATGTTGAAATGTTGAAAATTCTCAAACATTCTTTTCCTCCCAAAAAAAAAGAAAAACAAAAAAAGAAAGCAAGCATGTGAAGGAAAGAAGGAAACTATAGAATGTTCAGCAATATTTTATTTGTCATAATGGAATTTTTTTTTCAAATGTGAATTAATTATTTGACAAACATGTGTTGAAGGTGCTTGCCAAGGTACTCTATATGGTATAACGTCTGATAGCTGCCCTTTTATTAATTAGCATGATTTGAGTGGTCATCACAGGTATCCTAATATACTGGGGTCAGGGAAGTGCCATTCATTTTGCATCTCTTTTTTGTAACCTATCTAGCCTTTGATCTACTGCCACCCACAGAGGTTGTTCCTTTGTTCCTTCTCAAACTTGGAAGTCCTTCCAAAGTGTGTCTACCCATACTCAGTTGTCAAATGGGTTGCCAACCCATTTGTGGCTATGAAGTTACTCAGTCTGTTGTTGGGTAGTACATGAACTCATTAGCAAATGATGCTGGACTGACTATTATTGTGCAGAATAGGTATTGAAATGCATTATTGTTATTATTTCAAGGAGTCCTTCAGGCTTGCTCTTTTTCCAAGTTCTTCGTAGCTTGCTTTAAGCTAAAATGGAAGGTACTGAAAAAAGGAGTGACATGTTCGGGTGTCAAAAACCTCCTGGAAAAAAGGGTAACAAGCAGCTTGGTTGCATAAAATGGTTCTGCCCTTTAAATGACATCCTTAAGTACGTTAAATATTCAACATACTCAATTGGAAAACACATGATGGTTAGCACATGGTGAGGCCCAAGTGAATCCTTTGGTTGATTATGCTGGAAATGTTTCTTTATGTGACTACATGTGACCCTATAATAAATGCAGGTATATGAAGCGTTTGGCCCTTTTCTGGGTGCATCAGGATTCAGGATATCTTTACCCTGAAGGGCAGAGCCAATAAAAGTGATATCATTCCACTGACATTGAGTATGATTTGAGTCCTATCACATATGGTCATCGAACTATTGGTGAAAATAATTTCTTTTGGTATGGCTTTACTAGACACCATCATCCCTTGTTACAATTTTTGTACTCTCACAATGTTTGGGTTTGGAATACATGTGTATGTTCACCTCAATTATGTATCTTCATAATGTTTATTTGGGAAATTGTATTTGTACGGACAAACAGGTCACAAGAACTTATCTCCCCTTGCTCTTCACTTTGGCCTTTTTGGACCGACAATACATAGGGCAAGCATTAATTAAGGCAAGGCATTAAAAACCCCCTAGATTTTTGCAAGTGTCAATGTTACAACCTAGACGGGACCTATAAGGGTTTTTCTACTTGGTTTCACTAATGTTGGTGCAAATTTTAGGTCCAATAAATTTGAATATTACTACTTGTAACCAAAAGAAACTAGGTTATTGGTAGTTATGTGGTCTTTCTCCTAAGAGGTTGTGGCTTCAAAGATGATGAGGAGTGGCCAGAAGAAAAAAAAATGCTTTGCTTTGACATGACAAGTGTTGATTATAGGGTTCAAGAAGTGAGTGATGAAGAGAACCATTCAGTAATCACCCACAAAGTTCAGAAGGATGTTTAACATCCCCAAAACAAGAGCAATAAATTAAATGCAACTAAGAAAGTTTAACAACCCCTAAACAAAAAGAACAAATTGCATACAAAACTTAGACCCTAATAAAAAAAAGTACACATGCCCACCATTGAATCCCCCCCCCAAAAGCATTCTCTCTAATTTTGCTGGTTCAAAGTGGAGAACTCATTTTCAATTATCATCACCTTCTTCAAGGAAACAAGTTTGAGAGGTATTGATTCTTCATCTTGCCAACCTCCAGACTTCTAACCCTTGTGGATCCATCTCCCATTCTCACTTCCAATCTGTTACATGCTGTTGGTAGACCCACCTCCCAATCCCGGGTACAATCTGTTACTTGCTGTTGGGTAGGTAGTTCAGCTCTGACTTTCCTTTCTGTCCTAGTTGAACAATGGCATTAGCCACTAGACCTCTCAGCAACTAAGCAAAAGATCGCTCTGTGTTCAAACTTACATCTTTGTTCTTTTCCTTGTTCACTTCTTCTTGGTAGAGTCCACTTGCCCCCATGCAGTTTAGTGGGTTTGGAAGCTCTATATATGATCCACGAAGTTAAAACCAGTCTGTGCTTTTGGTAGCTTGTCAGTGTTTCTTTTACGAATTTTTTTTGTGATGTAGCCAATGTAACGACCATCCATAAGAAGATTCAGCCAAATCTGGCAATAAACAAGATATATGAAAACATAGTGTAAAGAGAAAATTGAAGTTACTCGTTATGCTTATTCTATATGATAATGTCCATGAATCCCCACCAAATTTTATTCAAGAAAAAGCACCAACACACAAAGGGTAAATGAAGGACCAAAAAGATGGACCACATGTCCAAGTGCATAAAAGACAATGATCAAAAGTGCAAGCTTGACTTGACACTGTAATTTGAATGAAGTTTATGGTAGAGGCTTTAAAGTGAAGTAAGCACAACAGTATCGAAAGTTTGGTGTTTAGCATCTTGGCATGTCTACCAACCCAAGCAGAGTTTTTTTTAATTTTTTTTTCCAATTTTATGATATAAAATGTTGATGAAAGCTTCCAAAAATTTAGTAAAATTAGTTGAATTTACACTAGAAAAACACATTCGTTCAAAAATTTCCCAAAATTTTAAGCCAAAAAATGACAAAATTTGTTGGGGACAACAAAATCACTGAGCCCAAGTAATCTCCACTTATTTTGATTTAAATAAATTGAGAATGTAAGAAATGGTCTCTTTGTTGTGGTTTTAAGTCACTTATTAGTTGACATGAGAAAACTAGACTATGAATATTGACCAAGTACCCAACTACCCAGCAGACTACGTACCACCAGATCACAAACCCAAACTGAAAGGTTCCTTTCAAAACCAAGAACTGGACAACAACACTGGTCGATGTGTCCTGATAACACAAGAATTGACTCTCCAACAAAATAAAAACAAGAGGCGTGTCACACTGTGGCCTTGCCATTTACATTTTTTTTTAATCTTAAGGCAAAAAGAAGAATTATGGAAACTCAAATATTTCAGTATGAAAAAATTATAATCTTCAAAAAATCCTCTAAAAAAAAACCAAAATCCTTCGAGATATTATTATAACTCTATAACTAATCTCAAGTTTCAGTACAAGCCAAGATATCATCTTTTAAAAAATCCTCATATAAAACTAAATAGACCTACTATTATTATTATTATTATTATTACCTAGGGGCCTATAAAAATCCCTTAAGCTACTATACTCTATAATGAATCTAAAGACAATATCCTTGCATTGGTAGTAGGCAAGGCCAACAAATCATATATATATATATATATATATATACCCTATACCCTACACCCTATAGATCTAAGTGAGTACATCAGAGTTGACAGAGCCATTATTGGTGAGAGGATGATGTGCTTAGTGCTTACCTACATCTAGCTTTCTCCAAGGATGGGATGGTGATTAATTGAGGTTTGGTGACAAGGTAAAGGCAAGAAGACTCTTGATGAACCTTTGGTTTCTTTCCCCCCCCCTCCCCCCCCTTCCAGCTGATGCTGCAATTCCTCAGTTTGTTGAATTTCACTGAAGCTCTTGTTGTGCACATTCTTTTTACAAGAGATGAATATTCATGGATATAAAGGTGCCCTCCAAAATAAACACTTATTTAGGATTTTTCTCCCAAGTGCTTGAGGAAAGGGAAATTTGGTGCCAAACCCATTCCCAGCATATGAAATGGAATATATTTATTTTGCTATTTTGCTATTTTGCTATTTCCCTATTCTTGGTGGGTCAACAACACATGTCAATCCAGATATCTATATCATCACATTTCCAGCTTATTTCATCATGTCAATTCTCCCTTTGCCAAGTTGAAATCACAATTTGTCAGCTTGACATCCCACTTTGTCAAGTCACCAAATCCACTTTGCCAACAAAGCTTAAATAACCAAATCCTCTCAAGTCAGAAAATATTTCACATCCATTTTGATCATCAATGCCCAAAAATGATCTGCCCAACTGTGTCACACAAATTGCCATAATTTAGTTAGTCAAAATCTTATGAGCTGCCTCAATGCCTGAAATTTCTCCATTCCTTCCTCTCCTTAAGAGTGTGCAACCTGTACTTAAAGCATGTGGATGAATAAAAAACCCACTGAATGAAATGAAAGTAGATGGAATGTCATTAAAACACACGTGATGAAGTACTTGACCCAAATGGATGAAATTCATTCTCAAAATGCAACATATGAACTTCAAGGGATAAATTGTTGGTGGTTGAATATGTCTTCATCAAACAAAATCAAATCAAATGGATGAATGTGACTTTGTCAAATGAAATAAAATCAACCTCACAAATGTTGTGGAAATGGATTTTGATGACATGACAAAATGCCATGTCAATCTGCAAGGTGGAAATCAACCCAGCAAAGTTCAGCGCAACCTGCCACATGTCAACCTGGCAAATAGTAAGAGCAAATAGTAACCACACTGCAAGTCCAGGGATGTATGTCTATGTATTGGGTACATACCAACCAACCAACCCACATAGCACTCCACAAACAGATGGAGATCTTGCTCGTCTCCTGCTCTCCAGTATCAAAAAAACGTTCTTCTCAAGTTCCATTTTCCTTCTAAACTTGCATATACTTTCTATGTGTTACAATGCAGAAGTCATGGCATCCATATCCCTACAAGGATTCAAAACCCTAACCAGAACCAAGGATTTTACACCAACAACAATTTTGACACAAAAGGATTTTTAACATGCTTGCAAAAATCGCACTACATTGATGTTTCACAACCACTATACATGGTGCCCACAAATTTGTGGAAAGGATGGGAGCTCATATTGCAAAACATATGCTGATGTTGAGTTTGACTAGTTCTGTTCTCATACCCCAAATACTTCCCTGTCTACAACATGTGTTTGACAGAAACTATGTCAATTGGATCCTCCTACTTTTATGCAGTAACTGCTGGCAAGCAGATCATAAACATTAGCTCCCAATTTGAAGCTAGGAAAGTGTGATGAAGTTTAGGCACAAAACCTTGTCTATGTAGCAGGGAGCAGCTCTGATAAAGATACTCTTCCAGACTTGTTCATAACTGTAGTAGGGCATGCCCATGCCATTCAGAAAGCCGCAGCAAGAATTTGGGTCAGTACTTGTAGATGAGAACCTGGCTCTCAAATCAAACCACAGTGAAACACAGACAAATTGTGGATTGACTGCTAACCCTGCTCACAAATTCACCACAGAAGCCCTGTATGCACACACACAACTTAAGAGCCAAATACCCTGTAGTAGTGACTTTCCTTCCTTTTGCAAGCTTAAGACAGAATTTCAGTGTTTACTTTTCTCATACACAAAGGCACCATCTTGCAATGCAAATACAAATGTTATCCTTCACAACCACCACATACATGCCAATCACATGGACATCACAATGAAAACTATTCCAAGAATATTACTGAATCTGCCAAACTGTACACCCTACTAGATTAAGGGTATTGTGACCCTCCGGCCCCATTTTGGACCCAGGGTTCAGTTAAAAGCTCTTCACTAGGTTGCAGGTCAGCAGCATAGGCCCTAACATCTGGACCTGTCAAAGCAATCTGATATGTGAAAGCAATAAAGGACCTCAAAATCCACTATGTCCATTAAAAGTGAAGTTGGAAGTGAGGACGATTAGCCCCCAAAATTGATGCCTTGTGCAAGAGGCAGATCACTGCCATAATTTATAGTGCTGCATCCCCACCAAAAAAGCAAGTTGCACACAATCAGATAAGCAACAGATATCTCACAGCAGAAAGAACATGAGATGGTGGGCCTTCATGAGAACTGCATTAAAATAGGAAGAGCTTTGGGAAGCCAAGTGCACCCACAACAATGCAAGTTGCATGGAAAATAATGGCCTTCAGAATGGCCATTGTAATTGTGTGAAAGGTTGGCCATTGTAATGGCTTGCTAAAAGTCATTCCTAACTATAGTAGGCATCCTGGAGATCAGATACAGCAACAGCTGGTTCATGATGGTGACATCAATGGCCATTGTGAGGTGAGAAATAATGCTATCATCCTACATCCTCATCAGCTGAAGATGTACAATGACCACCCCAGAGCAGGCAAGTGAGAGAGCATACCAGGTTGCACGGTGCATATACTGCTTCCAGGAGTCACTACCAGCCTCCCGTCCACCCCCAGTGGCCTTCTCTCCACCAAAAGCTCCCCCAATTTCTGCTCCATTCGTGGGGATATTCACATTCACAATTCCACAATCACTGCCTGTAGGCCTGCAGTGTAATGTTTCTCACATCAATAAGCTGACAGACTCAAATTGTATTCTCAATGGTCAAAAACTGGCAATGGACAGACTTCCTAAGATTGTACTGGTACTACCAAAGTTCCTATATTCACATGTGCACAGCACCCCAAGGAAAGAGTAGAAGAATAATCTCAAGAAGTTACACACCCAATCCATTTAAAAATGGTTTCCGGGTTGCGTGTGAAAATTGAGCTGCTGAGACCTTGTGGAACTGAGTTGTTCATCTCAATTGCTTCATCCAGTGTCTAGTTCACAGCAGAGAGCAGTAACACACGCACCATTGTGGATTAGATTACCAAACATTGTTATAACAGAAGTAAGCACAAATTAACTGCATTGCAAAAAGGTTCTTGTATAGTACCTGGAATTTGAAGACATACAGAACAGGAGAAAAGAGCTCCTCTCTGACAATTGGTGCATCATGTGATATTTCCACCACTGTGGGTTCAACATAATTGCCCTCGCGCTCCATCACCAAGCCCCCAGTCAAAATCCTGCCTCCCTGCGAAACCCTCCCAAGTTTGCAGCACATTATGTCTTCACTCAAGCCTGAACATGCATGATGAGTTTCATACTATCAACTCAAATAAGTGCTATAAGATCCAGGATGATATCAGCTATCCACAAATGTCCTATTGACATGTTGCTTGAAAAAGAGTTAAAACATTGCTGGACAAACTTATCCCAAAATGGTCAACTAGATGATGCTTTACATTGTGAAACACTCAAGAGGTCAAACCTGCTGCCATATTAAATTGACAATGTGTTCACCTGTGATTTTATGGCTTTGATGCCATTCTCAAAGCTTGACTTGGAAAGAGGGGAATGTAGGGGCCCAAGAAGGGTTCCCTCTTCCAAGGGATTTCCTGCCTTGACTTGTGAATACGCCTTAAGCAAACGCTCCACCATTTCATCATACACTTTTTCATGTACAATCTGCATTTCCATTTCTATGATATCACTTCCAGATCCTTAAGCACACACTCCAAGTAAGATTCATATGAAGACAGAAATATATCTCATGATTATTGTGAATTCTCTGTACTTACAATTTAGTCAACCTGGATGTAATTGAGAGATGACTTGATAATAAGGTTATAGAGATTCAAATCCACTAATATATTAGCACAGGAAAAAAAAGAGATCCCGGCTTTAAAAGTATATCAAAGGGTCTCTCAGTAGTAGGTGTAGATCTATGTCAACATCAACAAATGTACTGAGTTTCTGTCACAAGACCAGCAATAATGGGAGATCTCACATAGTTTACCACAAAATACCAAACCATAACCTTCATCATGGATGGCAGTGACCAGCTGCCACAAGTCCCCACTGACCTCATCAACCCCAACAGTGGGTGGTGTAGATAGGTGTTTACTTAGGGCAAACAATAATATACAACTCTGTATTCTGCATTTCTATCTTCCAAAACTAACAGGAAGACCTAATCATGATATTGGCTAACACTTGAGGCATAGCTAATAGAAAAAGGTAAATCATATCTTAATTCAAGCTGCAACAAGCTTGTGAGGGTAAGCTTCAAATTATTATAGCTGGCCCCTGTACAAGCAAGCACCTAACCCTAAGGCATAGAGAAGCCTACACAGGGCTAGTGGTTGGAGCCTCCTTCAAGCTAAATATATCCTTGAAGCATGCCAACTGAACTGCAGATCAGTGTTAATAATAGCAACTTTCACAACAGATTCAATTGTTTAGATGTGATGATGAGAACAAGATCAAACTCATGTTTTCTTGATGCCTTTCAAATGTTGGCAACAAAGATGCAGATTATACGACAGACTTCTATCAGAATGCAAGGAGATGATCCTGCACATCTGTTGCATGTTGTGACACAAGCATAACACATAGTAGCATGTTGTTAAGATTGGGGCTATTTCCATCCAGAGTAAATGGTAATGCCCATCTCTGAGCTATAAGGTACCTCATTGAGTTAGCTTAAGGTCAAAAGAAAAGGTCATGCAGGGTATACCAAGCGGCGGCAAGTTGTGCAGCGTTGGCCTGCAGTACCAACAGCTGCAAATAACACAGAGCGCACTGCCAGTGTTAAGTTGGCATCCTCCATAACTATGATTGCATTATTCCCACTCAGCTCAAGTAATGTCTTGCCATGCCTGGCATTCACATTATTCCGCACCAGCTGTCCCACCTGCACCCAACTCTTCTGATTGAGGGTCTGATCTTGCAGATCGCACAAGTAAAATCTACAAACCACATCTAAAGCATGTTATCATGTTCTTGCATCCTCGTAGAATGTTCATTACATGAGCTTCATACTGGACTGGAAACCAATGTGCAACCATTCTGAGTAGTTGTGAAATCTCAAATTGCAAGCCCAATTAAGGCCTTGGTTCACAACTGTGTTTTGGAAGCACATGACGTTATTTCAAGATTGGGGACAAAACTTCATCAGAAGCTGCAAAGAGAACAATGACGTTTACGATAATACCTTGGTGCTGCCTGTAAAGGATACAAGGGGAATTCGGGTGTCCTTTGCAATGGCATCACCAATTTCAGCCCCACCACACACACAAGTGAAAATAGCTCCTGGAAGCCCATTTCTCTCCAAGACTTCAGCAATGAGTCGTGTTGTGGCTATGCTTACCAAAGGGGTTGATGGGGCACCCTTCCTAATAAGAATATATGGGCACTTTAGTATCTAGTGTCTTATATGAAAAACAACAATCAAATGGCTGAATAGCACAAGTACACTTAATGACCAGCCAATGAGCTATTTGGGAGTACTTAATGTAATGATAGTTAACTTCAATCTCTAACAGGAGCATAAAAGACTTGGAATAAATTGGCTTCATTGTGGTTTCAGAGCAATAGTCAAATTCTTCACCTCCATAATTATTGGTATCCAATTGGTTTACAACAGTTCACCCCCACGTTACCTTCCTACCTGACTTCATTCATACCTATCAGGAAGAGAGTGTTAACTCAACAAAGTCACCTTATAAATGAGCCTCAACAGAAACATAAACATGGATTGACCATATGAAAGTCAGTTAAAGCTCACCAGACAACACAGTTCCCACAAACAAGGGCAATGCAAGCATTCCATCCTGTGTGTTCCAAAACAAAATTTGTGCCCATTACTGCAGGTAGGTGAACACATTAATTCCTATGCAATCAAGGAAAAGATGTAGAAGGAAATGCTGATAAGTTAGCAGTATGATTTACTCAATAGGACATAATGACTTGAGTTGAAATCCAAGGTGCTACAGAGATGAATGAGTACCAAGGACAGCACATGGGAAGTTGAAGGCCGTGATAACCCCCACAATTCCAAGGGGATTCCAGACCTAATAGTAAACCCACAACCCCAACTTTCCATGAGCATTTTGCTTTCAATTCACAACTTGCCCCAAATTCAACAGATTGCCTTGGTTAAGGACCCCAAAGAGGAGAACTGCTCAAAAGAAGACAAACTACAAGTATCAAAACTCTTCCATACTTATAAGTTTGAATTCGGCTGCGTAGCATTACCAGATGATTTAAAAATTAGAATAACAAGATTCCAAACCCAATAGCAAGAGACCATAATGGCAAATTGCAGGATGAAGCAAAGAGGAATCACTAGTCTGAAGGGAACAGGCAGAAACAAAAAGTAGAGTGACAGAAGTTGATTTCAAGCAAACCCAGAGAGAAAATGAATTACCTCCATCATTGCATGATTTGGTCCTGTGTAATATAATCACAAAATTTCCATCCAGTATCAGAAAAAGGGTAACATGCCTCCAATGCAATTTCAAGTCCATAACAATAATTTACCTGTGCACTGCCCTAATGAACAGTAGTGTTAATCATGAGCAAACTAGAGCTAGGCATTCAGAAATTCTAAAGATACCAAGATGCTATGGTTCACCACCAAAACAATATTTAAGTCTGAACAATATTTCCAAAAGGCTGACCAAAAGAACTAGCGATGTGAAGATTTGCTTACGTTCAGAAGGCAAAATGGAACCATTAAGCTGTCGGCTCAAACCAACTGCATAGTCACACATGTCAATGACTTCCTGTCACTCATAAACAATATGTGTGTCAGCAGGAGACATCTCCTACAAAGATTTCAAATATAATGCTGAGATGTGGATGAAGGAAACAAGAACATAGGCACCCAATGGTAGCATCAGACACCATTATCTGGAGGGAAAAGAATCACAACCTGCACTTCCCCAATGCCCTCAGCCAGAATCTTTCCCATTTCCAAAGAGAGGAGTCTCCCCAAAAGTGACAGCTTTGCCCGCAGAGCATCTCCAATTTGGCGCACTATTTCACCCCTTTTTGGTGCTGGAGTCTGCACACAAATTCTGACACATTAGATTCAATGTTTACAATTTCCAAAAAAGCCCTGCACCCCTCAAGGCCTTGACCTGTATCCCTCCAAAACTCCAAGCAACAGAATTCCTATATGTAACTCTTAATATGGAACATGTTAAATACCTCTGGTTATGTTGAATGAGACCCTCTTGCAATCACCAAATAAACATACTAAAGTAGCCATTTTACACATGAGTCCCTCAGAACCTTTTATGCATGTCACACATTGTATCTCCATGTGCATCTGGGTTTTTCTCAGAAGCATATCAGTGCACTTATGAACTCTATGCATGAGACCTATCTAACTATTGACATAGTCCAACATACTCAAGAAATCTGCTAGCACCCCAGCTGCCCAACCTTTGTCTTGCCTAAACCAATGCATTCATGTGAAAACCCAGTTGATTTCAGCCAAATGACAGGCTGGTCAACATGCAAATTTTGGTCTGAAGAGCAAGCATGCCTTTGGGCAAAAGTGAAAGAGAGCAACACACCAGCATCCACATTTTTCTGGCAGACACACAAGCATTCAGGCTTCCTTCATAGTCTTGAAGTGAGGCTTCTGTTACTGTTGCAATTGCCTACACACCACATACAAGAGATCAATGTACAACAACAGATTCCATCACAAGGTGCAATTGAAAACAACATGAATTTCCTCTCACATATAGATGACCACATCATCAATCCCCACAACTTGTCAATCTTTTGCCTGAGTATGTACTAGCAAGAAGTTCACCATGCCACCACTGACACAGGGCTACCTACAACTGATAGCTTCAGTGCTATATCGTCTTTTGCTGATTCATGTCATCAGTGAAAGTGCACAAAGACCAAAAGAGTTAAAACAAAAGGAAAGATTTTCCTTCACATTTTGTCCTTCCCCTTTTCCATCTCAAAGTAGTACCCTGGGAATGCCCTTCTCTACATTCTGATCCTTGCAGCATAGCCCCTTTCAGAGAGCATCAGAGGATTTTCATTTGAGTATGTCCAATTCAATCATCATCACGAAACACAAGGAATTATCACAGTGGCTTGAATGAGCACCTTGTTGTCAGAAGGGTTCACCGATGTGATGATGGGACCATTGCCCTTCCAGATACCACCACTGAAACATCCTAAATTGTGCGGTGCCAACCCTAACTCCTTCAGAAATTGATAGTCCTCTCTCTCAAATCCCACTCCCATGGCTTTTTTTTATGTATTGTACCTGTGCCACTCCAAAGCACCCGTTTTAGATCACTCAAATTCCGGCCTTTTCCAATCGACCCTGTGCAACGTTCCAATTGTGTGACAATCAATCCCCTCAAAAGACACAGAGCATGCAAAGAGACCTGAAAGGAAAACTTCTCTTCTCCGACGCAATTTCAAGAAACATCATCCCAGGACAACACACACACTCAAAAACCTGGAAACAACAACAGTTTCCGAATTCCGAGAGCCAAAACATTCCACCAAAATCTCAAGCGAGAAGTAAAAGAGATGCAGCATGCAAAGATAGAGAGCTGAAAGGAACTTCTCCTATTATTATCTGAAGGCAATTTCGAGAAACGCACCCCGGGAGGACACAACAAACACACACACACACACACACACAAAAGTAGGAAAACAACAATATAATTTCTTCTCACTTCCGAGAGCCGATCCAACAGATCTGTTGATAAATAGGTATTCGCCGCTGCTTGCTCCAGACAGTAGTACGAGTCTGTCTGTCACTGGAGACTTGTTTGTTTGTTTGTTTGTTTGCCGTGCGAGCGATCGAAAACAAAAGACAAATTATCCTAGAAATTGAATAGCAAGTAAAAGCAAACAAGAAAACACAAAACAAAACTTCAAATTTCGATCAGGGAAAGACAGCATAATAATGAATGTATTTGTATCGTGATCGAGTCTTTTACCTGGTCCGATTTCGTGCCGATTCGGTCGTGGATTTCTCGTGCGAGCCTGCCTCGGTTTCGTGCGCGCGGTCGCTGGTCGGATTTGTGCAAAGCGAGCGACTCGACGAAGAAGAACAAGGAAAAGAAACGACGACGACAAGAAACCCGAAAAAAAAGAAAAAGAAAAAAAGCAGACTAAAAAGAAAACCCAGTGGTGGGCGGATATTTCATTGTGTTAGTAACCGCCGGTTCCATTCAACGGGTGCTGAATAGGCTTTTTTTTTGTGTGTAGGTGTGAAGAAAAATTGTTGTTGTGGCCAATGAAATTGCTGGATTTGGTGCTCTGAATTTTTGTTTCGCCCTTAGTTGTTATCTTGAGTGAACTAATAGTAATAGTTATCCCTACATGTCGTAGGGTTTGGTAGGTTTGTGAAATTTTTGAAGGACCAATAGAAATGATAGAATTAATTATTTATTTATTTTGGATTTTTATGTTCCCAATGTGTTCTTCTTCATAAGTTCTTGATAGTTTTTAGCCATGTTTAGCATATGTTCCCCAAGTTCTCAATGTGTTATCCAAGATGTTCGCAATAGCATCACACTTTTATCCCATTTGTTTTGCTCAAATTTGAAATCTTATAACCTGTAAAGCTCGGCCAAAGGGAATTGCCTTTATATGTCTATTTTGGGGAGTGTGCAAATGTTTCCCAACAAAAATAACATTTATATGTCAATAAATTCTAATTAATTTAATTGTGGACAAAATAGTATTTTTTGTAATCAATTTTGTCTGTTCAAAAGATGAAAATTTGTTAAATTTCATTATATGTTATTTGTTCCATTAATATATTATTATATTTTTAATTTACTAGGCAAAATGCTAACAAAAGTCTCATTCTTTAGAGAAGTTCACAATAAGATAAAAATAAACAAACACATTAAAAGGGTGCAAGACAAACAACAAAATACAAACAAACAAAAGAAGCAAAAAGGATTTTGAAATGGAATTTGATTTACAACGAGCTATAGTCTAGAATAATTTAGAATTGTCGTAGACACAATCACCAAAATCCCATCTTACATAAACCAATTCAAATGAAACATCGTCACTGGAATTATTTTCAACAATGTCAAAATGTTCAAATAAAATTTGAGCTTTGTATTGTTTCGCATTATCAGGGACAATGATTAAATTATGTTTTTTGGACATAATAATTTTTCTTCAATCAATTTTGTGTTTTCAAAAGATAAAATTTTATAAATTTCATTATATGTTGTTTTGTTCTTCTAATTATTTTTTTCATTCTTGATTTGGTTGGTAAAATGTCAATGAAAGTCCAATTCATGAAATAAGTTCATAACAAGATACAAATAGACAAAAGCAAAAAAAACATTGAAAGAGTGTAAAAAAAACAAAAAAAAATACAAAAAGAAAAAAATATTGAAAGAGTGCAAAACAAACAACAAAAAACAATTATAAAACGAAATTTAATCTATGACAAATTACAATTTGAAATGCTCTGGAATTGTCTTAGTGACAATCACCAAAATACCCATCTTACATAAACCAATTCCAATGAAACTTTGTCACTAGAATTTTTTTATCAAGCCAAATATTGAATCTTCAAGATTATTTTATACGTGGAAATGAAAATTTCAAAACTAATTAATTAAGCAATTGGCAAATAGATACCTATGTGTATTTTACCACAATTGAAATGAGAAATAACACAATTGAAGTGGGGTCCATAAGGTTAATAACCATCTTTTATGTGATTTGGAATGTTGTTGTGAATTAGAAAGTGAGTTCCAAAAGGACGATGGGAATAACTTACTCTATCATGTGATTTAGAATGTGGGTCCATAAGGATGGATGGGAGAAAGGAGAAACCTCTTGTACCATTTGATCTAAAATGTGGGTCCATAAGAATGAGAGAAATCTCTTTTTTCATGTGATTTAGAATTTGGGTCTATAAGGATGGGAAAAACCTTCTCTATCATGTGATTTTAAATGTGGGTCCCTAAGTGGGTGGATGTTGGGTGCTACTCAATATCATTAACAACACGCAAATTTAGAATGGGTGATGCTTGCATCTTTTGAAAAGCTTTACGCTATATATAAATATATAAATATACGTTACCTAATAAAAAAATGAACTTTTAAAAACTTGGCTTATATGACATCGAATCATTTTGAATTTTATACCTTTTTGTAAAATTGGCTCAAAAGGGATGGATTTCACCTTCCATAATTTCACATTGTTTTATTTGTTGAAGCTAATAATCAAAATCGATATTTCTTTTTGTACTACCCTTAAGCTAGGCCTCCAAGGTGGCACAATTCAATTCATTTTTGGGCCCACCATATGCACCCATTTGTTTGATTTGATCTAAAGCTTTTCATAACAAGGGGTGTGTCACTACGGCCTTGCCACTAATAGAAACTCAATTATTTCACCATGCAAAATATAATCTCCAAAAAATCCTCTAAAAAAAACCAAAATCCTTCAAGATTTTGTAACTTTGTGATTAATTTCAAGTTTCAACACAAGCCAAAATATCATCTTTTTAAAATCCTCATATACAAATATACCTATTATCTAGGGGCTGAAGCCAAAATCCCTTTAACTATTATACTCTATAATGAATCTAAACACAATATCATTGCCTTGGTAGGCAAGGCTATCAAATTTGACAAAACCCATGTCAAACCAAAATATGTTCCTAGACAAATCACCTTGAAGTTCATGAACTTCCAACATGGCCTTTTCCAAGAGCACCATGCAATTAATGTGTGTTAAATTTTTTAAAGGAAACATTTTTCAATGATGGCTTGAATTTTTTTGTTCCATTGTGGATACAATAAGTCCACACTCCAAACTAAGATATTCATGCGGTGTTATAACTTCCTTTGGAACTTGTTGTACTTTAATTGCATTTTTTGAATATGTGACCAAATTGACCATGAAGGATTTAAAAAAGTTCAATGGTCATGGGCCCACACTTTGAGTATGCAAACAAGTTCACAAACAAAGGTTTCATATTGTGAAAGTTCAAAATAGAGCCCATCTTGAAACTACAAGGAATTTTGTCGTCTTATAATGACACAATAGTGAAACCTCACAAAACAAAATCGGGATTTTTATCACTTACAAAAAGGAGAGGCATGCAATAAGCCAAATGATTGAAAGTGTCTATGTTAGTGAACCACTTATTATGCAAAAAAAATCCATTGCAAATCCTAACCAATAAGGTTGTTTTGACGTGCAAGCTTTTCACTTACAAGCACATGGACTTTCAAAACATCATGGACTTGTGTTTGAACAAACTAGGTGTAATGGTAGAAGAATTAGATGCCATTGGAGCACTTATCCAGAAATAAAATGAAGGTAATGAGACATCCATTATGAATTTACCTATAAATTATGAACTTCAAGTTACAATTATATAGTTTTCTAAGTCTTTTGACCCAAGGCAACTAACCTTGGAGACTATAATTACAAGGTATTGAATGAAAACACATGAAGAAAAGGAAAAAAATCATGTTTTATGCATCTTCACATTTGTCACATTATAAATAATGATTCAAAAACTATGAAAACATCCCATTTACACAAATATAAGATCATAGTAATGTTGTGGGTATAAGTGTCAATAACAATATATATGGTGTATAAAGTCCATGTAAATGTAAATGATTTACATTCCATTTTTTTTGGAACTTACACTCACACACCTAGCATGTATGTTTACATTTATGTGTATAAGATTTCACTAAATTTTGAATGAATTCACTAGTCTAGTGAACGAGGACTAGTGAACTACACCCACATTTGTAATAATGAAAAAATGTTATGCTTTGATTAGAGTTTTTATTTCAGCATCTAGAGCAATTTAAAATTTCAAATATGCCTTTAACTATAATCAATGAATTTTTTTATTGATGACTCCATTTTTTGTCTTTTGTTGTTTTAAAGTTGAACTTGTTCTTACAACCTTGGAATTTTCTTGTAAACAAAACAATCATGTATATGTCTTTAATGCATAAATATTTTTATTAAATATGGTGAAAAACAATTTTCCAAAAAAAAAAAAAAAACTTTAATGAAATAAAATACATACCACGTGAATAATGTGTAGTTGTTATCTAAAATCACATGCATTGTTTCATTACACCTAATGTTGATGAGACCATATGCATGATGCATCAACTTGGATTTCTTCTAAACTTTTAGGGAAATATACAACATATTTTGTCACACAAGGTAGGTGGTGTATGATTTTTCCAACCCACACTTTTTGAAACTTCCTACATTATAATAAGGCATTTGATTTTGTCACATTCATACATTTATGTACATTAATACTTAAGGTGTTTGTGGTAAGAATCTTGGGCCAAAATGTGTTTTTTAGGCATTATTTATGAATATTTGAACTTTCTTTTTCAAGAAACAAAGTCTTGAATTATTTTCCAAGACCTGGTAGGAATATTAAAACTTGTTCAAATTTGACATGTTATGCATATAATAGTACCTTAGTAATGTATCTATCCATGAAAAAAATCAAACTTTCAATATGAATATGTTATTAAGTTACAACATATGTATGTGAGGGGGTCCACTGAATATAAAAAGAGATGGTCCTTTTTGGTATCCCAATTGTGCTTTGACCTTAGTGTGTTAAGTAGTTAAAAATCAAGGAATTATGTGTCATTTTTTTTCAAAATGACTATTAATATTATGGTTATAATTATAAGCTAACAATAAATTATTAATACACATACACATACATGTGAATTCATGACTTCAGAAACCTCATGGCACATAAAAAAATATGGCATGCCATGACAAATATTGGTGCCATGAATTTAAAAGATACAAAAACCTATGGTGTTAGAAAAAATCATGGATTACCATGAAAATTTGTGACAACTTGGTGCTAAATGACATGTGATGTTATCATCATATGGAAGATTGAATTATCATTAATTGCAAAGGATAACTGACACACCCCCAAGCTCCTTGATGGACTCAATTGCAAGTCTAAAGGTGAAAACAACGAAAGGAAAAATAGTTGGGGCGCACTCCTTGGCTCGAAACACTTTGGGGGTAGAATGACATGCTGGAGCTCCGCGATGGAGACTAAGACAAGCAATAAGGAGTTCAATTATTCACACAGACCTACACAAACCAAACCACAAATTGGTTAGTGCATAATTGAAGCACTTTTGGTACATGGATGGACCACATGTAAACATGGATTCACAAGACTCACCACAACCCAGACTTGGGGGAAGCCACCACCTTCCCCCTTATAGTATTCTCTATGGTTGGCCATGGGGCCAGCACCCAAATGTCATTTTGTCCCAGGACTTTCAAATGGGAGTTCCCAAATTCCCAAAATTGAAACTCTTACAACTTTGGAAGCACATAACTTTGTGTGCAGACCTCTAATTGAAGTGATGTTTCAAGCAAAGTTGTAGTTGTCGTCAGGAGCTTTCCAATGGTATGTGGCATGCCACTTGCACACAAGGAACTTGAAGCAATTCTTGACTTTTAGTGGTTGGGAATCAAATTGTCGATTTGATTTTCAACCCTTCTTTTGGCCACCTTGTGTTTAATGGTACCCAAATGGGTCATGGGAACCCATTTTAAACATTTAAATTCTAAGATATTTCCAATGATATAAGAAATTATTCAATTTAATGAATTTAAACCCTTAAAGTTGTTTTTTAAAAATTTAAAAATCCATTGGGACTCGAACTCCCAAAATGGGAGTTCACTTGGGAGTGTGGAGGTTCATTCCCTCGCATTCTCTTACATTCCTGGGAGCATGAGATGTGACTCTTGGGCTTCCTTCTTAGCCCGCACCTTTGTAAGCCCTCCTTACCTTGGTCGCGAACCCAAGGCTAAGGTTGCAATAATAACAATATTTCCAACTAATCAATAAATGAAATTAATTTATCAAATCAATGACATGAATCATGATGTTGACAAATAAGACCACATCATCTTGATGGCATATAACATGCCATGTCATGATCATGGGAGATTGAGTTGTTATTAATCACAAAGGTGGATGATTTTTATAACTAATTAATTAATGAACAAAAAATTGAAAAACAATATGATAATTTACCAAAAAAATCAACAAGTTTTTATATTGACTACAATTGCAATTTACCATGATGCCATGTGGCATGTTGATGTCTTTTGCTATTATTTAGTGATTGTTATGACTAAGTAATTATAAATGTAATTGACAAAAATTAATTATCATTTTTTAATCTAGTTCAAAGGATAGGATTTGTCATAGTGAGGGTAAAGTTTTTGAATTTACATCTCGATGCAAAGAGTTACATTGAAGGATTAGACTTCATTTTTAACATAATGACCAACCAATGAATGCCTCGTTTTATCCAAAGTAATGTATGAATCATCATGCTGACTAGTAATCAAATAATTTATTATCATACATATGTCTTTAATGATCGAACCCATTTTACCAAAATCATTTTTCTAGTTGTTTTTATAATTTTTTATGCCATTTTCTAATCATTTTTCCTATTGCAATCAAACATGACAAGTCGTAAAAGACATGTTTTGGCATTGATTACATGTGGAATGCCACATCACCATGTTGTGAGACTATAAGTCATTATTGTAGTCACAAAAGTCAAGGTATTTTTAATTAACTAATTTTAGATAATTTAAAACATATTATTACAATTTCAAGAACAATAATATATATCCAAAAAAAACCCATTAGTTGTCATACCAACTATAGTTGCAAAACCATGACATCACATGATCTCAATGGCCTTTGCAACTACATAATGATTTTTGTGATTAAGTAGTTGTAATTGTCATTGAAAATAATAGTAGTCGTTTATTTAACCAGTCGAAAAACCCATAATGTGTTGTTATTTTTTTGCAAATTCAAGAAATAGACTTTCACAATGATAGAACCACAATAATTTTCTAATGTTGAAAAATACAACACCATTGCTTTACAAAAACATTTTTCAACCTTGGAAATTTTCCAAGTAAAAATATTACAAATGTTACAAACATCAAACATATTCAACCATGGTTGAACAACAAATCCTTCAACCACATGCATACCATTACCATAGGTTGCACTTTTAATGTTCACAAAAAACATCAATATATAAAAAGGAGTTGTAAATGGCACAATTGTAATTATAACATCTATCATATTTGATTTCAAAAATAATATCAAAGCCATAGAAGTCTAATTAACAACTAACTCCATAAAAATGATTTTGAAAAAACATACAATTTAACCCAAAAATACATATGATGGATATTATTATAAAACCTCGTTTCCAATCACAGTGGCATATGCTATTAGTGGCCACAAATCACAAGGCGCAACAATTAGCTCAAAAGTTCTTATCGATATAAAAAATGCTTTTGCACCTAGCCATATGTCATGCTTTTGAGGGTCACAAATAGAAAATAATTGAAATAATAGAAAATCTTATTCCAAATGATTTCATACCTTGCATTTTTGAAGATGATTAATTTAACCCCGATATTTTGCAAACACCCAAATTCCATTTTGATATGTATATGCCCAAAATTTTAAAACTTTGCATCACATCTTTGCATCAATAAATCAACAAAACAAACACTTTCTAAGTATAACATTTCACAATGGAAATGAATATAAATTTACAAGCATATGAAGACATTCATACAACAATATGGGAAAATAAAAATTGCATTTAGGTATGTGTTTTTTCATCACATTAAAATTACTTTCTTGCTTCAATTTTTGAACATCAAACAAACAAATAAATAAATGAATGAATCCAAAACGTCATTCTTTATGTTTTTTTAAAATTCTTATAGATACATATAAGTGAGCATGCATTCATTATTGGGTGATGTTGTATGTTGTTTATAGGTGCATGACAACATGGTAGAATTCATCACAACACCAAATATGCTTTCCAAACATGATGTAATGTTAGTAGTTATCATTCTTGGAAAAAAAAATTATTTAACAAATAATCAAAAACCAAGGAAACTTTAAACTTCATTTTGGTACACATATGAATGAATCCTATGTTTGCTATGATGATTGAAATATATGATAAACCTTTAGATTCTATTTTTCTACTTGGGCTTTGTGTTGCTACGCACTACCAATGATGATGAAATGACAAAAAAGAAATAAAAGTTTACATTTGAAAATTTTGTTGTTTTTAGATATATATATAGGATTTAAAATGTACAAAATACCGGCCAATTATCATCCAAAAGGAGATTTAATCAACCACCCTTGTTTTTAATTCATTGAAAAATTGAAAAAGCAATTAAGGTGGATAAAAATTGAATCATTTAAGCAAGTGGGGATTAAATCCTTGAATTAGGTATTTAGGGGAATTTTTTTATATTGGAAACTAGCTTAATCTCAAAGAAAAATAAAATGTTAATTTTTTGAAATAATCTCAACATATTCAAATAAAATAACACATATTTACATTTGTATGAAATTGGAAAGATACAAAGATTTTTGTTTTTTTTTTTTTTGAAAGGACACAAAGATTTTTAAAAACATTGGAAGAAATAAAAGATTTTTTTTTCTTTCATTATCTTAGGATTCATAAGGACATTTTGAAACATTACAACTTGTACATGTTTATTTTTTGAAAACTTCGATTTGAAATTGACCTCTGATAAATTTGTAGTTTGGAATTGTCTTTTTGTACAAAGTATGACTATAGCCCATCCCACCTAAACCAACTCTGATGAAATCATCATCACTAGAATTATCCAACTTGGGCTTCACGATGTTACAAATTACTAGTGATGATGAAACGACCCCAAAAAAAAAAGAGGTTTACATTTGAAAACTTTGTTGTTTTCATGTATATATATACACACACACACATAGGATTCAAATTTTACAAAATATTGCCCAATTATCATCCAAAGGAAGATTTAATCAGCCACCCTTATTTTTAATTCATTGAAAATTTGGAAGCAATTAGAGTGAATAAACATCAAATCAATTAAACAAGTGGGGATTAAGTCATTGAATTAAGTATTTAAAAGAAAAGTTTTTGTTGAAAACTAACCTAATATCAAAGAAAAAAAGACATGTTAATTTCTTGAAATATTGTCAACATATTCAAAGGAAATAACACATATTCACATTCGTATGAAATTACATGTAAAAATGTGTATGAAATTGGAAAGACATAAAGATTAAACTTCGATTTAAAAAGGTTATGAACACATCATATTTAAATATTCAATTCATGCAACCTTCTCATCATAACAAAGAGCAAGTTCAAAAACTCTATAATAATTTTAAAATACAATAAATAAATTGAATTAATGCTAAATTTTGCATGGAAAACTGCAGAGAGGAGCAACATTTTACTCTCCCCTTTACAAAAGCAACCAAAATCCAATGTATCAATATGAGTTTTAAAAACTGATTGGATTTGACTCGACTCTCTTCCAACCACTTCGACTAATGTTTTGTGCAGGTGAAGTGTTGTGGAGAGCAGAGCAGAGCGAAGTGCCTGGGCGGAGCGGATAAGCACGTCCGCTCTCACTTCGGCCTCTGAGCGGAGCGGAAGCCCGGCTGTGTCAGTGCTCCTTTTCGCGGCTCAGCGGACGAATTCAAGCGCATCTGCGTAGTCCTTCAGTTTCAGGGTTTGTTGTCAAGGAATGGAAAGCAACAGGAAAGGAAGGAGTGTTGGGGTTTTTTGAGTGTTAGGGTTTGGTATGCTTTGTGGAAGTGGTGAAGGATTTTTGTTTCCAAGGGAAGGGAAGTGAAGGAAAGAGGGAGTAAACAATAATGCGGATGGTAGGATTGACTGGAGGGATTGCATCAGGGAAAAGCACTGTATCAAGACAGCTTCAAGCTCAAGGAATCCCTGTCATCGATGCTGATAAAGTTGCACAGGTTGGTCTGTCATTCTTCCTTCCTTCCTTTCTTTCTTTCTTCCTTCCTACTCTCTCTCTCTCCTTGCAGGGGAAAGAAAACCTTCGATTCAAGTTACTGGCAGGAATTTGAGAAGCAACCACTTTTTTGTTTTTGAGATTGAACAAGCTACGGGATTGAGAGTCGGTCAGCAGGTGGACATATTCCTAGTTTTGAGTGAAGATTGAATTCGGTTTTTCTTATGTCTAGGAATGCAACAAATGGTGGATGTGATGTGACTGAAGGAAATCTGATATTTTTTTCTTGCTTGCTACCTATCTACCACAGGCTGCGTTGAGGAAAAATACATGGGGCTGGAGACGAGTGGTGGCAGTTTTTGGAAATGGCATATTGCAAGAGAATGGAGAAGTGGATCGTGCAAAGCTTGGAGAGATTGTGTTCTCTGATGCTGCCAAACGAAAGCAGCTCAACAGGTTTGTTTTTTCTTTTTGCTATTTTGTTTCCCTTGAATTTTGAACCTTCAAAAATACATCAGAGAATGTTCAAAATTTAAGGATCCTGTTTCCTTCAAAGCATCCTGTTTTGGACATGCTAAAGAGTTTCCCATTTTAATGCCAATTTTGATTGATTGACAGCTAAATTGGAAGGCTTCTTGGACTCGGTTTTCTTGAAACTTTTTTTTTCTGTGATTTAAGAGACTTCAAACCGCTCATACAAAATGGATACAAGTGCGAGATCCCACTGTTGTGGAAATTGCAAAACATGAAATTGCCATCCCCTTTCTGCAAGTAATGCTTGCTTAGATGCTTGCTTGTACAGGGAAGAAGCTCAAATGAATGAAGCCTATCCTTGCAAGTTAGTTGCAGCTTGAGCAAGGATTAAGTTTTTGGATAACCTATGTCTCTTGAGTGCTATCCAACATCATGACTGAGTCTTTGCATTGCATCAGGAAATGTGATAGAAACTCAGGATGTAGATTCTGTATACTGGTTTGTCTGAAATTTTAGGTGGATTGTTATGTACGTATTTACACCCACCATTGTCAGGAGCTGATGAAGTCAGTGGGCAGTCATGGCAGCTTGCCACTGCTATTCATGATGGAGGTGACGATGGTCGGATACTTAGTGAGCGACTCCCACAAAGTTTTATGACTCATCACTGCTATTCATGATGAAGATGATGTTGGTCTGATACTTAGTGAGTGACTCTCACAAAGTTTTCTGACTGCCCTTATTGTCACATACCTTCAAAGTGTTTGTTTTGGAGATTTCTTGGCAACTCTCGTAGATGTGTGTCTGCCTCTGGTGGAGTGATTTGTTTTGAGGGATCCTTATGTACCCATGGGCCGTGTGGGTGATGTGGTATTTTCAGAGCCATGGAACCATGCATTATGTTGGGGCTTTTCTATGAAATACTGAAGCATTGGATACTCGGGACTTCAGTGGTGGTATTGGATGTGCCGCTGTTGTTTGAGGCTAAGATTGATTGGCTCACACGACCCATAATCGTAGTATGGGTTGATGATCTCACCCAAGAAACTCGCTTGATGGCTCGAGACAACAGCTCCAAGGAGCAAGCTCGCAACCGCATCACTTCACAGCTCCCCCTGGATGTGAAACGTGCCCGTGCTGACATTGTGATAGACAACTCCGATTCCTTGGAGCAAACTAAAGTACTTGTCAATGAGCTGAAGAAGACAATCACTGCCCCTCCTTCTTGGAAAGAGCTTCTCTTTTCACGGTTTGGTGTTGCTGCTATGGTGATAGGTGTCATCACCATTACTGTTACAAGATTGCAGTAAAATCAAAAAACAACAGGTGATCAGTAAATTACATTGATTATTAGGGGAATTTGTATTTTAGTAACTGATTTTGGGTTTTTTAATTTTAATGTCTAAAATTTCTGTTGAGATTTTAAAGCCATACTGATGCCAAGGTACAAGGTAGATGTTGAAGCTGCCAAACTTGGGTTCATGAAATTGTTAAACTTTAGAGCAGATCCAGTCAGACTTAGTATGTGGGCCTTTTATCAGTGTCTACCACATCCAAATAATCGTGCAAGTTATTCCCGCATCCTCATTGATAGGCATGAAGTCTCTGATAGTGTGCAGGTCAATCAAATGTCGCCAGATGGGCCAATTACTGTAGTACCTTGGCCGCTTCAACACTAATTATACTATTTTCAGAAATGTTGAATTTTTTGCCAAAAACGTCTGAAGGAAAGGTACATAATCTTTCACAAATCTTCTTGAATGTTCCATTTTTTATATGGAATCTTCAAAATAAAATAACTATTCAACAGTAAAACGTTGAACTTGCAATGGCATTACAGTATTGTTTTGATGATATTTTTGCACTGGCTCTTTATGTTGTATCATGTGTATGTTTAGAGGTCCAAACAACAGTTCTTGCCATGTAAAGTCTGAACATCATTCGATTATTATATACTAGTGGGTGCCCGTTTACCTATATTCCTTTACTCTGTTCAAAATGGGGAGGAGGAAGTAATCCTCATTTCTGTCAGCTACGTCGATATTTTGTTTTTATTTTTATATTTTTGCCAATGATTTGAACCCCCATGCGCATTTTACTGCTGCGTACATTTTTCTCTGTACCAGTGGTCGGGTGCTTGGACCGTCACTTTTCTCTGTGTCCAGTGCACTTTCCGGCAGTTAATCATCCAGTAACATAAAGTGCGCTTTTTACTGCTGCGTACATTTTTCTCTTCGCCGAAAGCTCTCCATCCTACGGTCGTCGACCGGTGCTCGGACCGTCACTTTTCTCTGTGTCCAGTGGTTGGCGGAAACTCGCCTCGAGAATTTCGTCCATTCTTTTCGCACATTAAGATACCTTCATGGATGCATTCTAAATTGCACTCTCCGGCAGTTAATCATCCAGGTGCAGTAATATACAGAGGCCCGTTCTGCCACAGAAAATGCAGAACCGACAGCATAATTGTCACGTCACAGACAGACAACGCAATTAATATATAAGATTACTGCTGGCACACTTCTTCTTAATGTCCAAAAATAATAACAAATTTCAAAATATTGGTTTTTGAAAATCCACAATGGATTTGTAAATTGTTTATCTTGATGGTTTGCTAATTATGAATTGAAACAAAATCTACAGAATTATGTAGGACATTTTGCAATTTTGCTATGGCATTCACAAAATTTGACACAAGCTTTTTTGGTAGATCTACAATGAATGTGATTATATTAACAAAATGCTAATTGCTATTAAACAATCATCAATGGTTGTGAAACATTGCCATTTTGCAAATAAAATCTTTGATTTGCAACGGATGAAATCCACTCACATTGAAAATAAATTGTATTATCCTTAATTTGGAACTATATATATATAATTATTTATTTTTCCCACCAAAATTTCACATAATTAAACAAACCTTAACAACTTTTAAGGCTTGAAAAGTCACAAATATGAAGAAAGGAAAAGAAAAGAAAAGAAAAAGGTCTTGAAACCTTATGCAAAACCACAAACATTTCATGTTCTCAAGTGCCAACATAAAGACCCACTAATTTAAATGAATTAACACATTATAAACACACTAAAGATTTTTCTAATTAATCAATATGACACCACAATTTATGTTATGGATCCTAATTTTTGGATTTGACCTAATTTATTACACGTTACTATTTTCAATTAAATTTGGGCTTTGCACTACTATGCATTACCAATGACAATCAACTTTTTATTTTATTTTCTTTTCTTTTCTTATGTTGCCAGAATATGGTTTTCAATAATTCATCATTATCTATGTCAACGTTAAATGTAATTTGAATTAATATAAATATCATGAATATGAAAATGCACGCATTAATTCATCTTTTCATATCCATGTTGATGGGTAGGAAAAAGGGGTGAGGTAGTTAATCTTAGAAATGAGGTAGTTGTTTTTAGAATTGTCTGAGGATGACAATATAAGTGATTATGCAAAAAAAAATCCATGTATTAGTTTTTTGAATTTTCTCATCACTAAAATGTAATATATATATATCCTTCAAGTTTGAAATAGGTAAATCAAATTTTAGGAATTTTTGAACATGTTTATTGTTCTTCAATATTTATGTAAATGGTTATATAGATAATTTTGTGATTTCATGTTTCATTTATTAAAGCAACATACTCTCAACAAATTTACCTTATGCATTTTCCACTTAACATGTTCCTATCATCATAAATTTTTGACCAATAAATATTTGACCTATTTTTTTAAGTAGGTAAAAAATTAAGAAGAAAGTATGTTGTATTGAATTCCTCATAGGGACCAATGCTCGTTTATAACAAGAATTACATCTACATCATGTTTAGTGTTGGAAACAAATAAATAAGCAAATAAATGGAAAGGACTTCAATGGACTTAGTGCATCATCCATGTATTAATAACAAAACATTAATGTTACTAACCCATCATGGGTTTGTATTGGATTACATTTGTTTGATAACTTTCAATTTAATCTATTTTTTGCTTGACATGTACCACCTTCTAGATCCAAGATTGAGGGTTTATTGAAAAAATAAATTCATTAGTTGTTTTTGCTAATGCCCAATTTTAATAACATTTCTTCTTCTTGTTTGATACAATTTGAACTCACATGAATAATGTGGTATTGTAGAGGCATAACATTTTATGCCATGATTAAATATTTTCCACATAATGTTGTGATGAAATATGTTAAAATGAATAAATTGTGATTATGTAGGCTTGTCGAATAGATCACCAAAAACTACTCTTAGATGTTATTTTAACTCCTTGCCGTATGTAATTGAAGTTTATGATTTCAACATCATTTTTAGGCATTATTTTGGCTCCTTGTCATTAATGGTTAAGGTTTGTAAGTGGTCATGTTACATGATATAGTTGTTTTGTGTTAAATTTGATGCAACCTAGATTGATTTTGGCATGAAATATTATCATGCCATGTTAATCTTTTCAAAGTTATTGACACGTTATATACATATTAATAGTTTCATATTTGTAGGATGATGAGAAAAAGTATAAAAATATTTTTGAGAAATTTCGTGGCAAAATAGTGAAAATCCAAAACTTGTAATGAAATGAAAGTTCTTTGAACCATAAAGAGATGTGTTAGGCTTGACTCTTGTTTTTACAATGAAGAGGTGCATGGGGTAAATTTGTATTGATGTTTCTCTTCTCTTTCTTTTTTTCTTTCACATTACAATTTATATCTTCTACCAAAGTAGATAGATTTGTTAATGGACCACAACTTTTCCCTATACATTTTTGGTTCCATTGTTGGGACCTGTCAACATTAGTAGGAGAAAAGGTAGAAAGAAATAGATGTCATATTTATGTATTTAAATCAAACAATTCCTTGAACTTTGATTTCTTCCTTTCAAATTCGAGTTGTATGTCAAATAAAGGTTGAAATGATAATAATTCTATAAATAATTTTTTGGAATGAATATGCACATTTTGTATTGAAGTCCCCTAGACCCTTTATCATATTTATAATTTGTTTTTGGTAGTTTAGATCACAATTTATGTTTGAATCATAATTAAATAGAATTTTTAAAAAATAACAAATTAAAAATAAGATTTATGAATAGGGTTTATTATGTAGACTAATTCAAATTGAAGATCATTGAGGATGTTGAATTAATGTTCATGCTTTCAATGGCAAAGGTCATCTACATGGTTGACCATGCAACTAAAGAAAGGCAACTTATGAAAGTTGTTGATCCATAAGGCCTTTTACTCAACCTATTTTCTAATCAATAAAATAAATTGTAAACATCCAAAGAAATTGGATCTAGTTAGGATATATCCTAATTCCCACAATTTAATCATTTTTTTTGTAGAGTTTATAAACTAAAGTTAGGAAGGTGCAAACACACTACAAGGAACCAAGGGCACCAAAGTCAAAATCATTTTCAAAGATTGCATTCAACACATGGCATTATTATATTGGTCTATTTTCCTAAGTTCTGCATATGTCATACCCAATTTATAACTATGTGCTAGATATGATTACTTTTTTATTACATCTTGGTTTATATCATTCATATTATGCATCCATGTTTTGAATAACATACAAATGAATAATTTTTGTTGAAGACACATTTTTAAAATTCATAATTTCAAAATTCAAAAATATGTTTGAAACAAAGTGCTCAAATGTGTTTTTAAAAAAATTTCACCAATTTCAAATGTTTGTTTCAACCATCGATATTAATATCCTCTCCAATTTTGAGAAGAAAAGGTGCACATATGATAGCAGACAAAGATGTTTGAAAAGAAGAACATTGTCCATGAGTATTTTGAACATGCAAAAGAACTTTTTTAAAATCATCAATTTGCCTCAAGTTTTGAACATTGAAACTTTGCAAATAATGGAACCTAAAAAAGAAAAAAAATGATGATCCAATTTATTTTATTCCCCTTGTGATTTTTGAAATAGACTAAATTGTAGTTTTATGCATTATCCACAAACCTTGTGGCTCATTTTATTATGTTTACCTTGAAAAAATAAAACGAAGGATGGTTTGTTAACATTAAGCTCATTAAGCTCTTAAATGGTTTTGTAATATTCTTGGTAAAGAAAATGAATATATCATTTTAAAAATATTTTGAACAAAAGGAAATTGTTTCATATTATGCAACATGAAAAAAAAATATAAATGTTACAATTTTTTTTCTAGTAACAATAGTAATAATAATAATTAGTCACACAGTCACCCACACACCATAAGGTAGGAAAAAACATCCAAAAGTGTTATTACACACTTTAGTTACCAACCGATTATCTATTTGTTTAATAGATTGGATCCATCGTCTCCAAATCCATTGGGATTCTAGTGGGTCTATTGTAGTAAATACTTATTCAAAATTACTATAAATTAAATTTCTTATAGTTCTTACATTGTTCAACCACGAAGATATGGTTTTCTTTTTGTTTGGTAGTCTAGTAATCATCCACAATTTTAAAATGTTTTCCTTGTAACTTACATGTTTTATTCAAAAACAATCAAAACACCTTTGCCACTATGTAATTAAAAGTAAACAAAAAAAAAATTATACCAACAAAATTATTATTCTCAACACCAACAAGCAAACAAACATCCTATTCCTACAATACACCACACTCCCACAACCTCCTTCTCCTCATGCTTATTTATTTTTCCAAATCTAAATGACTAGAACTTTCAATTTCCATTGAAAGTTCCCTTTCTTCCTTGATTCCTCCACTCCCTCCCAACAAATTTTTCCCTCCCTCCTAATAGTCCCTAGTTCCTTTGTCCATATGTTCTTACCTTTGATTCCTTATTGTTCGTCTCTCCCCCCCCCCCCCCCCCACCACCAAAATATCATTTTTTCTATATCTTTTCATTTTCCCTTTCACATGATCCTATGCCTTTTTCCTTCTATGTCCCTCTTGTACCTCCTCCATAGTTGTTGAGCTACCTCTAGTTTTGTAGGTGTTGGCATACTAAGGTGTTCACTTTTTTGTGTCATATTACAATTTTCATAAGGGGTATGTTAAAACTTGAGTTTATGTAACTTTGATTTTATGATCAGACATTAAAAAGGATTTTAATTTCTATAGTTGTGAAACAAGTGGTTAACATTGCAAAACATGAAATAAAATAAAAGAATTTAAAAGTTAGGCCACACGATATGGATTCAAAAAATGTATCACAATCTATATCAATGGATGCAATGTTTTTCAATTTAATTTATTTTTGGGAACATTGGTGGTAAATAGGATTTTCAATCAATGCCCTTCTTGAATTTGCAAACTATTACTTTTAAGGATAACATTTAGTGCTTTCAAATTATGATTTTTTTTTTACATTGCAAAAATGACAACTTATGATCACCACATTTGTCATTTTTGAACCACTTTGGTGTTCTTTCACCCTTGTTTTTAAAATGAAAATAGGTAACTTCCCAAGTTTTCATTCCCTCACCCTTTTAAATGTTTTTTGTAACTTTTCTCCCATCCTTTTTTTCAATTTACAAAAGCATAAAAAGAAAAATAAAAGGATTTCCACCACTAAAAATGGTTATAAAGAAGGTTTAACAATTTAAAAGGAAAGTGCCCTAATTCTAATAAGCATGCCTTAATTTGAATGCACCATTTGTTAGCAATCTAACCATCTTGACATTTAGTTTTTTGGTACAATTCAAAACTGCATACCAACAAAAACATTTATTCATAATTGGAACCCCAAAAAACCATAAAATGGTCATAAAGGTTCCAATGTTCAAAACCACAAGGGATCAAGTTCCTTCATCCAAAACAAGGTTTATTGATTCATCTTATATAGAATGTCTAACTAGTTTAGGATACACCTACATGACTACCCATGCAAAACTATAATTCAACTTTGACACACCTATGCCAATCTTGCCTTCATTATTATCAAAAGTTCAAAACATAGTCACTTTTTTCAAAAGTAAAAACACCAAGATTTGTTTTTATGCAACCAATTTAAAGGATGAACTACAATATTCATGTAAACATATTTTTGTTCTATGGTTGTTAATGTTGTTAAACTGATTACTCCCACTCAATATAACAAGCTTTAGCTAGTTTTTGCCAAATATTTTTTATTATATAACTTCCAAATTTTTTAGTTCATCTATTAAGTACATTAATATAGTTATTTCATTAAATTTTGATTAATTAAGGGTAAACTAGATTAATTTAATTATTTGGGTTTTATTTCGAACCAATTTAGGTGTGAATGAAATTAAATATATTTTGTTAATGGGATATAATCCCATGTTCTATGATATCAAATCATTTTTGGTGATTTAAGATTCCAAAACACATAAATTTCAATGCTTCAAGTTTTTTTAGGTGTTATGTAAGTTTTTTTTTGCGGAATTTTTGTTGGTTTTTCTTTATGTTTTTTTGGCTTGGATTTTTTTTTTGTTGCAGGTGAATAATGTCCCCCATCGATAAATGTGGAAGATTTGAATTCCAATCATGATTCTTGTGCAAATCATAAAAATGAAATATATGTGTCACATGATTTGTGTATTTCCACTTCTTTTTATTGAGTTGCACATGTTGGTTATGTCGTCATCTGATTTTAGGGAATAAAGGGATTACCAAGGTGTGTGACAATTTGCTATGACCTAGGAGAGGGCACATAATTTCATGTTGACCTTTTGGTAATCTATGTTTATTATTTAGTATGAAACCTTTAGTGAAAGGTTATGTGCTTTCCCACACATGTTTTTTTTGCCATAATGAACATGGGGCCTTGATTGGTGTAGTTAATGACAAGCATGGGACAAGATTACCACTTGATTTTGATCATTGAATAGGTCTTGTTTACACTTGTTTTGTTCAAACATATTGATTAGATTTTAAACTAGAGTTAGGTTGTATTGGGATGCCAATTGCAAATATTTTTGGATTTGATCATCAATATGTCTCATTGTTTACAATTGTGGTGAAATTGGATTAATGATTGTTAAACCACCTTGTGTTCATAATGTGCCCAAGTGTTATCGATGTTCTGAAATGTTTTTGTGAATGTGTGTGTTTTGATAATACAAATGCAACATCCATAGGTTTATGTTATGGGAATTATGGTCTAAAGGTTATGTTAAACCACAGTGTTCCATCCCTTTATATTTAAAATATAAAACATAATAGGTTTAGTAGACCTTGGTTATCATAGATTTTAAATTGAACATTCAAGTTAAGGTTTAACATCGACCATGAAAGGGGCATAAAATTCAAGTACAAGGAACATAATTATTACCACTAGTGGCTTTACCAAATGGGGTGCGGTTCAAACCACTCACATCTGAGAAAAAATTTCAAATAAATTTTTAAAAAAAACTTTTAAGGTTTGTCACCACACTATTGTTTTGGGATATGGAGGACATGTATAAAATCACCTAGGGGCCCACGTTTGGATACAATGTACCATTTAGGTTTTTTATTTTTATGTGTTGTATGTGTGATGACAATGATGATTGCAAAGACCAGCATAGGAGCACACATCACATCTTGATTCCAAACCTACATTTAAACCAAATTGTAAGTCCTTTTTTCAAGAGAAAAATTTTAAATTTTCTTAATACTTCTTTTTCATTGTGTTCCACAATGTGAAAAAATAGATAAATAGACTACACCAAAACATGATTTTGCTTATGAACGACAAGTTAACTTATTGTAAAAAACTTGTCACCAACCTTTTCAAGTTCATAAAATAACATTGCCATGTTGTTTTCCTTGTAATAATGTTAACCCCAAAATGTAATGCCCCTTCAACTTAACAAGCCCATGATGAACATTTTATGTTTCAATCTAAAAATAAAAGTAAAGTAATGTCCTCGAAGACAATATATGTGAAATGTTATACCATCATTGGATCTATTAAGGTCCCATATTTATAAATTTCAAAGCACAAAATACATAGAATCTTCCTACAAGTAGTGAAATGCATATTAACTACAAGAAACCTTTCAATTTAAAGTTTGCTTCAATCATTATAACTTTCACATTTTGTGAATGTCCCCCACCACCATTTAGTTTTATACCTTATGCTTTCTAAATGTGACTCCACATTTGGGAATGTACATAGTGAATATATTTTATCCATTATAAAACAAATGTTATATGAACCTCTACATGTTTAGATCACAAGGTGCACGGAAAGGAGGATTTTTATTTATATTCCTTAAAAAGAGTGAAAGGAAGGACAAGGCAAAACCAAACCCACATTAACATTAATTACCATGATGAAAAAAATGGATGAAGAATATCTTTAATCAAATCCCATTCACTAGAAGAAAACTGTGTATTTTTTACTAATGTTTGTAATTAAATTTTAATCGCAAGAGACATTTTGCAACTAAAATCCTTGTAGTCGCCTAAGACAAGTCGCATCTGATAAATTAATCGCAAATGACAAAAGGTATTGTATGAAAAAAAAAGTCAACAAATACATTTCATCCTTTGACTACATTGTATACGTATTGTCACATGCGACTAAGATGCAACTATTTTGGTAACAATTAAGGGCAAATGATGTGTTGCCATGTGTTTTAATATTTGATTATTTAAAATATTATTAATATTATTTTGAAATAATCTAAGACGTTCAATTCTAATATTTGGATGATATTATATTATGACATGTGGCCCAATGTAAGTATGTCACATGGCATTAAGAAGAAAAATATTAAAATATTAATATTAAGTTGGTAGGTACCTAGGTAGGTACACAAATATGTGCTTACAAACTTAGGTTACATACCAACCTACCTATTTAGGTTAAAAAAACAAATAGGTAGGCTCTACTTTCTTAGGTTATATATTTACTCATATAGGTAGGTACTTAGGTAGGTAGGTATTTAGGTCAACCTAGGTGGGTAGGTCAAACTAAGTACCTACCTAGTTAGGTAAATAAGTAGGTTGGAAAGGTATGCATTTTTAAAATGTGCATAATTTTTTTTTTTTTTGTGGTTGACTTTTTTTATTAGTTCATCCCATGTGCACAAATTTCTTAATGTGAAATTGGATGTCCACACCCCCTTGTTTATATAGTGTTCAAATTAGGAATGAAGAACAAACAATATGAGATAAGTTTTGAAATTCCAACTTCCTCACAAACTAAATTGTAATTCAAAAACTTTCTTCATGCCTTACTTTCTTAGTTTTTTAAATTTCTAAACAATTCAAGTGCTAGATAATTAGATAATCATTTAATTAATAATGATTAAATTTACATCAATTTAAATAATAAATTACACATTACAAATATTCAGTATTCAGTATCAATTACTTAAATAAACAATAAGTTTTTAATATTTAACAAACTAACTATCTAGTAACACACAAATTATTAACACATAGTTCACAAATAATTAAATATTTAAGATATTTAAAAATATTCTATTATTTTTTAGAATCCGTTCAAATTATATATAATACAATTAATGTAAAATTAATTTAATGATTATAATTTTTAAAATAAATATTTGAAATATTTATGTTAAAATTATAAATAATGGATTAACAATTATTATTAGAAAGTAAATTTTTACAAGAATTTTTTAAGAAATTTATTCAATTAATTACATTACTTATTCTATAATTGCATTTAATTTGTAATTATTAATTATAAATAAAATAATTTGCTAAACATAATGTTAATTTTCATAATTATTTTAAAATTATTGTATAATACTTATCATAGATGATTAATCACAGAATTAAAAAATTATATATATAATTCGTGAAATTAAATCAGTAAAATAATTATTTAAACTACAATATAGGTTTTCCAAATTTTTAATTCATGTTTGAAGTTATAAATTATAGAATGTGAATAATTATGTTCAATTAGAAAATAATTATACACATACTAATTAGTTATTATATGAAGTAATTGCAATGATTTTAAAGTAATGTCACATTAATTACATTAATTAATTTCTTTTAATATAAAAATATAAATTTAGAAAATATACAAATCTATGTTACAACAATTATTATTATATGTAACTAAGGTTTAATAAAAATAATCATTTATAATTATTTATAAAAATGATATACTATGGATAACACTTCTAGAAAAAGTCCTTAAAGCTCAATCAATAATTTCTTGAATTAAAATATAAATTTAAGATTCTAAAATAATAATTCAGAATTCAAATATCAAATTCTAGATCAAATAAGTTTTTTGAAGTTAAATAATAAATTTCAGAATTGAAATGTCAATTTTCAAATTAAAATTAAAATACTCAAAATTAAAATATCCATTTTAAGACTCAATTAATAATTTTTTGAATTGAAATATTAATTGCAATAATCCAAAATAATAATCCAGAATTCAATTTTCAATTTTCAAGTCAAATAATTTCTTAAAATTTAAATTTAAAACTTCAGAATTCAAATATCAAATTTCAAGTTCAAATAAAAGTATGTAAGATCAAAATGTTGATTTTTAAATTTGAAAATAATAATGTAGAAATCAAATATTAATTTTTAGATCAAATAATTTTTTTGAATTTAAATAAAAATTTCCAGAATTGAACTGTCAATTTTTAGAGTCAAATAAAAATATTCAAAATTGAAATGTCCAGTTTTAGACTCAATTAATAATTTTCAGACTGGAAATATTAATTCTGAGAATCCAAAATATTAATTTGGAATTAAAATTTCAGGTTCAAATCAAATGATTATTTTTAAATTTTAAATGAAAAAATTTCAGAGTTGAAATATAAATTTTAATATTTATATTAAAATATTCAAAATTAAAATGTCCATTATTATAAACAATTATAATTTTCTGAATTGAAATACTGATTTTTGGATTCGAAAATATTCATGTAAAATTCAAATATCAAATTTTAAATCAAATAAGCCTTTTTAAATTTAAATTGAAAATGTCATGTTCAATCCAAAATCGAAAATTCAAATATTGTTTTAAACAATTGAAATAATAATTTTCAGATTTGAATAAAAAATTCAAAGGTCAAACATTAATTTTGAGATTCATTATATGAATTGTATACATATGTATACATATTATATATAATTTTAGTACATACATTAAAATACACCCCTATGTCATTGTAGAATACCTTTAGGATGTAACTAATTTGGTGATTATTGTGATCAATGGGACATATCAACCTATTAATGGATGAAAACAAATGTAAATCAATCGAACCAATAGGATGAAATTGCTAATAGTTGCATCATAGTTGTGAGAATGACCAAAATAGTTGAAATTTGATCTTGTAATTGCAATATTCCCAAATCTAGTCACAAATGATTACAAGTCGCATGTAGTCGTAAATGGACTGGTTACATTTTGGCTTATTTCTACTAGTGATTCCAGTTCCACTATTTTAAAGTAGGGATGTGTGGGTCCACCATTTCAAACCAAGGAAATGTGGGTCTATTGGATACCCACCACAAAAATGAAATAATGTCTAATGGAGACTCTGAAATGTTATCTACCACCCATCAAGCACTGTCCAATGCCTTTATGGGCATGATAGTGCAGCCTTGTGGAAAACTATGTGGTTATATCATATGGTTTAACTTTTTTATTATATGACTTATTTAAATAGAAAAAAATCACACTTGTCACAACGCCTGAATCTATGCTAATGGTTAATACCATGTTCCATGCCTAGGAGGTTTAGATTTTGAATCCATTAATCCCACCCCAATACAAAAAATAATTCAAACATACATAAAATTTGAAGATCATGCTACTTGGTTTTATGTAGAACCATGTGGGGCCAAAAAAAATAAAACTTGTGCAAAAAGATGAAAAATTAAACAAAGTTCAATGGGGGAAATCGGATAAAGCTTGATGGGGGGAGTATTTAATGTCTCATGTGGACACCCACTATGGAATAAGCATGGTCCCTCTAATACATTGTTTTAAAAGATCCTCACTGATAAATTTACATCATATTTAATATCTTGTTTAATTTTAGGGTAGGGGTTATGGTTGAACATTGCTTCTTAGAACTAGGAACCTTGTTTTCTTGTAACACACCATAGCCATTTCAAGGAAGTAAGTTTTTTTTTCTTTTTTGGCCTTTTTTTTACAAAGAACTTCATGCTTTTGTTTATTTGTTTTCACCTCACAATAAGTCCCCCTATGTTTTGTTCAGTTCATGTAGCAAGAAATGATAGAAACACATCATGCCCCCCCCCCCCTTTCTTGCTTATTTCAAAGCAAAACAATGGAGGGGCATCATAGCCCCCCCTTCCTCCTCCTTTTCTTGCAGGTACAAAACTAATTGATACTCTAAGGAGGGCAATGCACATTCCCCTTTGTCATTGTTGTCTTGCAACAACCTCCCTTGTAACTTGCCCCCCTTATACTTCAACTTGCAACAATAGATATAAGGGGCTAACAAGTCCCCTTATGTTTTTTTTCTTCACGTAGCAACAAATGTCAAGGAGCACAACACCTCTCCCAAGTTTTTTTTTCTTCCTATAAAAACACTTGAGTTGGGGAATTGATGGATTGGTTTTGATGGTTTGATTTGAATGTTGCAAAATGGATGGGTTCATTCAATCTGGGCGAGGGGACAAACTAAGCCAAAAGGATGGTTGTTTTTATGAAAATCAATAAGGAAGGAAGGAATCCCAAAAGTGGAGGGAGATAATGGTCCACACTTCCATACTTTGAAACTTTGGACTCAGACATTCCTACTTTAAAATAGGTAACCCCAAGAATGGGGGAAGGGAGGCAACATCCCCATCAAACCATTAATCAAAGTTCAAAAAATACAAAGGGGGTAGGAAGTGCCACTCAATGGGAGCACCTACCTCCCCAAAGATATTTTGAAGACACGACTCCACTTTAAAGCCATGATTAATCCTATCTTGGATACAAGGTTCCCGAGTGGGCCAGAAGGACTTAATGGCTTTCCATGTGGCCATACCAACTTCAACAATGGCCACCCAAGCTTGCTGGAGAATGTTTCTAGAGGAGTGTTGGCTGTCAAAATGCATTCTACATCCTTTCAACCAAAGGAAGTAGAGAATGAAATTTCTAAGAATGTCCAATGGTTATTTAATGTATGAAAAGCCTCCAATGTGGTAGCCTTGAACATTGGGAGGGTTGTCCTCTCTTTCAAAAACTAATTCGCCTAATAACATAAAGGGCCAAGAGAGGGCAACTTCGTTTGGAGCCCCCCATTTTTGCTAGACTCTGAAGTAGGCCTCCCAGGTGTGTTTGACTTTAGCACATTTGAGAAAGTAGTGTTGCGGTGATTTGGGGACCTTGTTAAGGTAGACTTTGCACATAAGGGGGGATCCCCATACATTGTAACAAGGTGCCAACAAGGAGCCCGCGGTTCAAGGTGAGCCAGATGAGGGTGCCCACCTTGTAGGGGCGAGAACTGTGCCAAATTCTGGCCAACACTTAGGAGTCCATGAAATTATTGAGATTGAGCTACTGGATGAAGAAGCGAAATAAAGGGACCTCATGTGGTCTCTCGTGTTATTATAACTCCATTTGGCCGTGTACCCAAAGAAGGGCAAGTCCCCTAATGGGGGGGGTCCCTTGCTGGTGCCATTCTCTTGGATCCCATGGGAGGCCTTCAATGAAACCGATATTAAAAATCCAAAAAAAAAAGGATTTGGAGAGCTCAAAGAGGTCTCTAGCCACCTTGAAAGGGGCTCCATGCTTTTCTTGGGAAAGGACTTTGATCAAGTGGTAGCCTTTGGGAAAGAAGGTCACCTTTTGAGATCTCACGAATCTAATGAGGTTGTTGGGGAAAACCTTGGGAAATTTGATGGTTTTGACCAAGTTAGAAATGATTCTCGTCACTTAGTATATCCACGTGAGAGGGGCAAGGTGACTTGTAGCCTTGTTGCTAATCCAATCGCCAGTTTGGAAATGGTTGGTAAGGTTGCTAGGTTCCATGGGATGCTGGAGATGATGATATTTCTACTAGTTTGGTTTATAACGTGGGAATTCATTTCAAGTGTCATGAGGCTCTTCTATTCCTTGTCCTCTCGGTCCCATAGGTCCTTTATTTTGGTGTAGCCAGCTTTAGCGATGGCTCACCCCTTGCTAAATCCACTCACCCCTAGGGGGTGGCCGACATCATTGGTGACCAAGGGGTTGTTAAATATAGGTTGCCTGAAGACTTCCACTTGTGATGTGGGTTCAGTCTTCATAAGACCTGCCTTCACATTCATCTAGGATCCAAGGATGTTTTTCCAGAACGAGCAGGTCATTTTCTAGAGTTTAGGGGCAACGAAGAGCCAATTGATGTCATGATTCCTGGGGCCTTTGCCATGTAGTGAGAGCTAAATTTGGTCTGCGTGGTGTTTTAAGATTTCTTTCCAAGGTTCGCCCTGGGGGATAGTCCTCACACCAGTAACTTGGCAAGAAGCGCTTTTGATTGTGCTTTGGGGTTGATGATTCTTAAGCCGTTGCACAAAGGGGGGAGCGTGAGGGAATCCCACTTGACCTTTTCATGAGTTTTAAACGTTTTGCCTCCCAAAATGAAGTTTCGAACCACCCTTGTAATTTGGTTGCACATTCTGCGGTTGGGGTTCTAGTAGGCCGCCATATACCACATGGAGGAGACCTGGTAGCTATTAAAATTTTGCCTACGAGGGAGAGGTTGCAATTTCCCACGCATTCATTTTACCCTTAAAAAAGGTCATAAGTTTGTCAAAGTTGGCTTCTACGGAGAGTCGAAAGCCCACTGGGATGCCTAATGAGCGAACTCCTTCACTCTCAGGGACCCATTTCAACCCAACTTCTTGCCCCATTCCTAATCTCTTTTCTCTTTGCTAGCCCAAATGGTAGCGGATTTACCCCAGTTGATTTTTGCCCCAAATGCAAAGTAAAAGAGGTCCAGGACTATCCACACTTTGTCCATGTTGCTTTGGGTTCCTTTGAGGTAGAGGGTGGTGTCATCAATGAAGTTTTGGTTTCGAACACAACCTCTTTTGGGCAAGGTTAGCCCCTCCACCTTGTATTTCGTGTCGTCCAGCATGTGCCCCAAAACGTCCATCGCTAGGATAAATAGGTATGGGGCCAATGGATAGCCCTATCTTACCGATTTGGATAGCTTAAATTCTCCCCCGGATTCCCCGTTGACCTTGATCGAGGAGGAGGCTAGCCAATAAAGGGATGAAACCCACTTGATCCATTTGGAGTTGAAGCCTAGTTTGGATAGGGCTGGAAAGAGGAAGCCCCCCACTATATTTTATCAAAGGTTTTTTCAAAGTTGAGAATGAGCAGGAATAGGTCCTACCCACTCTCTACTCCCATTCTAGCTATTCCTAGGCTACAAAATTATTGTTTAGGATGTTTTTCCCATCACGAAACTTGTCTAGTTGGGTTTGATCACAAAAGGTAGATGAACCTGGATCTTTCACGCTAGGATTTTGGTTAGTATTTTGTAGATACTTCCAAGGAGAGTGATGGGTCGTTAGTTTCCTAACTTGGAATGATTTCCAAATTTCGGGATTAGGGTGATCATTCCTTTGTTGATGAATTCCAAGGTCAGACCTCGTGAAAGCATTGCTCAAAAGGTTAGGAGGAGCATGGGGGCGGTCTCTTCCACATTTCCTTGGAAGAATTTTGTTGATAGACCATTGTGACCTGGAGCTTTGCCTTTAAGCAGTGAGGTGATGGCTTTTGTAACCTCTTCCAAAGTCAGCTCCTGGGTCATTTTGGCATTCATGTCCTTCGTGATTCGGGAAGGTACGCTTTCCCAACACTTCCTTTGGGCGTCTGCAATGCTCGAGGAATGGGGTTTAGATGAGTATAAATTGGCATAGAATTGGTAGATGTAGTGGGATAGGTCCTCTTGTTTGAAGATTGTCCTCTTGTCGATTTCTAGTTCCTTTAGGAGGGTCTTTTTCGTGCCGATTTGGCAGAAATCAAAGAAAACCTGGGAGCAAGTGTTGTTGTACCTTAATCATATCATCGTCGAGTGATGGTTATAGTGTTTTACTGATGACTGGAATAGTTTAACCAACTTCCTTTACGATTTAGAATACCATGTACGCGCTTATTTGTTGGGTCTAATTACAGTTGCACCTTTGCTAGCTAGATTTTTTTTGAGTGAGCCTTGATTTGTGTACCTTTTAGGCGGTTTCATTCCTTGGCTAGCAAGGCGTTGCAAGTCATGACTCTTTGGATGGCCTCCTCTAACCAAGGAACCCATCTTGTATCTTCTATGGGCTTAGGCTCTTTCCTATGCTTCAAGCATTGCCACCTTGCACTTCCCTTCTCCTAACAAGGAGGAATCAAAATATTTATTTTATTTAAGGGAGTTGGTCAATTGTCCCCAAATAGTTAGCATTAGAAAGGAGTGATTGGAGAGTTTGCGTACTGACGTAACTGTTTCATTTTACCCCACCCTTGTGTCCAGAGCTTGAAAGATAAGGGATTTGTTAATGCACGAGATCGCCGAGCGTGTTCCAGACCTGCCATTGTCAAAGGTGTATTCCTCCTTCGACATTTTTAAGAAGCTATCTAGTTTCCAAGCATTTGTTAGCCCGTATTGGAGCGTCATATGGTGCCAAGAGGCCGCCTCTCTTCTTAGCATGAAACATTACCCTATTTTCCCTCTTCAATTCATTTCTTTTAGGTGATTGAAGTCACCTCCTATGATGACATGGGCAGTGTCGAAGCTAGCCTTGTTCAGCCGTTTCCACATCAATGCCCATTTGTTAGAGGTGCAAGCGACGTATATGTTAACAATTGTCAAGTTTCCGTTGTTTGAGAGCTTGAGGGTTATGAATTGTGCTCTGCCCTCAAAGAAAATGCCATTGGAGGTAATTTGAGGGGCGAGGGATCTTTCCATCAAAAGTTGCTTGGAGACGTATTCAATGGAGGGATGCACTGCTACATATTGTGCCTTTTTGCGAAGGGAAAATCAAAAAATCGGAAGGGTTTGCGAAGCAAAAATAACCTTCCATATTTGCAATGTGACACGCATCGCACCTTGTGGTTCACCAACCATCGCTAATATATAATGTACCTTAAATCATCGCAAAACTTTTGTGACATACACCCCAACCAAAACTTTGCGACCCTCTCAGTCTCCGTGCACGCTAGAGATATTCCACATTTCGCAACCCTTAATCATACTCACAGAATCGCAAATTTTAAAATACACAAACTATCGCAAAACACTTTGACACTTACAAGACATCGCAATCTTGCAATAATCGACGCATTGCATTTTGCGTTTGAATATGTATCGCAAACCTCATCACAAATTTTTACAAAAGTTTCTGCTGTTGGACGTATCGCAAGTTACGATGTGCGTTAGTTCGCAAAGTAGTAAAAGGGATCCTAGAGAAGGAAGTTTCGCAAAAGGTTTCGCAATGTCATCTGATTTATCACGGCCTTTTTTAAGTCGCATAAAATCTCGGTGACATTGAGGGAGTACATGCAGTAGCGTAAAGGAGAGTAGTACAAAGTTCCTAAAGGGCCTACTACCGGAACCATAAAGGCTGAAATTCGTTGAAGACTTTGACACAATGAACATTGTGGAATAATATAGAACCACAAGCCTCAATGGCAATTTGCATAAAAATAATGAGTAGTACATTATACGTGGTCATCATCCACCTCAGAGGTTGTAAGCATAACCTCTGGTTTCTCACCTAGAATAGAACAGGACCGTGGCACATATGTGACAATAAGTGACCACTCCTCTGGGTTTGGGGGATAAGGAAGATAAAAACATTGTTCTACATGACTGGGAAAAGTAAATGGCTCTGAAGTTTGCCAATGAGATGGCTGATAACTGGTGGCAGATGTTTTTAACCGTGTGTGTCCGCACTCATCCTGAACTATAGTGCAATTTGCACCAGCAAGGTTCACTTTAAACCACTTGCACTTAAACACATACTCTTCAAACTTTGAATGTGCATCATAAGACACCACCAATATCTCTTCCAGCTTTCCATAATGTGGCACAATATCTCGAATAATATTCTTGTCATGCCGACTGCTTCTAGAGTCCTGAATGAATTGCCCTTAAACTCCACAGTCAAAGGTGCGGCCCTTCTTTTCATCCAAAGTGGAAATCTTGAAATTAGTATTGTGTTAGGCATTGTGAGTCAACAACTTATATGATAATAGAAACTTCATGCCCATAAAAATCATTCTAGAACATTCTAAAAAACTTGTCTAGAATGTGAAGATGAATTAATATGCCTAATGAAGTAGAAAAAATAAATACCTGAAATGTCTTCCTTGTGTCCACATTGCTGAACGTGTTGTCACAACTCTCTGTGGTCCATGAACAATGGTGCAAACATCATTTGTGATCTCTGGAAAACATGATATATTTTCTCCTTGTGCCAACAATTGATCCACTTCAGCCAACTTCTCTTTCATGTACTTATGCAACGTAGGAAAAATCTTTGATCTCCCACTCATACTTTTGGCATTCTCATAGAAGTTCCTCCACTCTTCCATGACATTGCTATTATTCAACATGAATGTGGTCAGCTGAATTAATTCTGTAGGTAATAACATACGTGTTTGGATGGCACCAATCAAACGGTCTTCCTCCTCTTCTCTTTCCTCCATCCAGACATGAGGACATGATGGATCTATAGTGGCCAAGATGTTGGTGCAATAAAACATGCTCTCTGCTGCCAAGTGTCCTGTTGCCATGCTTCCCTCCACTCGTGCATGGTTACGGACAGAACCCTTTAATACTGCCATATATCTTTCAAGCCAATACATCCACCGACAATGCACAGGACCAGCAATGGCTATCTCATCCACAAGGTGAACTAGTAAATGCACTTGACAATCAAAAAATGATGGAGGGAAGGCCTTTTCCAACTTGCATACCACCTCTGCTGCTATTACCCTCATTCTTGGAATCTCCTCTACAAATAACTCCTTTGAGCATACCCATCTCAACAGATATCCCAATGACCAAAGAGCATCTTGTACTTCTGCACTAGCTAAGCCTATTATTGCCACAGGCAATATGTGCTACAGTAAACGATGATAGTCATGTGTCTTCAGATACCTTGGCCACTTGTGGTCATCGTCCCTACCAAAAGCTTTTTGAAGATTAACTCCATAACTTGCAACAAGGATCCATAAAATTATACAAAAGTATTCTAGACATCCAACAGATACCCGACTATATTTCAAACTCTTTTTCTAGTATAAGGCATACAGATTTAAATATAAATAAAAGCAACAGAGTACTTTTAAATTCAACCCTTGCCATCAAAGTTCAAACCTGTAGGGAATCGCATCTCTTCTATGCGATTTCGAAAGTCTTTTCTTTCCTGTGTAATAAGTGTCCATGGAGCTGATGGTCGCTGCTCAATACTTGTGTTAGGATCAACAATAATCCACACATCGGGATGCCTCTCAAAATCTTCACAGGCCTCCTTAAAGTTACTATGCATCTCTCCATAGAGCTGTTTTATGATAGCCTTGCCCACATTTCCCTCAATGTGCATGGGGTCCAAGAGATGACGTATTTTCAACTCACCCCAATAGGGCAAGCTGTTGAATACACCCCACCTTGTCAATCCACTACCCTCAAACACCATAGAATCATTTGGGTCAATAACTCTATTGGCCACATCCCTCCAATATGCAAAAGTGGTAGCTTCTGGAATATCACGCTCATCACCACAAGGCATGTCAAAAGATGAAAATAAAAGTGGGTCTGATCTCATATCATGTCCTAGTGGAAGAAACTTTGTATCGCCAAGGTAAACAATATTGCGAAGATGGCTTGAGTATTTAACCATGTCCTCCAAACTTGGGCCACATGTAGAGCATGCCTTGTAGCCTTGAGTTTGCAGCCCACTTACAAAACCAAACCCTGATTGTAGAAGAGCTGAATATTAGAATAACGAATAATCACAAAACAAAATAATTAAAAAATATATAGAGGCATGTGCATGATTTCTTACCAAGATAATCATGCATTGTCCACATGCAGATTGCCTTCAACTTGAATACATGTGGTATTCCTCCAGTGGTCTTCCTCCCATCATATGCCCATACTCCATCCCATAGCGTTTTGAGCTCATCGACCACTAGTGCTAAGTAGGTGTCTAGGTTTTTCACCTTACTTGGCCCTGGGATAATAAGAGAAAGCACCAAAAATCCTTTTCTCATAGACAACCATGGAGGAAGGTTGTAATTCATGACAACAACTGGCCAAACAGAGGTAGGTCGTCCCTTTCCTCCAAGTGAATGTGGACTAACACCATCTGATGCTAACCCTAACCTCACATGCCTAGGGTCACGCTGAAACTCTGGCCATGTTGACTCCACATGCTTGTGAGCAGGAGAGTCAACCGGTAACCTCATAACACCAGGCTCTGATCGATGTTTCTTATGCCAAACCATTAACTCGGCCAAATCTGTACATCGATACATGTGCAGCAAGTGAGGAATAATGGGAAACCACCTTACTGAGTTCTTGGGCACCTTTTCTATAAGCATGTGAGGATCATATCGAGCCTCTTCACATGTACTGCACTCCGTTAAATGGGCATTGTTCCCATGAAATAACATGCAGTCATTAACACATGCATGGACAATTTGATACTCCATGCCTATGGAAGATAAGATAGCCTCCTTCCAAGATCCTGGCAAAACATTTTCCTCAGGCAGCAAGAGGCTATGACAATACTGGAAAATGTCTGACAACATAGTATTGCTTGCCTTGTGTTTTTCTTGGATGTTTAACAACCCTAGTATGGTTGCTGAACGGCTTAACCTTGCACCTTGAAAAATAGGTGTTTGAGCATGTGCCTCCGCCTCTTGCCACTACTGTTGTCCCTGGGCAGTATGTTGATGATGTGGAACATCTGCATTGGCTCCTTCATCATGTGGGTTGCCAGACACATCATCAACTATGTCAAGTCCAAACCAGTCAACCATGAAGTCATCCATCGCTTGTTCTTGGTTTGCAGGCAGTGGTGCTTCCTGAATTGGTTGAGAGACACCTTCATCATGAGCAGACAAGTCATTTGATGAAGAATGAGTTGATGAAGAGTCTGATTTGTGTGGCATGCCCATTTTCTGATATGTTGCTTTCAACCTCCGTGGCAGCATGTCTTCAGAAGGCCGAATATTCTATGCAATACCAAATCCAAAAGATCTTAACTATATACCAAGCATAGTTGCATATTACATTATAAATAAAAAATGCCAAAATGCATGTATATAGATATGGTATGTTATGTCTTAAACAAAGTACAGAGTTCAGAAATGGTGGAATCCTAACTCCACTCATAGTGTGTAAACAACTCATCTCCCGATCTGATGGTCCTAGTAGCTATAACCAGGCAATGGTCTTCATGATAAGTCTAGCCATATGGTGCTGGAGGAGGTCCCTCAACAAAAACCCACTCACAATTAGCCCACGATGAAGTAAGACCACGATGACACCCAAATCGCTGAATGTGTTGAGCACAAACATATGACTTTTGTGAAATCTGACCAACACACTTGGTGCATTGGCAAAGCTGCCGAGGTAGACCATGAGGAGAATGAGACACCTCTGCCTGCGTATGAGCTGATGCACCCTCATTTGAGGAGGATGAGTCACTAGTGGACACAACGGAGGAGGACATATCATCTGTCACATTAATACGGCACAAGTGTAAGGCAAAGACCAGATTAAACTTTCAAAAATCATGTCATACAGCAGTATAAACCCTTGACTATTCATAAATTGAGACAACCTAAACAAAAAAGAAATGCATACCTGCATCCAATGTGGGGTCAACAATGCCTATAGGACTGGTTGCTCAAATAATCCCAACACCAATTTCGAAGTAGGGGGCAATATTGTAAAAACCCTTTGGCATATGCAAAAAGAAACAACAAAATGTTAAAGCCAGAATAAATTAAAACTTTGCGAACCCTTTGCGAACCCCCCACCATCGCCTCCCTCTTCGCACCAAAGCCATAAACCCTAAAACGTCCTCTTACATTAGCGAAGTCCCCAACTTCGCAATCCTCCAACGTTGCGAAAGTAACAGCATTGCACGGCCTTTGCGATAAAACCCGTATCGCAAGTTCTGATGCGGGTTACATCGCAAGCCTTGAATTGTCGAAAGTCCCTAAGGTGTAGTGAAACGGAATCCCTTGAAGCTGGTGTAGGGAAATCTTTCTGGGGTCCTAGAGTGAAATGACGTCGGAATTTGAATTCATTCTTGGCATTGCTCGAGAATTGTCGAAGGAAAGCTTGGGCAAAGCGAATTGCAATGGCTGGGACTGGTGGAGGGGGTTATGGGTCTGGAGGAGGTGACAACAATGAGGAAAGGTTGAGGAAGATGATTGTTGATCACTTGAGAGCTTCAGAGCTCTCTGCAATTGATACTAGGACACCTGAAGGGTTGGCATCCTTGACAGCCATTTTAAGTCAAGCACTGCAAATAGGGCTGACTGCTGGGGAAGCACAAAGAGATGAGGAGGCAAGGAAGGCTGCAGAAGCCAAGGTAGCAGAGAAGAAGAGAAAGAGAGATGAGAGAGCAACAACATGAGCTCTCTCACCTAGAACTCTCGAGAAGAAAAGGAAGAAGGATGAGAGGGATGCCATCAGAAAGGAGAAGCTTGACCTGAAGAAGGAGGAGGAGAGGAAGAAGCTCCCTTTGATAACATTGGCAGAGGAGGGAATTCCAACTGAGTTGGCATACACTGGGGCGAAGAGCACCATTAGGCACATTGTCTCTACCAACTTTGCACGAGGAGTTGAGTGGGGCACTCTCTCAAAGGCAGAGCAGAAGAGAGTGATAAATCAGGTCAAGGGAGCATTTCGAAATGGAGGAGAGCTTGATTCACAGTGGATTACAGACAAGATCTCCAATTCAATGTCTCAAGCAAGATACCATGACAGGATGAAGATTCTGCTCACCTGAGAGACCTGAATGTGTGCAAGAACTTGGAGAGGCCACTTCAGTTCTCAAAAGATATCTGGAATGCCTTCTACTAGTCTCAGGTGCAGCTGAAAGCAGCAAGGCAGCTGAAGGAGATAACAGAGCAGCTAGCCAAGGCCAAGAAGGCAAGAGAGTTTGGGAGGTCTGACCGTGACCTGAAGGCACTAGAGCTGAAGCTTATTGAATGCCAATCAGTGGTGGACGAGGTTGGTGATCCACCATTGAAGTTCCTCAAGGCAGCATAGCGAGTGAAAACGATTCCAAACACCACCCACAGGCTAGGGCAAGGTGGTATTCCCGGCCTCAAAGCAGCATTTGTAAGTACCCTAAACCCTCTCCTCCATTTCTTTCCTGCAAAGACTCACATGCTTGTGAGTTTCTGTCCAGTCAAACTAGACTGTTTGCGATACCTTTGCGATGCGAATCCTTTGCGATGTGAATTGCATCGCAAAGATACCTTATGGAGTTTTGGCCTTTTGGGTTGCGATAGTAGGTACAATGTGATTTGTTTTGCAAGCTACTTCGCAAGTGTCAATATGCGAAGGTCTGCGCTTCGCAAAAGTGGTCGGAGACTTGAATAGATTCTTTATGCGTTTTTTTTACTTATTGTATTATGGGGACAGTACAAGAGGTACAAGAGGAAAATCACAGCTGCAGAAATGAATATGGGCCAGGAGCATGGCAAGGAACATCTTTTTCAACATGTTGATGCATTATTGGTGAGTCGGTTTGGTTGGGATTCAATTTCTGTTTGTGTTGAAATTATTTTCATTTGAATCAAAATTTTCATTTATGGTGTTGACTAAGCTTTGCATATTGAAATGCAAGCATCTAAGGGTGAGAGTGAGAGCTCCGAGGGCAGCAGTGATGAGGAGGAGAGAGCATATAGCACTGCTCCCAGTGCTACCACTAGTAGTGGACCGAGTTCATTTGCTAGTCGAAATCAAGGTTCTGCAGGGGGCAAAGATAAAGAGAATAGGGAGGAGGAGGAGGAGGAGGAGGGGCAAGGGGACGATGAAGAGAGGGAGGAGGATGAGCAGCCTCCCCCTCCACCAGAGAACACTAGGAAGAAAGATTCAAGGAAGAAATCCAAGAGGGGAAGGAAGTCTAAATAGACAACTAGTGTGTTAGATACCCAAGGGTTGCAAACCCTTTTACATTGTAAATTTTGAAATTTTGATATAGATTTTCTTTTTTGCGGCCCAGAGTGACCCAAATAAACCTTGCTTCCAAAATAAGAATACAATGCCATGCTCTTGCAATACATAGTGGATCTCAAAACAATTTACAAGTCATAATTCTTTGGAACACTTCAAAAGCCAAAAGACCAATAATACCATGTCATAGACATCGCTACACTCTTGGGGGTAAAATCATTCCAGAACACGTTTGCGAAATCATAGATTTCGCAAACTTTTAGCAACATTATGAGAATCCCAAAACGTTTGCGTGAGATCTTGATGCCGCGAAGGGTTTGCGATAAACCTTATTTCCGAAATCGATAGACTTTTGACTCGATTCGCTAAGTCGTTGCGGCGATGGGTTTGTTGCAAATAATTTTCGATGTAATTTTAATCACAAACGGTATATAGAAACAATTATAATCGTAAAAGTTTTGCGATTGTATCAAGTTCGGGAGTTGTGAAGGACTTGTGATTGTACGGGTGCGAATGTTATGGTATCGCAAAGGCTTAACAATTTGCGAGGAGTTATGGTTCGCAAATGCGGGTTTTCGGAAACTTCTTTCTTTGTTGTTTGCGATGATATCTGGATCGCAAAATAGCCCCATGTTGTTGTAGTGATGGATGGGGTAGGTGTGGAGGTTGTTGTCCTTCTTTTCTGCGCGTGTTTCGAGCTTGGAGCTTTTGCTATTGCGATCAAAAGGTCTTCACGAACAATTTGACCTGTAGTAACAACGTCCAAGCCCCCAAACCCAAAACTCAAACCTACATTCACAAATAAGATGTTTGAAGTGCGAGGGGAGAGGTGGATTTGAGAAGGTACTTCAATAAAATGGGTCCAATTTTGAGGCATGGCTGTTTTCATTGCGACTTGTGTCGACACGGGGAGAAGAGCATGTGGTGATGGTGGTTGGGGAACATCACCTTTGTTGAGAGTGCCATCATTCAAGAGTTGAGTTGCATTTTTAGTTCTACCATGTTACGATTGTAGTGCAGATCATCCAAGGGCCACCAAGTCTACATGCGCTTTACTTTCATGCTGTGGATTCTTTCAGAGGCAAGTTTTTTGGTGTCAATAAGTTGCCATAGATCAAAAGGCACAATCATTTTGCTCTAGCAGGCTAGTAGATCGATCAACTAGGGCAATTCCTCCAAGGTTGAATGATGGAGGGAGAGTTATGGCATTGCCGTTGCCATCATTAGGGTTCAAGAGCTTGTTTCATAACAAATTGTTACCTTGGTGCGCGTTACAACCAACTTTCAAGATTTTATCAGCCATTAAGATATGCTCATTTAACCTTGAGATATGATGCGTGTCTAAATTTGTGGCCCAATTCGTCTTCACCATCGAAAAAAACAGAAGAAAATAAAAAGAAAATGTTCATGGGCTTTAAAAAAAAAAGGTCCCTTGATACGCCTTCAGAAAGCAAAGAGCCCATTGTCAGGGAGAGTGCGAAAAGTCACCTTATTTTAAAATAATGGGACCAAATTGGGACTGGATTGAAGTGTTCTTCATCCATCATTTTCATTGTGGTAATTGGTACCAATGTCGATGTGGTTTCGCCTTGGCCAAGAAGGAGTGAAAGAAATTTTATGCCTATTTAATAAGATCCTTTCCCCTTATTAAGTATTGATAAAATATTTTCAATGTATTTGAAAAACACAATATAATTGAAATTGGTCTTCCACAACCAACAAGATATTCAAAAAGTTGATACATTTGCTTTAGTTTCACTTTTTGAGAACACATTGCCTCTTTTATCATACGCGACACATGAAAGATATCATTTAGAAAAAATCAACATATTAAATTCTTAATGCTTTATGCAATTTAACACCTTTAAAATGGAACATTCCGAAAGTAAGCACCTTTCATGTTTCATTGATGTCCTTGGAAGGGGGCATTACCCTACACTTACCAACCAAACATAAGACCCCTTCCTTTTTCTAGAGGCGATGTTCATTTCACTAATATAAAGGGCCCTCCACATACACTAAGAAATTTCTCCAAGTGCTTGTATTTCAAGCTTGCTCTCCCAAAATCAAAGCTTAATACTCCTCCCCCCACCCCAAAAATATTTGCTTGTAATACCACATGTCATCCTCTTGACAAAATAACTCAAAACCCATTAGGTTAAATGTAATATAATTAAAATTAAAAAACCCCATTAGGTAAGGAAAACCCTAAACATTGGCAACAACAACAAATGTCCATATCAAACACAAAAAATAATTGGCCTCCAAATTAAATAATGCACATTCGAGCTTGGTGCTCATAAATGGCCAGAGCCTCCAAAATTGAAACATAAACCCTAAAACCTTAAACCAGCCTAGAGTGAAACCCAAACCAAAGTTTTCACAGCAACTCACCAACCCCGTTTGGTGTTACACCATGACAATTCTACACAAACATATGAAATACAGCCGATTCTGAGGGCTGGAAAACAACACTCCTCGTGCATAACTGTACAAACACTGTCCAGCGAATCGCCGGCTGATTCCACAAATATGATAATATTGACGAATTGCTAATCATTGATCCGCTGCTGGATTGATGTCATCCATTAGGTTAGTCATCCGTTGGTTTTTGAATCCCTGCGTTATCGCGTACGAGAGCGAGTGGTTTGCAGAACGGGGATTGGATGAAAATTGGACGTCGTTCTTATGATCATCCGCGGGCGCGCTTAGTGAGGTTGATAATGGACGGATGGATAAAGAGCGAAAGCAAAGGGCGTTGGAACGGATGCTGGCGGGAAGGATGCCGCGTCTTCGCCGCACGCGCGCGCGCGCTCGCCCGCTCACGCTCTCTGTGAAGTCTTGTTTGCAGGATTACGAAATGTGGCAGGAGTGGAGTCTACACATCTCGCGGGTAAGCGGGGGAGATTTGAGTTCGTGAATTTTGGCGCAAAAGGGAGTTAGAAAGGGAGGGAAAACCGATCTGGATTTCTCTCTCCGTCGACAAATGTTTTTTTTGTTTTTTTGGTTCTGTTTCTGAGGATTTGGTAAGTTAATTCTTTTTCCAAATTGTATTTGCTGCTTGATCGATCCTAGATCGGGCAGGTTGCCAAGAGTTTTGAAAAATAGAGAAGAAGATCTGGAGCGTTTTTTTATTTTATTTTTTCCAATTACAGTTTCTGTTCTTTTTTTTAATCGATCCTACAGCATACCGTTGTGGTCGACTACGTAAGCTTACCAAGAAGTAGCAGAGTTTTGGAAAACAGAGTGGAAGATCTGGTGAAGGGAAATTTTGTTTTTGACGATTCCTTTTCCAATTGCAGTTGCTGTATGTTTTTTTATTGCTCCTACAGCCCGCGGTTGTTGTCGAAAACGTAGACTGCCAAGAAGTAGCAGAGTTTTGGAAACTAGGGAAGAAGATCTGGTGTTCTTTTTAAAAAAATTTAGTGCTTCATTACCGAATTGCAATTCCTCTTTGTTTTTTGATCGATCCTAGAACCTGCGGTTTTGGTCAGCGGATATTCTGGCTGCGAAGAATTAGCAGAGTTTTGGAAAATAGAAAAAAGATCCGGAGTTCTGTTTTTCTTATTTGTGGTCCTCCTTATTGCCAATTGAAGTTGCCTGGTTGTTTCCGATCGATCCGAGATCCTGCGGTTGTGGTCGGAGGAGACTTAGGCTGCCAAGAGTTTTTGGAAAACAGAGAAGATCTGGTGTTTTCTATTATCCCGTTTCGTTTTGGTTTTCTGCGGATTCATCGTCCTTGGTTGCGGGATACTTGGTTAGCAGAAGCCGGCGATCTTGTCATCGATGGTGAAGATTAAGAAAACCAGTGATCGGACGTGCTCCGACAGCAAGAAAGAATTCTGCAAGGAGTTGCAGGTGTGTAAGAGAAGTTTTGCCATATTCGCAGAAAAGTTAACATAATTTGGTTTTCTGTCGAGATCTTCAAAATAGGAAGTAAAGATCTATGAGTTTTGTGACTGTCACTTGTGCACTTGGTCTAACGCGGCTATCCTCTTTTGCGTTTTGCAAGGATCTGTTGGTAGAGCTCGCTCACAAGGATCTTGATGGATCTAGAGAGGTAGTTCTAAACCTGATTTGGTCTGACAAGTCTTGTTTTTCATCCGGTGAATTGTGTGGGGGATTTGGAACAGACAAACGAGCTGAAGAAACAGCAAGAACAAGAGGAGAAAGAACAGAAAAGGAACGAGCGAGAATCGATGGAAGTGGAGAAGGATCGCAAGAAGAAAGAGAGGGATTTGAAGAGGCAGCAAGATGAAGCCGATAAGGAACAGAGGAGGAAAGAGAGGGAACTGAAAAGGCAGCAGGAGGAAGCAGAGAAAGAACAAAAGAAGAAAGAGAAAGAAGCTGCAGAACGCAAGAAGCAGCTTGTGATACAGAAGCAAGCCACCATCATGGACAAACTGTTCCGTCGCAAGGAGCCGGAGACACCTGCTGCACAACCGCAAGGAGCAGATATCAGTCGGCAGTCCTTGTCTCCCTTGGAACGAAGCCCAGAGAGCAGTACTTGTTCCACTGGTAGCATACAAATGATCATAGCTCACATGGATCAAGAGCTGACTGCTTTCCAGTCAAGGAATGCTGAAGAACTTATGAGGTGATTTGTCTTTTCTTACATTTCTCTCTTCACTCTCTTATGGTCAGTTTTTGCATTGGCATTTACTTTCCCTGTAGCTGTGATGAAGACAGCCCACAATGAAGCTTCACTGGATTGCTAGGAGGAGGTCCTGTTACTAAGGATGATGGCATTTGCATGTTGTGCAGGTTACACTTAGCTACTTGGCAAAGTCTTAAGAAGGCCAAAGCTTCAGAGAAGCTGCAAAGATGGGGACTGCGCCGCAAACCCAAGGTTACAGTTTACCGGGAATTGCGGCTACAAGGATCAGCAACAGCAAGTTGCCAGAAGGCAGCTGATTCTGGGGCTAGTAGCCATGGCAAGTCTGGGGTGACATTGGTAATGCTTCCAACCTCAATCCTCAAACGATCTCGAGATGAGGACTCTGAGGAGCTGAAAGTTGAGGTGGATAGGGAGGACAGTGATTGCATTGCTGTTGAGGACTCAGATGAGAATCCAAGGAAGAAGCTTTGTAACATGCGGTGGAAGTTGTTGCAATTTGATAAGAGCTATCGGCCAGCTTACTATGGCACCTTTTCAAGAACAAGGTATGCCAACAGACCTGCCTTCCATTTTCTTTGAAATTGTACCTTCCTGCTGCATATTCTTCCCTAACACAGTCAATGCTTCATTGTTGGGGGTATATTTTTGGCATATTTGTTAGTACTTCCATCAAGGAATTGTTCACCTGTTTGTGTCAAGATGTCTTTCAGGCTTTTTCATGGTGGACATAGATCTGACTGAATCATGCTCTTTTTGGGGTTTATCAGTACAACAATTGGGCCTCGTCATCCCCTGAAGAAAGACCTAACATTGAATTATGAGGTGGACAGTGATGAAGAATGGGAAGAGGTAAGAGTTCTTTCACAGGTACCTCCTATGTTGTGGTATGAAACAGAATCACCAAATTGTTGGTAGCATTGGATTCCTCTTGAATGGCTGTGTTTGATGGCTGTTGATGCATCTGAAGGCAAATAAATACTTTGATGTTGATTCGATCAGACAGGCAGTACATGCATGTGACAATGAGTGTCAAATTGTGTGCCACTGTCATGTGTGCATTGGAGTGAATTTAAGTTTTTCCTGTGAGGTAGTCTGTCTTAATTAGAGGTAATGTGGAGTTTGCAGGAGGATCCAGGTGAAAGCCTCTCAGACTGTGAGGACAAAGAGGATGATGTTGACAAGGTTGACAATGAAGTTGATGAAGATGTGGCAGATGGCTTTGTTGTGCCTGATGGATACCTCTCAGACAGTGAGGTATGATAGTTTTCATCACCTACTCAGAGACTGAGGGTCTGCAGAATGCTCTTTGATCATATTTGCCCTCTCTAGAGGGGTTTCTTTAGATGTGCCTGGGGAAGATAATGTGCTTCATCATCTTGTCATCAGCTCTGTTTGAATGTTTGTCGGGGATGAAAATTGACATTGTTGGCTTACAGGGTGTGCACTTGGATGATGCTGGCACGGATGGTGATCTTGATACATTGGCAACCGAAGTGTCATGTGCAAGCCAAGAAGTTTCTTCCAGCCCCACTGCACTGGAGCAAGAGGTCCAAAAGCATGAACGCCTAACCAAGCTTCTTGACAATGTGACCAAGCAGGCCTTGATTCGCAATCGACCCTTCATTGTATCCATGTTGACACCAAAGTCAGTTGAGCAGCACACTCAGACCGAGCTCCAGTGTCTGCAGGCTCTCAAGATGCAGGTTGTCCTACCACACCTGATTATTGTACCACCAAATGATGTGCAAGCAAGGGAGGAATCTGAGATGGAAATAAAGACTGGGAAGGTCAAGAAGACCAAGGAAAGCAGGAAAAGGAGGCTGAATAAGCCAAGCTCTGTCATGAGGACATCATCAACCACAGTTGCTGTCATGTAAGAACATGTCCACTAAGCTTCCATTTCAGTCCTGTATAATGAGGCTGTTTGATAGCTTGATTCTGCTTCAGAGCATCTAATTGCAATTCCAGACATGAAGAAGTATCATGCTAGACTGACCACTGGCTTGTTCTGTGTTGAGTTGATCAACACTGCTTGCACATCGATTTTGAGAGAGCTGAAGCTACTATGATACACATTACATTGCCAGCTTTCTGTTCATGTATATTGCTTGAGAAATAGTAAATTCACTATTGCTGTTGTCAAAAGTGTGCAAAACATGTACATTGTTGTTGGTGGTACTAGAGCTTCTTTCCTTTCCCAAATTCTGCAAAATATTTTTTGCTTAAAATACTAGTTGCAGATTCTTTTGTGGTAGCATGTTTTCAATCTGATCTTTTCTGCTGCAGCATTCATAAGATGTAGGAATATGGAATATAGCAGCAAGGAATGTAGAACATAGTGCAAAATACTATGGGTACAGATGGTAGTGGGGAGGCACACAGCGAGAGAGAGAGAGAGAGAGAGAGAGAAAACCACCACTACTTGGTGCATTCTTGCTAGAGCACAGAAATGTGAGGCTCATTTGTGGGATTCATAGTTGCTGGTGATTCCAATGTCAATATTGATTGAAGAATCAGATCAAGCTTGGCTTACTTTAGGGAGGTTTTGGATTCAAGGCTTTTTCATTGAGCTTTTGTTGGTGGTGGTTGTTTTACACATTTGACTAAATTGTTGTTGCAGAGAGTCATCAGTTTCTCATTTGGTCAGAAGAACTATGAGCAGCCAGAGGTTTCTCTCTCTTGGAAACCTGTTTCTTTCACAAATTGGAAGAATCACTTGGACACATTTCTTAAATTTGGTAATCTTTTTTATTGCTCTGCAATCTATCTTTGAGGCTTGGAAAGCAAGACTGTTTGTTTATGTTTGGTAAATTCTTGGAGCATGGGAATATTAAACTCTGTTGCTGATACTGGAAATAACATTCTGAAATGCTTAAAATCTGCAACATTAATAGCAAAATCAAATTTTCACCCAATTCTGGGAATAACAATGATTCTGAAACATTTATAAACTGGAAGTGGCAGTTATTAACAAAACCAAACACTCACCCAATGGATTGATATGAAGTTTTGATGGAAATTGTGAAGCAGTCAAATTGCATGATCGCAACTACCTTCATAAGCAGCTGTGATTTGCATAGGTCATGCACAAATGCTCAACATTGCACTATCTAGCTGACTGTGCAAAAGGGATATTCCCAAGATCTTGACAAAAGGATATGCATGGAAGAGACTTGAACTGCAAAATCAAATGTAGTCTCTACCTGACATGTGGATTGTATCATGTTAAGCAGCCGCTGCTAATAGCACGCTAAATACGTTATTGGACTTGCTAATAATTTGTTATTCATTCAGCCAGCGGAGTTTTGAAGTCATAACTAAATTTGAATGGCAAAACATTTGGGCCTTCAGAGAATACAACATGGAAGACATGCTGATTGGAGAAGAAAGTGGGGGCCTGCTGGCCAAACACAACTAAAGAGAAGGCTTTTTATATGAAGAGCTTCAAGTTCCAGATTCCAGGTTCAAAAACTCAAGACAACGACAGGGAATTTACCTCCAAAGATTTGGAGTGTGTGTTCATGCATCTTTAGGCAGCAGAAAGAAATTAGGAGCCTGCATTCATGCTTGCCAGATTCAATGAGTTTCTGAGAGTGGTCTAAAGTCTTCCTCCGCTGCCTTCTTAGCATACATCTCTGCAATACGCTTTGTTGCTTCTCCCCTGTAATCAATAATGTGGTCAACTTGTGAAACGTCATATGAAATGATTGCAAAATTTTGCATGTAGGAAAATCATTGATGCTGTTCGAGAGTTTCTGGAGAAAGATGAGTATTAGGGCTAGTGCAGTGATGACAGAACAAGGGGTATGTCCTTCCTTATAAGCTATGGCAACTTCAAGCTGAAGAATCACTTTTCTCCTTGAAATTCACTTGCAACTCAAGCCACCCAAGAGACAAACATTTTGCACAATTTCTGTTGTTTCTCAATTGCACTCAGCTGCCATTCTTGGGTAAACATACAATTTGATATGATTGGGAAAAAGAAAAAGACATATAAGAACCTAGTGCAAGTGCGAGGATTCTGTAATCCTCATCTAACAGAGAACCTCTAAACTGCTCCTTCCATGTATAAGGAAGGATTGAGACTTTTGTCTCCAGAGAGAAAGAGAGATGTTTGAAACACTAGCATATGGTCATGGGTAGTGATGGTGATGCATTGATACAAGGTAACCATTGTGCAAACAAAGTGAAGTGGCAATGGAGATGGGAAGAGTCTTCCCCCACCTGATAGTAGGGGTGATAGATTCGCGATGAAGCAACCCCACCAGCTTGTGACCTCGATCCTGCCACTGGATGCCCACACGTGTAACCACTGGCAGTTGGTGCAAGCCAGCGGGAAGCATGAGGTTTTCTGCTGTTTGGAGATTCATATCAGAGTAGCAAACAACTAAGTTGGTTCCTTCACCCACATCAAGCCCCTTCCCAACACACATTGAAGCTACCAAAACTGTTTCCACCTGCACCCCATGTCAAAAATGAGCTTTTAGAATATGACCTTTGTGCTAGGAACAAAGGAAAGTCAAACTGCATTTTTCATTGAGTCACATTCAGCTATAGTTAGTTCTTTTTACAGCTATATAGTTTGAGATGTCCCTCTATTCCAGTCAGGCAAGAGGATTTTGAGCCATGAAAAACAAATGTAACAAAATGGCCTTGAGAAGAGCACCTCCACAATGATTGCCTCATCAGAATGCACAGATGCCTCAGCTGCCCTGAGGACTTCACGTTGCAAATCACTGGGAGTAATAAGCCCTTCCAGCAAGTCATTTTCATCAACAACGAGGGCACAGCGTTGTCGGCCTGCCACCATGACACCAAAAGCCTCTTTTATGGTGGCCATTGCATTCACTTTCACATAATCTGTTGACATTGCTTCACGCACCTGAATTTTTTCCAAATTTGTCACCCAGCCCCATGGGCAGCAAATCAGCAAAGTCAGCAATAGGGAGGAGGAGGCTTCAAAGGCCCACCAAGCCTGAAGTGGTAATATTTTTATGGATAGTGTGGTGACTACAGAAGTGTACAAGCAAGAACCACAAGGTCTCAGAATCTCTGGATGGTTTTGTAATATTTTCTGCAGATGTAAACAACACCTGGAAAGAGATACATAGGGACCCAAGAGATGAGGTGATAGGACCCAAGAGAAGAGAATCAAAAAGTTTTGCAAGAGAATTGGCAGTGGGTGGTGGTTACACAACTCCCACAACATTCATAGGAATTATTTAGCTTAAACAAAAAAAGGCTACTTGACGAGAGAACATTATTACCAAGCACTCCTCCATCAAAGTTTCATCATAGACAAAGATAGAGCTAGGATCAATGTTGTTATCCAATGTACAAAGCTCGACTTCGGAGCTACCGGGTTGTCTTCTACACCATACTCGGGCATCTTGCAACCTAGTAACTTCAGCTTCACTGTCTGAATGCATGCTGCCAAGGAGACCCGAGTCCCAGAATACGAGCTGTTTCTGGTTGCCAACTGTAGCCACCCAGATTGCCAGCCCAACTGCTCCCTGCCAGAATCATGAATCACAAAACATCAAGGCACCTGATAACAAACTCCATATGCCCATTATTGATGTGCATAGTACTTTAGTATTCGGATTTCTGAACTAAAAGGAGATAAGTTTACCATCAGGGGAAGCAAGATGTGATAGTCCTTGGTGAGCTCAAACAGGAGGAGCACGGATGTCAGAGGTACTGAACAAAATGCAGCTAAAAGTGCTGCCATTCCCACCTGTCACCCACTCCCCCCACCCCAACATCAGTAACACCCCCCTCCCCCAGCAACCATCACTATGCAGCAGTGTGTTTCAATAAATCCAAATAGCCAAGAACACATACCAAGGCATATGCCTGGGGGTGGGCAATAGCATTATGCCCTGGAAATGCAGCATTGATTCCCTTCCCAACAATGCTGCCATACAAAGCTCCACCTGCTGCACCTATGAACAAGCTGGGTGCATACAAGCCTCCGACAAGTCCCGAGCCTTTACAAAGAGCTGATGCTATTATCTTTGCGACAGTGAGCTGCGCCAACAAGCCTTGGCCAGGTGCAGTGGCTGCAACCCCTGTTTGCAAAATCTCATTCACATTTGTAAAGCCCCAATAGAGAACCCCTGGATACTGCAATGCAATCAGACCCAACAAAAGAGCCCCAATTGCAGGCGTGACAGATACAGGTATGCCGATCTTGCCCTTCAAGCAGTCAAACATCTGTGTGAACCAGGTGACAAGGCGTGTGAAAGCTACACTCATTACGCCACAAATTCCACCCAGAAGTAGATACAGTGGCAATTCTGTTTCACAGAAAAATTTACAATTAGGAAGTGCCTGCCTGCTCAAGAGATCTGCACTAGAAGAACTGGGACTCAGGTTTCCTCAGATCATGAATACCCAATGGGTAGTAGTACCCATCTGTAAACTCCATGGAAGGACAAAAGTAGTAGATGAAAAAGGTGAAATGAGAACAAATTTTTTTTATACCAGCAACAGATTGGAGTTCGTATGGAGGTACAGTGAATGCAGGCATTGCACCGAGCAACACCTGAGAAACAGTTGATGCAATCACAGCTGCAAGAATGATCATGGCAGTTGTGAGTGGGGGAGAGTTTTCCGCATGCTGTGGTCTCAACACGGTCTCAATTGCAAAGAACGTTCCTGCCACTGGTGCATTGAAACCTGCAATGATGCATCTGACCCTCTCATGGCTGGCCACGTAAAACACCACAAATGAGTCCTAGAGACACACAGAGAGGTAGGTAGGTGTACCTAGGCTATTGATCTGCTGCACATCTGAGCAGCAGAAGACTGCTGGCAATAATCACAATGCTTTGACAAACCTGACTACTATATAGCTGCACATGAATCAAATCTAGCTCCATCACAAAAAAATCATACCTGTAGCAATACCAGCAGCAGCACCCGCAGCAACAAGAGCAATCCGTCTTTCTCGAGTGTTGTTCATGAGATTCGAATACCCATTGCCAAATGCCTTGCCAATGTCAACACTGGGTCCTTCAGGACCAAGAGAGCAGCCTGTTCCTAGAGTCACAGCTGCCTGTATAGCTTTGATTACAGGTTTAAGTCCTGCGAGCCAATGACTTCTGTTCTGACCACCCAAATAGTCTTTCTGGAATTCCAGGATTACATCCAGAACCCCGAGCACAGAGTGAAACGTACCCACCACAATCCCACCCACAACTGGAACTAGTAGAATACGATGCCATGTCATTGTGAGTTTCTGTTTCCTCAACCACGCAGCACCTTCATCTGGAGTCCCTGCCCATGCCGCATTATGTATCCAGTGTACCTGTGTACAAAAAATACAAACATATCATAATGACATTCTTCTTCTCATGCTGAAGATCATCATCACTGTACAAGGAATCCAAAGCAGACCCATCTGAAGCAGACCTGCTTGCATACTTACCCCTTTGTCGAAAATGACTACACTGATGCCACTTGAGACACCGATCAGACAACCAACAAGCAAAAGCACCCACTCAGGTGGCATCCTTTCTGTGACTTGCTTCACTAATGAACGTCTTCTTCTTTGTGGCAGCAGGTGCTGTGGTGTATTGACTGACAAGCTGCCTCCAGGAGGAGGAATGGTAACTGCAATGCTGCTGACTTGTTGCTTTTGTTGTAGTGGCAGTGTGTTACTATTTGCTCTCATAACATCCTGCTCTGAGATTGTTTTGGGTCTCAAAAGCTCAGCTAGATGAGCTGCAACACTCTGTCTAGTTCTCCTTATCTCATCACTCTCCTTCCAGCTTTGGATTTTTTTTCTTGTTGTTGTTGGTGCAGATTCTCCTTCATGATTGAACCCAATCTCATCATGAATCTGTTGGGTCTTTTCTTGCTGAATTGATGATGGCATCCTTCTTTTGTTTCCTCTTTGAAGCTCCCTGTTGCCAGCTTCAACATCAGATGCGTATGTGTCACATGGCACTGGTGGCAAGATCTGTACCTCATTGCTGTAACGAACATCTCTCTTCATATGTGAAGATCTAGAACTCCTGCTTGCATTCTTCAAGCTGTAGTTGTTTTCTGGAGCTGATGACCAGAGGCAGGACCGCATTTCGGCTTCATTTGCAATGATAGCAGGAGCCGGAATCCACAGCTTGTGGATATCATCTCCACTGTCAAGCTCTTCATCATTATACACCACCTTCTCCTTTCCCTTTTGCTCCCCTTGGATTCCCACATTGATCATCATGTCTTGAGAAACAACATCCTTTCTCCCTGAATTTCCACATATGTAAATGAAGATTCCAAATCTGGTACCCCTGATGATGGTACTGTCGTCACCTTTGCAGTCTGCTCCTGCTGCACCCCAATTGGACCCACATTCTTCTTCATGCCTGGAGGAAGAAGAATCTTCTCTTTTCCTTCTGTTGGCAATCCCTGGATTCCCAGATCATCATCTGTTGTTGTTTCCAAACAGTTGAAACTTGGGTGGTCTTCTTCTTCTTCTTCTTTTCACCATTATCTGCCATCCTCCAAGTTTGCTTTCCACACAATTCTTCTTCTTTGTCTTCTTAAGAAATGTAATCTCTCTTATACACACAATAGCTTCAGACCTATGACGTTAATGCTCCCTCAAGCAGAGCATCCTACTCCTTTTGTGTTGCTGTTTCCTGGATTTCATTTTCCTGCTATCAAGGGTTGTATGCCATGGAAACATGAAGAAAGAGAACAATCCAGTTGCTGGGTTTTTCACATGTCCAGAGCCCTCCTCCTTTCTACATCCTGAGCATCCTTGTGACCTCCTCCTCCTCCTCCTTCTCCTCACTATCTATGTCTTCAAAGACACATTACAACACTCCAACTCCATCTGAGGAGACGTGACAACATACAAACATGCATATATATCCATGATGATCAGATTGCAGAGGAAAACTCCACAACAAAATGCTTTGAAGGAAGGAACTTGGAGGAGTCTTACTCACTCCCTTTGCTTCAGCTTCAATGCTGGCTGTGCCTGCCAGGTCTTCTTCAATGCTGCTGCAGCAATTGTTGTTTTTGTTGTTGTACCCAAAGTGTCTGTATATTGACAGGCTCACGCAATGAAGAAATGCAGATCATCATGTCTTTACCATGAAGAAATGGTTGATGTGGCATCATCATTTGAACAATTTGAGAGCATTGTTGTTGTTCTGCTGCAATTTGAAAGAATTAAGGAAGAAGAAGCAAAGATCTCTTTGAAGCAAAGCAAAAGATACTCTGTTGAAGCAGCAGAGATTTGTTTCCCAATTTCTACTATGATCTTCAGGTCTCTGCAGTTGGGTCTGGAGTTTGCATTTCCAAATGTGGGAACAGAAGAGAGGACAAGAAGGAAAACAAAAAAAATTTGATCCTGGAAAGCAAATCATCCTTTCAAGCTCCCAACACTTTTGGAATTGGGTTGCCAAATTGTGATGCCAACCAAAGAGGCACAATCAAATCTAAAGCAAGAAAGCAGCATTTGCTGCAAAACAAACAAGCAAGTGATGAGGAAGGAAAACCTGAAAGTTGAAAACCTCCTCCCTCCTCCTCCTCCTCCTCCTCCTCATGCTGCTGTTGTTGTTGGGCCTTGATAGTTATGTTTCAAAATCAATTATGAAGGATAATTATGAATATTTAGAATTATAAATACTCCATTTGTTGAAATGAAAATTTCAAAATTAATTAATCATTTGACAGACATGTGTTGAAATGGCCAAGGTACTATGGTACTGGTAATAGCAAACCCACTTGGAACAATCAAACTATCTACCCAATCAGAAACACTCTATTAGTAGATTGTTCCATAGCTCTCTGAAAGCTGTGTGCATTTTGTCTGCCTCCTGCTTTACAATGAATAAAGGCCATGTGAAGGTCTAGGGTAGTGTATATGAAGGATAATGATGAGAACACTTCAGTTGCTTGCCCATGCCTCGATCAACCCTAAATTGGATTGGCCATATCTAGTCAATAGGATTGTGATTGCATGTTAACCAAAATTGAAAAAACAATGGGCATTGTGTCTCACACTCTAACTCGCACATTCATGAAATTCCCATGCTTTTACTAGCCAAAATTGAAAAAAAATTGTGCATGGTGTCTCGCTCTCTAATTTGCAACATTCATGAAATTCCCATGCTTATGCTTGATGGAAAGTGAGGAATTGGGTAATCCTTAAATGGGTAATCCTTTTAGTTAGCTCACCTCAGAACAAATGTTTTCAACCATGAATTGCTTTCCTTCTCCACAAACGAAAATTTATTGAAGCTTCTTCAACTCAGACCAGGTCCTTCAGTGGAAGCCTAGAATTTCTGTCCCTAAGAACCGAGGTTCGAATTCTGTGAATTTCATATTCATCTTCAATTGGCCATTCACAATAATATCTCATTTTTTTAAAAATCACATTTTCTCAAGATGTGCTCGAATTTGATTTCAGCTTGACCCTTTTTGCAATACCCTCAAACAAGCCGAAAGAACTTGGAGTATAATATTCACAATGAGACAAATCTTGTGTGTTTGAAGAGGATCTGAAGAGGAAAAGACTGTAACAATGCAGTGTGTCATTGAGCTTGTTTCTTTTGGTCAGTAATCAAAAACTGTGTGGCTGCTGTGGGAATGGTCATGTGCAGGGTGATTCATTGGATTACGTGAGCTTGCATCACTACCAGCACCAATATTGTGACACAGAGATGGACCCTCACACACCATGGGAAGGGTTCTGGCATCGTCACATTGGATGGTTGTTTGATGAAGTACTAACATGAAGGAACGATGTAAGTGGCATGGCACATTGCTCTTGTGTGTTTTTCATGTTGCAGGAGTTTGACTTTACTTCTCTCACCACATAATATAACATAATACAGACTCCGTTCCAACATTCGACAATCTGGAGTTTTACTGGCAAATTGTTTTTCCATGATGTATTGCTAGATGTTGGTACCTGTGAGGCCCAGGTTTCAGTCTGCTGTACAAGAGTGTTGCATTGGAGTCAGATGCTGTTGTTTCAATTGAGAGAGATCTTACTTGCACACAAGGAATCTTTTTTGGTGTCTGCTATAAGTGGATGGGAATGTGAATGCTTGGCTAATAGATCTTCATGATTTGTCTAGTGTTAATCAGATATCATCTGGACTTGGAGTCTGTATCTATTTGAGCAATCAATTGATGGTTGTGATGCTCATTTGGGGATGCAGGCTGTTCAATTAGTATTGGTGTACCATGTCACATGGCCTGTGAACTCAGCATCCAATGTGCAGGGTACACAACCATGGAACACAGGAGACTTGTCTAAAAATAACTGGTGAGGATGAAGTCTTGTGCCTCTCTTTGCTTTTCTCCAATCCATATTCCAGAAACCAAGTTCGCTTTCAGTGATTATATTTAGTCCTGCTAGGTGAGATGTAACTTGCCGTATTCTATTCTACTTGGTGGCCAACTTGAAAGAATCCTTGGTCTGGTGGCTTGAGGATATCATTACATGCATTTTACTTGATGTTCATTTTCCTCCATATGTGGTTACTCTCATTTTCAGGTGGGTAGCATTGATTTCATTTGGAGAGGAATGGCATAACAATCACCATGACTTTGAGTATTCTCCGCATCATGGACTGGCAGCTTGACATGACCTGGTGCGCTATTCTTAGTTTAGAGGCCATGGGCCTTGTGACCAAAGTAAAGTTTTCTAGGCAAGAACACATGGAGTGCATTACAATCAAGTCTTCTTGAGCATGGTTTAGAAGTTCTTGTCACTTGTTGAATATGTCATTGCACCTCAGCAGGCCCAATACTATACAATTAATTGGCAATCTTGTATTCATGGGAGCTGCCCAGGAGCTCATTTCATGGGTTTCACTGCTAATTCAGTGATCCTTGTACAGTGGATTTGTATAATATATCAATGTTTGCCATGAATTGGTTCACTCAATTTCTGCCAGGGTTTGGATTGCTGAAAGGTTCAGAAAGTTAGTATAGAAATGTCCTTAGCTCTTTGATTGTTGAGTAGGTTTGGAAGGCGATCTGAAGCAATGAATGTTCTTTTGATTCACAGCTGCAAGCTTTTGTGCTCTTTCGGGTACAGAGCATTGCAATGTTTTTCTGGTTTTGTGATGTGGAAGATTTTCAGGCTGTATGATGAGCACCAGACCTCACATTGCATCACAGACCAACAACATTGCACTTATACTAATGAGCTATGCTCTCATATGTGAGTGCCAAAACACTCATAAAAAAAAGATCATTCAACTTATCAAACAGAAGTGTTTGGTAATGGGGGTTTAGGGGCGCATTTTTTTATAAAAATTGTCCCATTGATGGTACACCAGCCCAACAAAGAAGGTTATTTCAGCCCACTTTCTTTACAAGGAACAATTGTTTGCTGGTGCTGGTGGGTCATTTAAAGCAATGTTTAAAAGATTTGGGGTTTTAGAGTACAACCAATTTTTCAAGTGCCCCCAACAAGGTCTCAACACTTAATACAAAACAAAATCTTTGCATCCCAAAAGATAACAAATAAATGACTCTGAAAAGCATGTACATTTGTACGAGGGCATTAGATTCTCGCCAAAATTATAAATTACAAACTTTGTAAATCATATTAGAAGGATACATTTCAAAACTCAGAAAGCTTCTCAATTTCTCTTAAGCATCATTGCACAAATGTCCTCACTATCCAAAGCTATAGAAGATGAAGTCAAAAGTTTCATAGAGCTTATGTTTCCTAATTTTAAAGCGTTCAGAGCGTTCAAAGGAAGTAAGAGATGAGGCTGAAACTACTCTAGAATCAGAACAAAGGCTAAGACATGTGAAAGAAGCTTTAAATTAATTAATTAACTATTCAATGACAACCATGACTACATAGTTGTGATTGTGTAGTCATGTATGCCATGACATAAGTGATGGGTCTTGATTAACTACACAATCATGTAGGCATGTAATCATGGATGGCATATATCATGACTACATTTTTGTAGTCATGGATGTTACCTTTTGGTGTAGTGAATGAGCCTAAATTTCCTTGGGAACCATGCCAAGTTCTTTGGGAAAAAACCCATTTCCCCTTGTTAATTGTTGATATTTTAGGATGGGTTCAATAAAAAAGATCCACCTAACAATTTTATTTTTTTCACTTTGCTACCCGTTAGCCCCCTCCTCCCCCCCCCCCTGATTAACACAACCAGCAATAGATACTTTAAAAGCTCTTATGTACATTTCATGTTGGCTCATTGCTAAAGATTAATCACATGATGGAATTTTTAATAATAAAAATTAAAAAATGAAAAAATCCAATGTAATCAAATTCAATTTCTTTCATTCACAACGTCCTACACATGTTATTAATATGCATATGTGCATGCATCCTATATGCATTTTCTAATGGGTCAATGCCCTATTTGATTTTTACTATGTTATGATACGTATAGGTTTATGTAAAAGAATTGTTAAGTAAGGTGGAAAACCAATTTATCACAATTTTTTTTGTAATTATGTGTTTTCTTGTGCCACATTTGAGTTTTTTGACAATGTGTCAATTAATGAAATGACAAAACCTTAATGGGCTAATAATCCAATAGATGTAATCAAATGAACAAATGATGAAAATTAAGGATCAAGTTGCAATTATATGTACATGAAAATTAGAGGATTGATGTTCTTGGAAATGATTTTGAGTCCAACATCATGGGCATGTAAATAATTTACAATCACATTACATAATTAATTATCAGCAATATCTTCATATAATTAAAAAAATAAAATGCCAACCAATTGCCTAGTTCAAATATAGGGCTCTTGAGTTAAAAAAAGAAAAGAAATTGTGGTATAATTCACAATCTCAATTTTCAATAGTTTCAAAATTTTGATATGTAAATTAATGCTACTAACTATATTTTGAATTGTATGTTAGCTAGTTTTTTTGACAACTCAAAAGGATCCAAAATGTGAACCAAATAGTATAAATTGATGTTGTGTGTTTTTTTGATTATTTGAAACTTCAAAAATCAAGGAACCTTTAGTTTCAACTTTTTGAAAATTTTCCAATTCGAAGAACTTATTCAGTTCTAGTTATTTCAAATTTCAATAATGAAGGTTTAGGAAGAAATCTAGATATATTATTGAAAAATTAACTTAAAGAACCTCACAATGTTTGAACATTTGCAACAATTATGATCTAGTTTTTTTGAATAAGCAAATTATTTGTGTAGGAATGTTGATTGTTTGAATGCAAGAACTTTGATGCACATTATTCATCAAAACATGTAGTGACCCAATATAATTCCATTTGCATATATTTAAAGTGCATTAATTCTAATAACTTTGATGAACATTTGGGGGTTTTAGAATGAAGGATCCTTCCAACATTCTCTCGAGCTCTTTTGAAAAAGACAAAAGGTTTAATTGTCATGATGCAGAGATGTAGTATCTAAGGATTAACAATCAATACTAAGGAATTTAGTTAGGTCCAAACAAGAGTGTGTTTAATTGGCTAAATGATAGTGATGCATCTCAAATAACCAAACATTGTAATTCAAATGAAAAAAAATCACTTGATTTTAAATTGAGGGAGGGATATTGAGATAGGGTTTGATAATGGATAATGAGTTTTAGGGTTTAGGGTTATTCCGAGCAAGGAAGACTTGGAATTCAATGTGAAGGATTGAAGATATAACAAAACATGATTCAAAATATAATATCAATGAAATCATATAACAATTAATTTGTAGTGAGAAAACTTTCATGAGTTTGAATCTAGAGTGTAAGGTTGAAGGATGAGAGAGCTTATGAATATCCCTCCTCTTTATTGAGGAGGGATATTCCATCTACTCCATAAGAGGAGGAGAGATATTAAGCCTTCTTGTAGATGTAAGATCCTTCTCACTCTTAAGGAGTACACCTAGGTGTAAGAATGCACCCTTTAGCACGCCTCGCGATTTGTGAACATTTAGGTTCATGATAACCTTCTTCTACTTTGTGACATGTAACACCCATGAGTGGGGAACATTCCCAAAATGTGAGGCCAGACTCAGCTGTTGCCTTGTCCTAGGTCCCTTCTCTTGTGAAGGTCCTTAACCTAGGGCTTTACCTTACACAAAAAACCATGGAGAAACTTGAAGAGAGAGAAAGAAAGATGTGTTTTTGGAATGCCCAAGAGACACAGCTTTTCCCTACCAAAACAAGCCCACCCATTCACTCCAAAGAAACCCTTCACTGAATTCAATTCTATCCCTAAAATGTCCTTATTACAATCCTTCCCTTCACCCAACCTTCTCCTCCTCCTCTCTCTCTCTCAGAAATGTCTCTTTAAGAACACACATTTGGAAACAACTTGTTCATGCAAAACTTGCATTTCATTGCTGTGGGCAATTAATTGCAGATGATCATCAAATTGCCAACAAAAACAAAAAACAACAACAACAACAACACCACTGCCACCACCATCCCTCCTCTATTATACTAGACCCCAAGTCAGCTGGGCTCTGGACCACTATACAACCTGGGCTTGTGAAAATCATGCTGGAAGGACATGAGGCCGTTGTGTTTTTCATTGTTCTTCTTGCAATTTGTTTGTTAGGAAACTGAGTACAAGGTACACAACTGTTGTAACCCTGTTTTTGGGTGAATGAAGAGTTGTTGCAAAACATGATGACAACGACGATGATGCCTAATTTCATGACCAGTTTCATACAATACTTGTTCACAAATTTTACAATTGTAGCCTCATGATGCATAGTCCCTGTGAAACTGGTTACAAACCGGTAAATAAGGTTTGCAAGTATTTTATGACATCTGTGTACAATACATGTTGTGTGTAAGATGCAGCAGCTGCTGATCACATTGGCAGGGGTTGAAGAAGAAAGAAATTGGGTTTCAAGAAGTACTTGGAAAGTAGTTTTGGTGGACATTCTTGCTTCTGGAGCACAAGCCTTGGAGCATCATCCCCATTGAAGTAAATACATAACCTTATCTCATGAGCACTGAATTCATCTCCAAAAGTATCTCACTTACAAGTAAGTATGTATTTGTATGCGTTGCACATGTTGCAAGACTCAGCTCTGGCTCTTAGAGACTCGGGTATATGACTTTTAAGTGAGGTTTTGTTTTTGTTTTTGTTTTTGGTGGGTGGGAAGAGGATTTGGGTTTTCTCAAATGTTTCAGGAAAAAGAAGAGGGATTTGATTTCAGTGAACATCAATAGATAAATAAATATTCTGCTGGGATTATAAATCTCTGCTGCAGAATGCAATCACATGATCATGGACACAACGTCTACTAGTGCTTCAGAGGAGGTGCCATGCTGTAGAAATGGATTCAGCTGGAGCTGCTCCTCCAAGGAAAATTTCAGTAAGCAGTAGTAGTAAAGAAGCAGCAGTCACAACAGCACCTTCTATCTCCTCCTCTTCACAAAGGGGACGTGCAGCGTCAACAACAGTACATCATTGGTCTGAATACAGAATCCCGAGGGGTGTACTTCTGGAAAGACTACGCTCTGATAAGTTACCTGTAGTGGATCAGTTGGTGTCGCAGCAGCAGCAGCAACTGCCAAATGATAATGATCATCAGTCTACTCTGAACTTGCTGGAGCAACGACAACAACAACAGCAGCAGCATGTCATCAACCCATCACACTCCTCCAGCTCCTCCTCCCAATTGCCAAAGATCGAGGAGCAACAGAAGAAGAAGAATTCGGGCAGGAGTCAATCTTACACTCAATTATTGACTTACTGTACTGTGTGTGGGAGTCCAGGACATCTTGGGTATGAGTGTCACCATGGCCATATACTTCAAAGACCTGTATACTACAGAGAAAGCTCTTCAGGTGTAAATGGGAGTCTAAGTAGGCGAAACTCTTCTAGATCATCGAACAACAACAACACTCAACAGCATATGACTGATGTAAATTCCTCCTCCTCCTCATCCAGCAATCAAGTCCATACTAAGAAAGATGCTGGCGGTGGTGGTCATGTGGAACAAAATGGAATTACCAAAGACAACAGAACCATCTCTTCAAAAGACTCAATGTCAGCAGCAGCAGCAATGACAGTGGCAGCAGCAACAGTGACCATTCAAGTGGGTAGGGTGCCACGTTCTGCCACCAATCTTGAAGGTGCTGCCACCATGTCAGGCATCACCGGAGATGATAACAGTTCAATTGTTTGTCATCATGATGATGACCAAAACACTACAAATTTACTCAAAACAAACGACAACCCATCATCAAGTCCATCATCAGACTTCATTTCAACTGATCCAGTTGCCCAGTCCAGTGCCATGACTCCAGACAATTGTGGTGTTGTTGAGAATTTACATAACAACAATGGATTGCAGGGGTCACATGCTGCTGTGACAAGCAATGATGATCTGAGTGGGGATGACAACACAATCCCAGTGCTGCATTCATTTGATGCAATTCCTCAAGTGAATGTTATACAAAGCTCCCCACCACAAAACCAGCCCAAACCAGCTAACCTTGGAGGAGGGGTACTAAGGTTGAAACATCCAGTAGCAAAACAAGGTGCCCAAGTGCATTTTCTTCTGAGAAGTCGAGCTACAGAGTGTCTGATGAGCAAGCCGAAAATCAAAGAAGAAGAAGATGATGAAGATGTGGCCATTGCTGCCACCACTGCAACATGTCACAATCTTATACCTTCTTCTTTGTCACAGCTCCAGCAGCATCAGAATTGCTGCTTCCAGCAGCAGCCTCAACTCCATGATGACTATCGCTACTACTACAACAACTCCAAGGACAGAGTAGCAACAGTGTGTGGGACGGTGAATGGTGTGTTGACAACCATGTTGCTGGATACGGGTTCATCAATCTCAGCCATCACTAAGAGCTTTGCACAACAATTGCAGCTCAAGACATGGATGACAGGGGACTTTCTTGTCATCAATCAGCAGCAGCAGCAGCAACAACAACAACAGCAGGGATTTTTGAATGCTGAAACCATTGAAAAGTACCCCGAATGCTCGTGTTTAGTGACATTGAAGATCGGGGATCATGAGATGTCTGAGGTGGAGCTCAATGTGTTACCAGCTCAAATGTACAATGTCACACTGGGGAAAAACTGGCTCAAACATCAGAAAGCAATTTGTGACTATGAGCTTGATCTTTTGCAACTGCCAAGTCGGCTACTCTCCTGCTGTTGAAGAAAGGAGGCAAATAATTTTACTCTCAAGACTCTGGGGGCGTATCATTTGCTGCTCTGAAATTCTCCAATGCACACAATTCTAGCTTGTAGAGAATTTTTCACATGGATCATGATGGCATTTGATGCTTTAAAACTGGGAATTTCTCAGGATGATTTTCACAGATCATGTTTGATGATTTGCTGGAAATCTTTTGATGATTTTTCAGATGTGGGTGGGTCTCAAATTTTTTAAATCTTTTTCCATGTTTTTGAAGTTTCAATGGTCATCTGCATTCCAAGAGAACTAGAGCATTAAATAACAACATGATGTATGTGGAATATGTTCATTCTTTCAAGGCCTTCCTTCTCCTCATGATGTACCTAAGACTTAGGTCCTTAAACTGGCAAAATTTTCCCCCAAAACAATTGATTTTTATTTTATTTTATTCCAAATTTTGGCAATTGAAAAATCATTGAATTTGTGACATACATACAATTTCCAAAATTTGGCACCAAAAAAAAACCTGGTGGGTCTTTGTAAGTAAAAATGTGTTTTTTAGAAGTTTTTGAGAACCAAGGTTACGTACTAGAACCATTCTTTGCTTTTTTAAAGGGGCAGCAAAAATGCATTATGGGTAAGTCGTTGTGCATGGGGGTTTTTTAAATTTTTTTAAAGGGGAATGATTTTTCAAAAGAAATTGCCAAAATTCCACCAAAAATAAAAAAGAACTCTAAAAAATAATCACCAGATTTCTATATATGGTTCAAGAAGGTAGTAAAAAAAAAAAAGGGAACACTAAATTTTCCCTTTCATATTTCTAATAGCCAAATTTGGCTAAATTGGCTTATGGATATTTGCCACCTTGGCTACATCACAAAATTTTATATGTATTACACTTGGTGTTTATGAATCTGTGACATTAAAAATTAAATTGAAAAAAATTTAAATTTAAAACTTTCTTGTTTAGTGGCGAGCATCTCAAGAGGTATGTAGCATTAAATGGCAACCAATTATCTTGACCTCTCCAAAAAACAATTGCCTTTTATAGTCTTGCTACCTACTATAGCCAATAGTAGAAATGTAGCAAACCTGACCCAAAACTGCACCTTTTTATTTGATGATTTTTTTTTTTCAAAATACAAAAATCTTGCAACAAAATATTCTTTTTTTAAGATTATATTTGCAATAGTGGGAAATTCTGCCCCTGAAAAAAAAAAAAAAAAAAAACATTGGGGGGTGTGTACTTGGCTTGTTTGGATGGTTTTAGGGTAGCAAATATTAGGGAATAAAATGAAATGGCTAATTTTTTCATGGATGCAAAATTCAAAAGTAAAAAAGAAAAAAAGAAAAAAGAGAGAAAAAAAGATGCATTGAGGTATGTGGGTGGGGTGCAATAAAATGTTGCTTAGGGCTTTAAAGCAACCCAATGAATTCCATTGAAACCAGAAATTTGAAAACTTGAATAAAATCATAACAATATTTTGTTCAGAAAATTTATTTATTTTTGGTCCCATGTAACTATTTTCAAATCCAATATGAATTGACATTAAAAAAAAAATTCAACCCAAGAAATTTGTAATGTAAAAGATGATATTAACCTCTTTTGTATATCTAAAGGACCAAAAATAGTTTAAGCATATGCTTCAACCATCAGGACTCATGATGAGTGAATTGAAAATTTTGCATAATCTTTCATATGGTTGTCCCTAGACAATTGATTTTGCACAATTTTTCTTATGATCATCCATAGACAATTTAAAAAAAAAAAAAAAAAAAAACAACCTCATTTTCAAGCTTAATAATTTCACTCCTTTTCCCAACCCACCCACATGGATATGAAAAGGCAAACTAACATGTGCCTTCTTCCTTTTCATGTCTATGATATTTATATTAATTAAAATTAGAATTAAAATTGACATAAATAATGATGAATAATTGGAAACTACATGAGAATATATAAGAAAAAGAAAAAGAAACAGTTGATTGGTATTGATAGATAGTTCATAGCAATGTGAAGCCCAAGTAGTTTTTAAGTGTAGGCTTCAACCATTTGGACTCATGATGAGTGAATTTGGGATTGACTAAAAATTGTGTAGCTAGACAAGATGGGATTCAAGAAATTTGATGTGTAAAATTATACATGGAACACAAGCAAAGTAACTCAAATTCCTTCCCAACACAACCAACTAAAATTCCTGGACTGATTTCACTAACCTTCCAACTGCTTTGCAATGACTTTGAGATTTTTCAATGTAAGTCTTGAAATCTGAGGTTCAATTCTGTGTATGTCAATGGTTGACAAAACATCTTGCCAAGGAAACCTTCACAAATTTTTCTGAGCAGAATTTCTGCAAATGGGTTTGCAACATGACTAAAGTACTTGTTTCTCAATTTATGTGTCCAACTAAATTGTGCTCAATTAGTGCTGAATTGGAATTCTCCTTAATTTTGCAGGTTTCAATTCAACCTGAAAAATTTACTCAGCAGAATTGAACAAAGAAGCGCATACAATTTTGCATAAGGAAAGCATAACTCAGTAAAGTGGTGCAAATTCATATTTTCTGACTACATGTGCATTCGAGGTTTATAGTTGCATGTCACACTCAAGGCTTATAGATTACCTCGTTGCGATGTGCATCATGTGGAGCTAAAATACAACAATTTGATAGCAATTTTGGCTTGTATGAGTACCTTGACAAAACTGATATTTCAAGCAAGGATGGGTGGAATTGGATTTGGAAGATGATGTTGGAAAACATGGCACACCCTTCAAAGAATACATGTAAGGAATGTTTGAGAATACCGCAAGTTCCAAGAGTTTGGATTTGATTAACCGAAGTGGGCTCTAAATCATAAGACATAATTGAACTTTAGGATATGTGATGGTCCCTAGTTTTTTTTGGGTCTTTATACGAATTCAATCCCCATTTTCAAACACAAAATCTGATGTCATCAATATCACGATTGATGAACAAAATTGTTGGGGGACAATGCATTTTTTAATCCAATGATAAAACAACTAACTTTTGTAGATTCAACATTAAAGCAATCTTGCAAATTAACATTACACACAACACATTGTAGATTGAATCAAATCTTGTGCAAAATTGCTTGATATTAATGCAATGTTAACCAGTGGCAATCCAAGCAAACTATGAATTTCACAATAGATAGGCATAAGGTTAATTGAATTGCAACATATTAATTCTATGCAGTTATTTGTATCCATGTTTTGATGTGGGTGATCTTGTTAGTTTCAATAGTGTTGGGTGCTAATTAAAAGTGCAAAACATAAGGTTCATACCAATTCACTTGGAAGCTAACAACTTGTCGATACACATAAACAAGGTATAATCTCTTCTTGTATCATGGAGTACACTAGGTGCACAAATGAGGAAGACCTCGGTTCTCATACTAGAGTTGGAATGTGGGGAGGTTGTGATAATTACGAGTATGGCAACTACGAAGGACACACATATTGTTACAATTGATCCCATCACTGGTTCACTACATTATAAAGGGCGTCAAGGATTCGAGGTATTTGAATCAGAAGACAAGGCATTGGAATTCATAACTGCGACATCAAAAGCTATGGTGAAAAATACCATACATGGAAAGGCCATTTTGGGTTATGCAAACCTTGGAAGTATGGGCTTACTTCTAATCGCCACAAAATTGCACATTTCAATTCCAAAGCTTCCCTCTGGGGATTGTGTAAATACAGTTGTGGAGACCAAATGGGTGAAAATCCCACTTCAGAGCCATGAATTTCAATCCAAGAGCGAGGAAAGAAATGCAATGGATCTCATGGAAATTGCAATTGACGGGATGTATTACTTTTGTGAGACTAGAGACATAACAAGACCTTTTCCTAGTACTATAGTATTGGAAAACCCTGACCAGGAATTTGTATGGAACGAGTGGTTGTCTTCCCCTTTCAAAGCAATTGGGCTCCAAAACCTTTGTGTTGTTCTTTTGCAGGTGTCATATTTAATTCCTTTTTTAAAAAAATTTCCTTGTGCAATGGACTTGCATTTTTGTTGACAACACATTGAAGTAGAAATATCTTTCAAAAATCCCATTAATTCTATATGATTTTTCATTGTAATAGGAAAATATGACATTGTTTGAAATACTTATGAATGGAATAATATGAAAAGCTCAAGGATGTTACTTAACAAGTGCACAAATCTTCGTCTAGAGCAAATTCATAAGTTTGAATACAATTAAAAGATGTGTTGTTTGATTCGTATTGCTAGGGGTTTGCTGAATCAAAGACATTCTCAGATGCCAATGGGAAGAAAGTGATGGTGGCACTCACAACTCGAAGAAGCCGATTGCACCCAGGCACTCATTCCTTGGCTTGTGGTCTGAATCATTCATATAGTACTGGTTAGTGTTTCTTTGCTTCTTTCCAATTTCAATGCAAAGAACACACATGACCAAATTCTTCACCCCAACCCAAGTCTCTATATACCATGTATGTATTGAAATGCCATGATTTGTAATTATTTGGTGTGTATGTTGTCCACTACATGGTTGAAAATCAGCCCATTAGTATGATTTTGAAGCGCAGGCATGCTCCCCAACTAGGGGGTGGCATGCATGAAGTGACTTTGGAATCATTTGTGCAGGCTCTTCAAATGTGACAATCCTAGGGTTGCCATGGATTTTAGAAACCATAATTTGCAACTCACCATTCACCACTACCATTTTTGAGATTGTGTTTTTGATATGTGAATTAATTACTACATAATTAAAAGGTAGTGAATTTTTTAAAAAAAAATTCAACACTCATAAGCCCTTCTTATGGAAAACAAAAATGTTTTTAACATATATAATAACCCATTGCATGAAATCTAGCTCCAAATTGGTAGCTCACACTAATGTCAAGGATTAGGTTTATGAAGTTATAACTTGGATTGGATTGTGAAGTGAAGGCAATAAAAAATAGGTGTAGCTTGGGTTTGGTGAATGGTTTAACGGACCTTGATGTGTTGGACCATTTTATGCTGGGCTAGGCAATGAAGTGGAGTGTGAACAATTGGTTTGGCCTTACACCATGCCACTCGGTCGTCCATTGCCTTTTAGTGTTTACCTTTGGAGAGGAGGACCGATTCCCATTTGGTGTGAAGCTGATATCAAAGGAACCTTGGTGGAAACAAACATTCATGTCCATGAAACAAACCCGTATGTTGGTTCTGATATATACTTCCGTAGGCTTATTAACCGCTACTACTCAAATGCTAATGAGAAGAATAACAAGTTATGCATAGTATGCATCAATCTGCTCAAGACTTCAATAGGGGAACCTGAACTACAATTGTCACAACATTTCCAAGAGGCAATCAACCATATAAAATCCAACAATGAAGTTCCAAATGCAAACCTTTGCCTCATGAACTATGATTGGGATGCCAATACTAGGGTTCTTGGGGTACCCAACACGGTGCAGGGGCTTTGGCAACTTTTGAAGGACCCAACGATTGGAATAGGATTTGGGATGGGTGAATATCATGACTTGAACATAGGGAAACAACGGGATATTAAAAAGCCAGATATTCCCAACAAAGGTCTCATATATGGTGGGGGTTTTCGAATGGTATGTAAGCAAGAAGGTGTGCTTCGCTTTAATTGTGGTAATTCACTCAATCGAACAAATGTTGCAAGCTTTTTGGCAATAGTTCAAGTTTTAATGGAGCAATGTCGAAGGCTTGGCCTTCCTCTAGATTCACCAAAGTATGTTCCACCACTTTCACAAGAGGGGAGTCCAATTGAACCCCCTAAAGAAGCTTTTGGACCATTGCCACCGGGATGGGAGGAACGTAATGACTTTGTAACAGGGCAAGTCTTCTATGTCGACCATAATTTACGCACCACCACATGGTGTCACCCATGCCCAGATAAGCCATGGAGACGCTTTGACATGACCATTGATGAGTTTCGGGGTTGTTCAATGCAAGCACCTATTACAGAGTTGGAGGACTTGTTCTTGAAGGCTGCTGATGTACATGCAATGCTTTATACAAGTTCCAAAGCAACCCAAAGTGATATCATTCAAATCTTTGGTGAACAAGTTAACATTGAATCGAAATCTGTTTCAACCAACAGGCTAGATGATCAAAGCGGATGTGCAAGTGTGTTGTTGGATAGTACCCATCAAAAACAACAAGAAATGTTCCTTGGCTTAAGATATCATCAATATTTTCCATCCATTCCGAGCCAACCATTTCAGGTTTTTTTCCCCCCTCCATTGTTATGTACTATTATTGTTCTCAATGAAAGTTTGAGAAATTAAACAACCAAAAAGATTGGGTGAGGGAAACAACAACATGATTACTAAGGACATGATCTGAGGTGATTTTCAAGTTGTTCCAAATAATTTTATATGCGGAGTTTGACATGTTTGAATATTGAATGTCAAAATCTCCTCCAAATTCAGAAGTGGGGTGTTTGGGTTTCAACAATGTTATCATGGATTCATCTATCACATGTTGATTTTTTCTGATGTATATATCTCATTTTGTGAATTTGACATAGGTCTTGACACGCGGGCCATTCGCTAGCCTCTTGAAGTGTGTCCCCAACATGTTTCCTTCTCTATGTTCTCAAAATGCCCTTGTAGGGTCCAAGCACAAAGAAACTATATGGGTAAAAATTTTCGCCCTAGCCACAAAGTTTGGCCCAAAGATCCAAAAACAAATCCATGCAAAGTTCATTACACCCCACAAAACTAGAAGTCTTTTTTCTAGCTAAATAAAATAAAATGCTTTTATTACAAAATAATATTAATTATCATGCTAGATCATTGTTGGAGATTTACATTACAGTTTGTTTTATATATGTCTTTGGTACTTAATTTTTGGCTCCTAAATTGCTGCAGGTGTGTCCATGTTCAGGTAAGGTGGAGGTAGCATGTGTCTTGGCAGAGGCAGGACATGTTTGTCAAGTGATTTTGTCCATAGCCCATGGCTTGGATGACATGACGTACCCCGTGTCCTTCGACTTGCACATTGGAAGAAACATGGATGAGCTCCACCTTGCACTTGAGGTTTCTAAGCCCTTTTGTTGTGCACCTTCATGAATTCAGTCAAATTTTGTCCTTGGTATCAAAACCATTGTCCAAGAATGTGTTGTTCATCCCATTGGTCTTTTTTTTTCATGTACATGATGGGATGATGTCAACTATCATTCATCTTTAGGTCAAACCAAGTAAAATGATTTAGTTCACGCAATTATCATATATTCAATTACATGAATTATCACAATTGAATATATCTCATATTTTCACATTACTCAGGGTTTTGAAATTTGGGGATCACAAAAACCTAATTTTTTGGGGGGCCTTTATTTATTTATTTGTTTTTATTTATTTATTTACATGCAAGCAAGCTCATTGGAAAATTTATGTAAAAATCAAGATGACTGAAAAATGGTAAAAAAACAAAAACAAGTAGTGTGTCCTTTGTCTATATGTGAGCTTCACAAGTGATGGTCAAGTTTATGTTGAAGCCTAGGGAATCAAAATACCACGATGCCCAAGTGGAACCCAATTGCAATATCAAGTGCCAAGAGCTATGAATTTAGATGGCATGCTTCTAACAAAGGGCACGTCCGAAGAGAAAGCTTGGAATTTTCTATATGACTTTGAAGAGCATGATATGGAGATCGACTTTCTCACCCAAGTGGTTGTCTTTACTTTCCATCCATGCAATACTAGCCTCCCCATGACCCTTGGCAAGGTAAACCCTACTATAATCAATTTTAATGAATAAATTAACATTGGCATGTGGAATGAAATACATTTTATTGACAAATTATCATCCAATTTTTTTTGACCCATTGAAGTTATTAATTTGACTAAACAAGTTGGGTAGTTGTAATTCGCAGTTGGAGGTTCTAGGCATCTCTTTACCTTGGCAAAGACTTTGCAAGGAATTTGATATAAGCATAGACACCATTACATCTGAGCTCAACAATAGTAGTCAAAGAAATGATGGAGTCACTCACACAATCGTTCCTCCAACCTCAAACTCAAACTCAACACACCAAGTGAATATTGACATAGATCAATGCAACATAGTTTTGGCATCAAAGTCTCTTGGCAATTGGAAACCTTTTGTAGCTTCAAATTTTGAGAAGTGTCAAAATGCTTCTTTCGCAACAAATGGTGCTATTGCAACATATATCCAACTTGTCACCACTTTTTGTAATAATGGTCATGTATGTGCAATGAAGCAAAGGTGTTTTGTAAATTTAATGCAAAATTTTATTTTTCAATTGATGTATACTATACCTAGTTTAACAATACATTTAAAAATTACTTAAATATGAATTATGAAGCAAAGTGGTTTAAAGTTCAGCTTCTTTCAAAGTACATATATATTCATGACAATAATTTCCATAAACTTATATTTCCCCAAATATGGGGTCACAATTTTTTCGACTTCATCAACCTTTCAAACACTATTGGATTAGTAAATTTTATTTGTGTTCATTAGGTAACTACCAAGGAGGAATTGATCAATATGTGCAGGGAAAACCATTAACATATCAAGAAGCAATGGAGCTTGAGATTATGCGCCTCCGTTTAGGGTTGTCAATTGCACAAAGAAATTCTAGTTTAATATCGAAAGCTCAAGATCCAGCATCTTTGAATCCTAATCAACTTATCCACCTGGGATATGCAATTCAAGTAACCAAAAAAATTGAAAATTGTGAATAAGAATAGAAAATTGATTTCAGCAATTGTGTAAGAAATTTGTGAATGCTTTAAATTTTCCAATAGGAGGGGACCCATTTATAAAAGACAATTGATTTATCAAGCAACAGATGTTTGTGATTTATTCTTTTGTGTATATTACTTATACAAGTTTTTGTATATTAACTTGTATAGTTATAAAAGTTGTTGTTGTTGTTGTTGTTTGGATGTAGGTTCAAAATGTTACACAACATTTAACTACAATAGCACAAGCAAAAGCTGAGGACAAGAAGCTTGCAATTATAGGGTTACAACCAGAAGATGCTGCAAATATTGAGGTTTTGGATGAGCAATGTCATCAGATTGAATGCACCCACCCAAATTGCAATTTATGGCTTTTGCATCAAACAGTGAACAAGGTGGTTGGTAATGAGCCAAGGCCATTAGATTGCATTCCACCACTTATGAAATGTGTTGAATGCAAACAATTTGTACCCTGTAGTCGGTGCCTATCAAGCTACAACAACACCCATGGTTTGCCATTGGCCTGTACTTGCTTAAATTTTGCGCCTCCGTTGAAAGAAGAAAATAATAATATGGTATTATCCTGTAAGCATTGTGTTCAAGGACCAGATCACCTTGTGAAAGATGCAATGCTCTTAGTTTCAATTCACATGCAAATTTCCATGCGCCACCGAATGCGCATCATGGCAGCTGCCACCAAGGCTTTGAAGGAGCTTGTCAGCTTGGGACTTGGTGCTCAAAGAGAATCGCCTTGTGGAGAAGACACATTGCCTTGGTTACATTCTGGGGAGATCTCAGTTGCTGAATACCCGAATGCAACTTTTGTAACCTCTGTAAGTCTTGGTTGCTGAATATCCGAATGTAAAATTTTGTAAGTTCTGTAAGTTCTTATGTATTGATGACATGCATGAGAGATTTGATCATGGAAGAAATTGTTACTTTGTTCAAATTCTTCTTTGCAACTTCTTCTTAAAAGGCATTAGAGTTATTCGCAAAGTAAAGACAAACACAGCACCAGAAACCTGAGTTTCGTCATACACAGGGTGAGATTTTTTAAAAGCTCACAAAGAAGTACATTAGCATTCAACCATCAGTTTTGGTGATAAACTAAGTTTCATCCTGTCTTTCCTTTTTCCTGAGCACCTAAAACTCAGAAAACCATCAATTTTGGTGATAAACTGAGTTTCATCCTGTCTTTCCTTTTTCCTGAGCACCTCCACTGCTGCTAAAACTCAGAAAACCATCAATTTTGGTGATAAACTGAGTTTCATCCTGTCTTTCCTTTTTCCTGACCACCTCCACTGCTGCTACATATATTTTCACTGCTCGCTCTTACGTGTAAAACTATTATAATTAGTGTTGAACCTTGTGCATTAATAAAATGTCCTTACTTTGCGGATACCACTAAAAGAGGGGATAGGGGGTGAAACAAGGACCAAAGACAGGGTGAAGACAAGGTCACTTTACATAAAACTCTATTATATTGAACATTCTATTGAATTTTATTATTATTATTATTATTATTATTTTATTGGGAGCATGTGTAGGTGCCAACAGCAAATGAATCAGCACCCTTGCAATCACTCCTAACACCTTGGAACATGGGATCGCATGAAAGTTTTTGGCATGCACCAGTGGGAGTGCATTCAGTCGAGTTTTGTATTGCTTTGGCCATGCCTGCATTTGTCTCCGGTGTTGTCTTCATCATCGACATTTGTGGCCATACCAATCTTGATATCCCAATTGTAAGAATGCCTCATATCAACTTTGGTTTTTGTGATAGGTTTAGGGCGGGTTTTGAGTAAACCCTAAACCCAAGGAGAAGGGCACTAACAAAATAAAGGGTATTGCCTAAGGTGGTGGTCATGGGTGGTGGTGGCCCATATTCTAGTTAGGCACTCATGCAAGGGCCTTACTACTAATTGCTAGAAATGTAAAATAGTAAGGAACCTTATGTTTTGTATGAACAAACATTTTAGAATGTAAAATGTAACGTTTCTCCTTGAAAACACAAGATGCTTCCCTTGGACTTCAACGAATCTTATGTTTTGAAGGAAGCTTCCAATTACACAAAGAAATTTCTAGCGATGCTTTACATATCATTTTCACAAGCAACAAAATGGAGGGAATATTTAGCTAGAAGTCTAAATAATGAATGCTTGTAAAAGGGGTTGACAAGTTCACATTAGTGTAAAAAGTTGGCATTAAGGAGGTTGTGGAGAACTTCTTGTTTTCATTTAACAAGCTTTGGTTGCTTTATGCTTGATTGTTAATTTGAAGGTAAATTGCTTCAGTATATTCAATTCATTCTTGAATATTAGGTAATTAACCATCACAAAAAATGTCTATTTTGCAAGGTGGACATTTGGTGTGGCAACATGATGGGAGAGAAGGAGCAAAATCATGTAGGGTGTTGGGATATTCCAAATCTTGTTGAAACTGGTATTGCACAACATATATGCGGCCCTCCAAAATTGGGGGAAGTTCCTCCCCGCCATGTGCGTTTCCAATTTCCAACTACAATGTGTTGCCGTATGGTTCGACTTAAGCTTATGTTGCCTTTTCCCAGGCTACAAGGCAAAAGCTTTCCACTACCAACTACTATGGTGGAGATGCCATCAATCCATTTGAAGAAGATTATCATCGTTGGAAAACAACATTTTGTTGATGACATGCTCATGCCATCGTCCCTACATTCGGAGAAATCAGCTCTGAGGACCTTCTTGGAGACCCCCCCTCACTTGAACCGTAGTGAAGTAAGAATCATTGCATATTCATTTCATCATGTGCAACAGCATTCATTTCAGAGGAATGTAGAAAAGTTTAGGAATCATGATATATTTTGCCAACAATACTACAACCTATTTTCTAAATATAATGACTTCCAAGGTTTTTCCCTCATAATGTAAGGATAGGGGCCATAATGTAAGCCTTTGTACTTGTAACAAACATTGTACTATGGAAAAGCCCAATCTCATGAGTAGCATTTGTGGAATTTTCTGTGCACATTGTTAGGTCCAAGTTGAGATGGAGACTGCACTTGAAGGTGGGAGAATAGTAGAGCAATTGGTGGCCGCGTCTCATATGACAAATGTGGCAGGTTTTTGGTTAAACTCACCTGGATTATGCAGATTGCAATCAAAACAAATCCTGTTGTCTACTTGCCACTCATGGAAGCGTCTGGACGTGGCGCTTTCTAGTTGCCTTGATGAATCCTTCATCACTCCTGCAAGTTTATATATCCGTGTCATTTCTCTCCAGGTTCAATATTGACTTCAAGCTGCATAGCATAAACATTGCGCTGAATTGCTAGTGTTTTCACCCACTGATAATAACTAACCACCCATCATCACAAGCAAATTTCATGCCCGTTTGATTGCTGCATTTTTCTGATTCTACATGTTGCAGGAAATCAAGAAACCACAGTGCTTGGGAGACTACATCATTCCAATAACAAAAGCAGGAACACCCCTCTACTTTGATTTTCAAGAGCCAGTCTTGGCAAGAAGGTTTGTGTTTAAGCTTCTTGGTAATATTTCCGCCTTTGCTCATCAGGCCAATGATGATGTACAACAAGTAGTGTTAGGAAAAGACTTAAGCTTGTTGCCAAGGAGTCTATCTCTTGTTGACAAAGTTCACATGTACCATTATGTTCCTTAGGGAAAGCCAAACAACCCCAACCATTTCAAAAAAGAACATCAGGATTGAATCTTAATAAGAAGATTTATTGGTGTTCCATGTGCATTATTGTCCTTATGACAGACAGGTATGTCACAAAACACCCAAAGCAAAAAACCATGAACGCTCTATTTATGTTTGAACCACCCAAGATATCTTGAAAATGTCCCAGGTGATTGGAAGAGTGGAATAGTTGGGAGAATAGAACTGACCTGCACTCTTCAGTAAGGTTGAAAAAATAATCAATTCGTTCCACCCAGTAGCAACTTTGTCACTGAAGCCTTGTTTTCAAATTCAGTAGCCTGAAGTTCATTGTGGAGATTCTGAGAGCCTGGCAGCACATCCAAGAACTGGTTTGACTCTGTGCAACATGCTCCCAGCTATCAGATATCACAATCCCAAATAAACGGGTTAGAGGCAAGCAAGCACAACCTAGCCCCAAGGTTGGATGTAAATGCTGAACATGGGTAAAAACATCCAGGAAGAAGACACCATGCCAAACCCAACAAATTGATCTACAGCTAATTGATCATGTCACACATGTCCTAAGAGAAAAAAGCTTCAACAGTCCTGCCATCATTATCATGAAAGCCAAGAGACAGCCATTACAAAACACACACTCTTGTCAAATGCACACAGCAGAACAAATGCCCTCCTCGAATTGTCTACAATTTTAAAAACTGTAATAATGATAAAGAACTTCAAAACCCAGAAGTCAATGGTTTACAAAAATACAGACTCTTGTCCATGCTGCACACTGTTCTCTACTTGTCAACAAAAGTCAAACTCAGAGGCATCACAATAAAAATTCACCTCTCAATCTTGGAGAACCCACCAACTCCACAACCAAGTGTACATAAACAACTGCCTGATTCACCAAATTATGTCAAGAAAGCCCGAAGCTGTGCAGGCTTTACCAGAGGAATAAGGGCCTGCACGATGCGAAGCCAATATATCACCATCTTCTTAGAACTGTCCCAACATTCATGCTGCTGAAGAATTAACCCTAAAATTCTCAATCAATAAACCATACCTAAATTGTATCCTCCCAACCCAACAAAATCCTAAGTCATAATATACTACTATGGTTTGAGACAAACAATATTACTACACTAGAACTAATGACATTAGCTACTGCAGGTGACCCAAGGTGCATTAGGGGTAGTCCATTTCTCTATCTGGTATGGACAATCAAACTGGGTTTATGATTAGAGTTGTTGCTTTGAACATGGAGAGATGAAGGACCTGCCTGACAGGTCTCTCTCCATTTCCTCTTGCATGATATAATAAATATGTATGTATGTATATATATATGTGGCAGTGCCCACAGAGGTTATATCCTGTGGACTGGTGAAATCTTGTATGTCTTTACAACCTCATCCATGGACATGTGGCAACTAGCCATTTTGATCTTGTGGATTGCCTGAGGTGGGGACTTTCTTTGAGGCCTAGTCGTCTTTGGATTGCACAACTTCAGCCATACTGACACTGCCTCTTTCAGACCAAGGAGCCAACTGGTGCCAGTTTCCATACAGATCCTCAGCCATGAAACCCTAAGTGGGAATAATCTTTGCCCTTTGTATGGTGCCATTCACAGGCCCCTGGTTGTGTATGTGTCAGCCTGAAAGCCAGCAAGCAGAAACGTCAAACAACTTTCAACTTGCAACAAGCATTGATTTGAAACTTGGACAGATCAAGATTTCAGCTCTGAAACTAAAGTGGGAAAACCTGACAGTTCATAGAATTCCTGTTCTTGCCATGTGAAAAAAGCCAGTGTACTCTCTTAAACGATAAAATTCCGGTTGCGTTTCACTGTCGGAGTGCCATGTCCTATTCTCCATCTCTTTTGGCCGCAATGGCGACTGGAGCAGAGTGACGGCCAAACAATCAAAAGGAAAGTACCTTCCGCTTTGTAATTTGCTCTTTGAGACACCGATGGAAATGTCGCAAGAAGAACGCACGGAAATTTCTCCATTTCTATACTAAGGATTAAGAGTCGGAAAATCATCATCTTGTTCGCAAATATGTTCTTGAAAACAGAAATTGAAGAAGGCTAAGAACGATTTTCAAAAGGTAATACATACGCGGCGACATGCAAGGCCTCACATAACCAGATCCTCACCTATTGATAAGTCTGATGCTCCTCGCAGCAGCAGCCGCAAAAACGGTGGCGATGGATTGATCTTCCACAAGGCCTATCCCGTTAATAGGTCCGGTACTCCATCGCAGCAGCCGCGAAAACAGCAACGATGGATTGCTTTTCCACAAAGCTAGAACCTTTTTCACGGACTAGAAGAGCAAATTCTGTTGAACGCATAAAGAGAAAATTCGAAAACACGATGCTTTCTCACCAAATCTGACCAGCGCACAACGACACAGCCGGAAATCGATACGCAAACAGGAAATCCATGGGACGGAATAATAATACGCAGTAACATAAACACACCTAACATCGTCGCTGTAGCACAAGAGAAATCTCTCAAGAAAACAAGAAAAGAGCTCCAGAATCCAAGAAAGAAAGAAAAAAACACGAAGTCGTTTCAAGCTTCACCGATGCCAGAAAGGAAACGACAGAAACAAAAAATACAAATTACCTTCAAAGAGCGAATTCTTGAGCTATAAAGCACGCTGATGAAAGGCGCGAGTATCAAAACCATGATCTACGCCTTCTTCGCTCAAGATTGGTACCAGATTGCGTTGAAAAACTAGAGAGAATTCGCACAAATTGGAGCAGGGAAATGATCAAAGCGGTTGACGACTTGCGAAGGAGAAATCAACCAGAAAAAAGACTGATTTTTTTTTATAATTAAAAAAATTATAGAATAACAAAAGAAAACCTCAGTTTGTTTCAGGAATCAGCAAGCGCTCTGGCGTTGAAGAGCTATACCGATTTCTACGCCGCAAACGAAGGCGTGCGCCGGCCCGCTCTCCCTTTGTACAGAGACGCCGGCTTTGGTTTTCGCGCAGCACAGTAAGCAAAGAACGCGAAACGAAAGCTCTCGAGAGCACGGTGACGACGGACGGACGGACGGAAAACATTCATCCGACAGAACCCGACAATCTTCCAAACTGATGAATAGAAAGAAAATGATCCATCCTCATTCGGGATGGTTATCATCTAATTCACCCCGCTCATTCCTCCTCGTAACAACAACATCAACAGCAACGAACGAAACATGTACGGCATCCGTCCATCCGTCAGTCATAGCACGTGGCAGGAAAGTTTGTCCTGCCCTGAGATGGATGATTATTTTCAATATCGTCAATGAAAGCAGATGAAAGTGGATGGATTTCCAAGGGGGCCACAATTTTCTGTCCATTTTCTGGCACGATAGGACTAGACTCTCGAGGGCCTTTTTGTTTCTATGGACAGAGAATTTATTAATTCGTGTGTCTTCTGAGCGAGGCTTTTAATGGAGGAATGTCAGATGGTTGTTATTTTGGGCTCGTCATCTAATGGGCATAAGTTAAATGTATTTTTTTAATAAAATATTAGTCTTGTTGAAGCCCATAGTACATGCACTTTAGGTTAAACCCATACTCTACGTTAAACCCTAAACATCTCATGAATGCAATTATTGGTGCATTACTTTGTCCTTTTTTGTTATTTTTTAATTAATTTCCAAAAACCTATCACTTCCAGTATGGGTTTTTTTTTAAATTTCAATTTCAATTTCAAAAAAAAACTCTCAAGTTGCTCCAAAAGTGGGGATCAGCCACAAGAGGATTTAATCAAATCTGGTTACAAAAAACAAATAGAGAAATAGAAAATCTAGGAATCCACTAGAATCCATATGTTCATGAACCACTAGAACCTATAAATTAAATTAAATATGATGATTTCAAAAGAAGAAAGCTAAACATTTTTTTGAAAGGCTATAAAAATTTGCTCAAATCCTTCAAAAATCTTGACAATTTCATAACTTTCTTTCTCAAAATGTGACAAATTTTCTTGAAAAAATTTCGAAAAAAAGTCCCCTTGACCATGTTGCTTGGGACTTTTTTTAATAGCAAAATGATGCAAATTCACCCCAAAAAAAAAGTAAAAAATCACCGGTAACTTCATCTAATGAAGATATTAATAATAATGTACCTATATAATCAGGTGACAAGAATTAATTCCACCAAAACTCCTTCTCTTCCATCCGCGGCTAAGGTTCTCATTAGTCTCAAGCAACATTGGGCACGGGTATATTGATAGAATCTTGATATATAGATGGGTATTGGTCTTGGTATCAAACAAAAGATTACATTGAATAAAAACTCAAGAAGTTTGTTCATTGCTTTTTTTTCTTCTTTTTTTTGTGGGTCTTTTTTCCTTCCCTCTCCAATAATTTTCTCCTTCATTGAACTATCAAAAAATTATTCACAATTTTCTCCTTCTTCATTGAACTACCAAAAAATTATTCACATGCCGTCTGCCATTTCAATGAAGGTAAAAATGTCATCGTGAAATACCATCCCGATATTAATATTATCGACCGGTATCAAGATTCACAAATCACAATTATTGTTACGATCGAAGGACATAAGTACATCGACAGCCAACATTGCCTTCACGGAATCTGTGTGCTCTCTTATGTGAAATCTCTTGTCCGACCAACCAACGCAGGATTGGGAAATTTCGCCTGGTCAGCTTGGCCAGGGTTTAGGGTTTAGACCAAGGTTTAGGGTTTAGGGTTTGGACCTCCAAATGCATTGTGGCATTTCTCTTGAGGTTGTTAGGGTTGGGCACAGGTCCTCTCTCCTCTCCTATCCTCTCAATGTGAACACCAAAGATGTGATTTCTAATTCCCGGGTGTGAAGGGGTGTTTAACAAGTTGGAAACAGACCTTGCTTGGCTCTGGGCAGCAATGGGTGTTCCGATTTCAACTCGTGAATCACTTCCTTTGTTTTTCTAGTGTTGTGGCATGGCATGTTATAAAAAGCAAGGGAATTTGCTATTTTCTTAAAGCTCCTACCCAGGAGGTACCCACCAGTATTTTTTTTCCTCCTAACAAAATCTTTTGACCAAAGAAATTGGATTTTTTTATAATCATTTTTTGGTTTTCCCAGAGTAAATTTGACAAATTTTGCTACTTATTTTTTGATAATTTGGCCAAATTTTCTATACCCAAAAAAAAAAAAAAAAAAAACCCTAAACCCTAAACCCTGCTCCTTTCCAGGTTCTCCAACAGAACCCATTCATTGGTGCGATTTTTTCCCTGCAGTCTGCCCTTTGCCCATTCTTTTTTTTTTTTTAAAACAAATTGGTTGATACCCAGGCACGTTTTGCACCTATAACCTTCCATGTTATGGATGTTCCAAAGGGCACATAACATGCCCAATGACCCATAACATGTTAAACATGCACCCCTAATACCCATAACATGTCTAAAACATGCATAACATGGACCCAAAACTTGTGGAATGCACAATAGCCAACTAAATAACAAACATTAACATCAAGCTAAAAATGTACCAAAATTATGAGATGTACGAAAGGGTTCTTACACTTACTCCTTAATAATGGGAGGGACCTATAGCTGTAAGATCCCTCAAAAGGGACGATTTATGGGTCCATTGGGTTCAACTTAAACAACTCCCCTTTATATTTCTATGTGTATTTTTGAGGGATCCCCCTCCCACAGAAGCACGTAGGGCATTATGCCGGGAAGCTCCAATTTTATATGTTCCCATGTTCCTATGAAAATATTTCTTTCCAATTCTTTCATGAATTTTTTTTCAAGGACTCAGAATCACAGATTCTTTTGATTCTAAAAATATGAAAGAACCAGACCTAGAGGTTCTTAACAAAAGCAAAGAACCACCCAAAGCAAGCAAGGACTAAACTATGGCCACACAACCTTGAACCAGAACTGATTGATGAAGCTCCTTCCTCATAAATGACCTAATTCAAGTATATATATGATCAATGATTCATCCCATGGAAGGAATCTATATAGCATTTGTTGTAAAAGGTGAGGAGACGAAATTTGTTGCAAGCTTGTGATGCTTTGCCATTTCATTATGTACAAAATGGAGCTTTTTGGAGCATCAAATTGTTAGGGTAGGCCCAAAACACAAAATGGCAAAAAGCTTCACTTAGATTGCATCATTTTGGAAGCCACACCCCTGACCCATGGTGTGACAATGTATGAAAAAATGAGTAAATACACGCCCATTAATGAGCTTCTACTGCCCGAAACTTGGGATACACAACATCGTGTGTGGAACATTCAATCTCACACCTTAGCTTAGGGGCCCAATAAGGTGTACATAAGGCTTTGACAAATTTTCTTCAAACCTAGAGTTGGGACTTGATAGGACCAATTTTGCTTTAAAGGACAACATATCTTCATAAATGGACAAATCATATGAGAAAGTGTGAGTTACATATATATATTTCCAACCTTTCAAAAAGATTGTGAATTTGGGTTTGCCCTAAACCCTAAACCTTACCCTATGAATGGATATTTTTATGAAAAAGTATATCAGCATCCCACAAATGCATTGCTTCATTTGATGGTCAAAAAAGTTGTATAGCTTTATTGGAATGGTAAAAAACCTTTTTTTTTTTGAAGTGCATAGTTATAACTTTAGGAAATATGGTGTGGGGTCTTTTAAAGTTATGGAAGGCACTTTTTTTAATCTCATATCTCAGAGCACTATAAACAAAGTATCCTTATGGTACCATTAAAAGAGTCTAATAAACTCTTAAGATTAATAACTGCGATCTGATTTTAAAAACCAAAGAATGAGTTTGGAGATATAGTTCCAGATCTCAAAAAATTGAAAAAAAATTCAAATTAACCACTTTTTTATAACCACCGGTTCTTTACTTGTCTGTTTATAAGAACCGCCAGTTCTGTGATTCTGATATATTTTCAAAAACTCTGAGCCAGCAGTTGTCTGACTTTGAAAAAAAAACAATTTAAAAATTTAAACACAAAACCAGCGGTTATTAACAAAAATCAAATACCCACCCAACACTCGTTCTTACCTTTCTTTGGGCACCTACAATTATCTTGCCAAGTATGTTCTTCCATGTGAAGGTTTACCTCTTAACCCCCCAAAAACATGCTGGGAAAACAAGAAGAAGAAGAAGAAACAATGGGGGTCATCCCTACAAATTATTACATGGTTTTGTTGGCCTTGCCTACCAAGGCAAGGATATTGTGTTTAGACTCATTATACAGTATAGTAGCTTAAGGGATTTTCACCCCTAGGTAATAATAATAAGTCTATTTTTATATGAGGATTTTTGAAAGATGATATTTTGGCTTGTGTTGAAATTTGAGATTAGTTCTAGAGTTACGGTATCTTGAAGGATTTTGGTTTATTTTAGAGGATTTTTTTGTTTGAAGATTATATTTTTGCATGGTGAAAAATTTGAGTTTCCATAATTCTTCTTTTGCCTTAAGCTATATATATATATATTTTTTTTTTATTTTTTTTTAATTTAAAATTTTTTATTTTATTTTTTGCGTAAATGGCAAGGCCATAGTGTGACACACTTCTTGTTAGGTTGGTATGCATGATAATAAAAAACTATAAGCTACTTGAGAAGAGGGAATTTCTATGGACACGTTGACAAGCAACATTGGGTGATGGAACTAGGTAGTAGTAGTAGCCTTGCTTGTCAGAGCAAAAGAGCTCTTATGTGTTTTGCAATTTGTTCCCCCCCAAGATATCTGTAGTCTTTTGTTTTTTCCTACCATAAAATTAGTCAGCATGATTGCACACAAGAGAGAGACTCTTTGTGTCTGTGATTGGTAAAACCATGAAGTGTCTGGAGAGTCTGGACTCATATGATACATAAAGTCTCTGAGGTCTGAAGAGACACAAATTTCACACCATGGGTTGGGTTGGGTTGGGCTTAGGGGTTTAGGGTTTAAGGTTTAAGGTTTAGGGTTCATCAACAGTCCAGTGCAAGTTCTAACCCAATTCATAACAAGGGGTGTGTCACACTGTGTGGCCTTGCCCATTTACATTAAAAAATATATCTTAAGGCAAAAGAAGAATTATGGAAACTCAGATATTTCAACATGCACAAAAACATACCTAATCTTCAAAAAAATCCTGAAAGAAACCAAAATCCTTCAAGATATTACAACTTTATATAACTAATCTCAACTTTCAACGTAAGCCAAAATATCATCTTCCAAAAATCCTCATATTAAAAAAAAAAGACCTATTATTATTATTATTATTAGTACCTAGTAGGGGCCTATAAAAATCCCTTAAGCTACTATACTCTATAATGAATCTAAACACAATATGATTATCCTTGCATTGGTAGGCAAGGCCAACATCATTTAGTGTTTGTGGGACTTTTCTCTTACAAACTCTCATTGTACTTTTACTTCATAGGTAATGAGGGGTGGAGTAAACTTACCAAAGACGTTTCTTGAAGACCGAAAAAATAAGAGAAGTACTTGCAAAGAGAAAGCATTTGTGGTGTCCAATAGGGGAATTGCCAAGTGTAAAAATTCAAGTGTCACGACAACTAAAACTCAGTAGATATTTTCAAGACCGTGTGCGCATTTGTATTGCTTGCAAGCGACAACATGTAAGATGTCATGAAAGCATTATTAATTTCCTAGTGTATTTGGGGGGCACCTTATATCGATGACTAGAACAAATGAGGATTCTTAAGGCCATCCCTTAAGAGTGTTGTAAGATCCTTCCCACTATTAAGGAGTAGGTGTAAGAACCCTCCTATGCCGTTAAGGTTCATGATATATCGTTTGCCTAGTGCTTTGCATGTAAAGCCCTTCAATAGTGACTAGGGATCTTTCTCTCAAGTTTTAGTGAGGTAAGTGGGTTGGTGACCATTGACAACAAGAGGTCTTAGCCAATTTTGGCTACAGGTCAAAGAGGAAAGTACTAAATGTATAGGCTATTGAAAATCAGCATTCTTCAAGTATCAAAAGATTTAAGAACGAGCTACAAACCCTAAATTTACCTAGGATTATGTTTGGAAATAAACACCCATACCCAGTTGGTCTAACTAGATAGCTTATCTCTAAACCCTAAACCCCTTTTGCATGTAACACTTGAGCTTTTCTTTAAAACTCCATTTTCAATTGCAGTGGGGGGAAGCTTTGTGATTGTTCAAGCTCTTGTTGCAGCTCCCTTTTGTGCCCAAACACCTAATGTGTTCTCGACCTACCCAACAAGGTAGTTTAATATATTTTCACTCCTCTATGCCTTGGAGTACAACAAAATCATTTAAACTTTTAAATCTACCTTGGCACGATAGTAGATGGTTCTTAAGTTGAGTATTTCGAAAAACAAACTTTTTTTTAAACAAAAGGTGAGTATTAGGAGGTTCTTAGTTCTTACATGAACATATTCAAAAAATCAATCCTTATGCCATAATAGGCAAGTATTGCCAAATCTAATATGAGGCCAAATTGACATCTAGAAGTATTGTTTAGAAATAAAAATTGAAAGTCCACTAAACCTACAAATTTTGATTATTTATTTTTTTGTGACATAAATTCTAATTTTTTTTAAATACCCTACCCAATTAGGTATTTTAAAAATCAATATCTGAACAACACTGGTTGCGCCATGCAATGCACATTAGTACATTATGAAAATACAAACATGATGTTATATATCTAGAAAACCTTACAATAACATATTTGATTTTTAAAAAAAGATTAAAGTGTTCCAAGACTGGGGCTCTAATAGACACCTAACTGGCATTTGCTTAAGTTAAATTATTAACACAAGAATCAAAGCATGTTATCATAGCTTAACATCACTATAATTCTCTCTTAGTTTTTGGTAATGTTGATACTTGCATTTATGTCAACCATCTGTGATTTCTAGCTATGAATATTGGACTCTCGTTAGTCCTTTTTTAAAGTGTAGGTAGTTGTTAATGTGGCTTCATAAATAAGCCCTCAATTAGCATAGGTGGCTAAATATTTGTGTTGGGTGGAGATCACTTGTCAATATTTTTAGATTGAAGAGTGGTTATGATGGTGAATTGTCATTTGCAAATGTTTGTAGAGTGACTACAATGACAACTAGCGTGATCAAAGGAATTGGCAACCTGTGTGTTACCAAGTGTTCTTGCAATGGGAGTACATCTAACAACAAAACACCAACAAAAGTTTGAAATCTCCCATAAAATTAATGATAACTTGATAATTATATAAAATTAACTATTAAGTACTACTTGTGAATTGCAATCCACATGTCTTTTTTGCAAACTACATTTGCATAGTCTAGACTACCATAGGCTATAACCTCTAACTATATTCTATTGTTATTGTGTTGTTATTGCCACGTAAGATGTTGATTTCCCGCACACAATCGACTTGCATTGTCCTTTATTTTCGAAGAGAATTTAAAGCTTAAATAATCCTTGAAGGGGATTTGAACCCCAACCCTTAGAAAGGTGCTACCCATTGCAACTTTAGGCTTGCCTACATTTAAAACCTATTTAGAAAACAAGCTCAAAACATTTGTTGAAAATTAATCCAAGTTTCAAATGAAGATGCAACATTGACTAGATCTACAAACAAATTACATTATTAAATTTAAAATGTACATCTTTGTGAGGATTCAATTACAAAGAACATCCACAAAATAAAAACTTGAGGTGCACAACATTAAAACATTTGGAGCTAACTTTTTTTTAAATTAACCTTTTCTTATGTATGTCAATATGCAATCATTCAACCAAAAATAAAAACTCGATGTTCAGTCATAATCATTCACTCATCCTTCCCACAAGCTCATACATAAGTAATGCATTTCTTAAAACGGAAAAAAATCATTGGAAACATACAAAAACAATTTGAACTTGCAATGTGAAGGAGGAAAAACTACAAACACAAAAATTCATTCAAGCAAATAAAACAAAAACAAAGTAGTTTATATATTTCAAAAATATGGCACAATTTTATTTGATTTGCCAACCTAGTTTGCACCCATAATATTTCCAAAAAAACTTCGGACTTCCAAAATCTTGTGTTAACTAAGCAACTACACATTAATAGAATTTGCCATTCCACATGGTTGTAAGGATTACTTTGCAAAGTAAAAAATTGTTGACTCAAAAACTTGTTCAAATGTATAGGAGAAGGTATCGTGCTTAGTGTTTCCAGATTTGAAGGCCCACTCAAGGCTAGTATGGTGAAAGCTAGGGCCTGAAAATATGGATGGTACTAAACGCAAAACCTACACCTACATAAAGTCCCTCTAACTTTTTCCCTCCCTTCTTTCTACTTTTTTTCCACTGTCTTTCCACCTTTTTCTCTCTTTTTTTCCTTATCAATGTGAGGATCTTCCAAGGACTTTCATCATGATTATTACATATAGGAAATATAGATTTATTTATTTTTTTTTAAATGATTTCCTTAGTATTCAAAATGGCAATCAAACATAGGAAAAAATAGAAAATCTTGTATGGTCTTCAAAATTATTAGCCAAATATGGCTATATATCAAAGTAATTCTAATAAATGTAATGTTGTTTAATCATTGTTATTTTATTTCCTTTATTTGAATATTCGTTTTTCCAAGGATTATTAAATTACATAGATAGAAAGTAACCTTTTTTTTATTTAATTTTCTTTGTGAGCAAAATGGCTGTAAAACATAAAATGATGTAAAAAAAAATTGTTTGGTACTCAAAATAATTAGCCAAATAGGCTATAAACCAAATAAATTGAAAAGTTGAATTTAATTTTCAATTATTTTCTTTTTGCTTTATTTCAGCCCTTCTTTAAAATAAATATTCCAAGGACTATGATTACATAGACATACAATAGTTTTTTTTATAATAATAGATGTAAAAGAAAAATTAGACAAAATAAAAATCTAAAAGAATAAATTATATAGTTCCTTCTTGTATTGTACCTTTTAAAATATGGAAGGAATCATCATAGTTGATTGTACCTTATGAATTTCAAAAGGTACAGTGACAAATTTGGTCTAGGGAGTGACCTAAAAATACACTACAAAAAAGTTAGTGGGACTTTACGTGTGCTTAAATGGTTCTACAACTTGTTCTTCATGAAACTAACAACGCTAAATGTTTGTTTATCTTTGATAGAACTAAGAACTTGGATTGTGACAATCTTAACCAACTTTATGTATCCTAAAAGCTTGTCGTTGATGATGGGAGATGAAGAGACTTTGTGCCAAAGATTTGTAATTGGATTTAGGTCATTTTTTTCTTGCAAAACTATTTTAGAATTATGCAACATGGTCATTTTTTAAAAACTAAATTATAGCATAAGTGTTTGGCCTCAAAATAAGACAAGAACAATTTGCCTAGATTCACCCACCTTACAACACACACAAAAAGTGACCTCCAACACACCCAATGAAAATAAAAGCTTTCCTTCTCTTCATTTGGAACCATATAACCCAAAATTGTGGATAAAAATTTCCAAGAACAATCATGGTTTCATGTTATGGGAATCATTTTTCAAGTTTTAAAATAAGGCCTTGATCTACATCTTCACATTTTTCTTTCACTTTGATCACTATTGTGTTGAAGGTAGCATTGTTGACAAGTTGAACACATATAACACCATTCATGTAAGAAGTAATAGGATTTTTGTGTTTAAACAAAGAAAATGTGAGATATCCTTCATAGTTTCCACCATTTAAATCAAAATACCAATTTCAAAAGCAAGTCATGATTAGTCAAAGTTCTAATTGCATTAAAATTGTCAAATGTTGAATATTCAAACTTTGCAAAGTTCATGTTAGGTCAATTTCAAAACATTTTCAGAATCACACATGAAGACATCTTGTCTTTGTGCAATTTTAATTAGGGTATGCAGTAGTGTTGCGCAATTCTCATTTTTTTGTGAAAACCGGCTAATTCCAGTTCTTGCATTATGTTATAAGAACCTAATTGATTCTCTTATATATATATATATGGGTTGGTGAAAACCAACCAGGTTTTCAAGATTTTTATTTTTTCCAAATTCACCTGGTTCTCAAATAAGGTGGTTCTTGCATATATGGTAATAATAGGATATTTTATTCCTTAATTAATTAAAATACATGGAAATTTGGAAAAACAAATTCAAAATTTACAACTCCACAACTTCATCCCTTTCAAAAGCTCTTTCAAACTCCTCTAACTTTTTTTCTGAATTAAGACCATTCTCAATAAAATCTACCAAACTAAAAGGGGATTTAAAACCTATCCTAGAATCATTTGGCCAATTTTTGTTCACAAAAATCAATTTATCCAATTTTGAATTATAAAAGACATCTCCTAAGACTAGTAAGAATTGAAGTTAATGAAAATATTATTATATCTCAATTTGAGATCCAACTATTTTTAAGATTTTTCTCACACAAAAACCAATTGTTGGAAATATGCTTTAATGTTTTTCCCACCACTATAATGGACATTTGATGTCTTTAACATTCACTTGATAACGCTTGAAAATCATAAGCTCTTTATTAACCAACTCCATTGTTGGCTCATTTGTGTTGGTTATCATCTCAAAGATATCCAATTGTCCTCTTCGACCCTTTGATCAACAACACCCCTTTAGAATTCAACCAATGGATGCATATGATAATAACATTTAAGAAGCATAGGAATTTTTTTAAAATTGTCATATTTTTCGACAATCACCTTACCTTATTCATGACCAATAAATGAAGACATAAGATGAAGAGTTCTAAACCTAAGGTCCAACATTAAAAAACATATTATGGGCCTTTCTTTTTATATTGTTTTTGAAAGGAAAGAAAAGAATCCACAACATGAATAACTTCCTTCTTTATGTTGGAGGCCAAACGTGACAATTCATAAACAACATTTCCACCTTCTTCCATTAAGTTGTCAAAGGTTGTAGAATCAATTTCATCCCTAAATTTTAGACTCATGGACATGGTAAATTTTAGTGCATCACTTAATAACCAATGACCCTTCAACTAGTTCAAAATACAAGTAATCACAATAGGGCCAAGAGAATCAACAATGATCTGACAAATGTACCATGTCAAAGGAGGTGGTACTCTTACATTCATTTTCACGGAATTTTGTCTATTGCAACATAATATAATTGTTTCTTTGAACCGCAAAGCTTCCTAGAAAAGGATAACTTTACTAGCAAATTTATAACAACAAAAGAAAATGTTAGATTATGCACAATAACATTTGAAAAAGTGAAGAAAATGTTCTGCAAAGTAAAAATTGAAAAAAATGTGCACATAAAAAAGTCTACAAAACAAAAAAATTACCTTGTCTCCAGTAGAGTATTCTATTTCTAAAAGCGAAGACTTGAATTTACACATGCCTTTTCCCATTCTTGCTTACCTTGTCTAGATTTTGTTGGCCAAGTTCAGCATTTCTACAAATCTCCTTGAACATATTTTATTAACACAAATTGTAAATATTTGCAAACTTTTTCCTTTGTTGTAGCATTCGAAAATGCATGCCCAAAATAAACGCCCTAAAAACTTTCTTCCAAACCCCAACATATCACAACTCACAATTGATTTTAGGGTTGTAGTCATAGTGTTCAAATTAGATCCCTCCTCCTTGACATATGCAATTTTTTTTTCTTAAATGCATAACTATCCAACAATTTTGTTAATTTTTTAGCCAAAGTTTGTCCAGTGTTGTTTGTTGGCTGAAAAAGACCAAGGGTAATGTGCTTTGGATGCCAATCATCTCTTAAAAAATTAATCACCAATGCAAAAAATCATGTTCCACCAATCAAAACTTCTGGTTGCATAACGACATTCTATTAAAGTTGGTAAAACATATCATTTTATTTCCATTAATCCATGTAATTATTTTCTAGAAAGAAAAACAATTCTTGGACGTAAATGCATACTAAATATTTTTAACCAACTATTTTTTACAAATTGTAAAGGAAGATGGTTTTTGACAATTAAAAAAATCAAATCCTCTAAAAATTGTTTTTACTACACATCATCTTTCTTTAAAAAAAAATTTAAACAAAAAAATTAGTTATGGAATTAAATGAAACATTTGGTTTCTTTTTCAAAGGTTGTATTTCATCTTCCCTCAAAGGACAATTAATTTATTCTTCAATATAAAAAAATAAAATAATAATGATATGAATTGACATGTTTCGTGAATGCAACTATGCCATTAGTTGTATAATATATGATTACTCCTTTCATAGCTCGTGTTTTTGGATTTACATTCAATATTGGATTATTGTGGCAAAGAATACAACACATAGTTTGAGGAGTTGTTACATTAATTTCTTTGTTATCATTAACACAATAAAATGCCCATTACAATGCATTTATGTTATTTCCTTTTCAAAATGTTTTTTTGCATGTAACTTCTTTAAATTATTTCATTCATTTATGGATTCTTACTTCCTTATATTCAAAAATTTCCCATTTCTTCAAGTTTTGGAAAATTTTCATCTTCTATTTTTATTTCATTCATAAATACATCACATATATTTTCAAAAGATTGTTCCATTATTATTTTGATTTGTGATTAAAAATTACTACCTTAATGAATAACCCAAAAAAAAAACAATTATATGTTTTTATCAAAGACTAAAAACTAACATTTACAAGTAAATAGGAATGCAATCTATGTTCTAAGATTTTACAAATAAGACATCTATATTTTTAAACTTTTAGAAAAAAATTAGGGATTCTAAGGTGGAAAAATTATGGGGTTTTCGAATGAAAAACATTTATGGTTTATGGTTAAGTTTAGGAAATTATGCAAGAAAAAAAAAAGAAAAGCACATGATTTTAAAAATTGCTACATAATGAAAAGAAAACAACACAAAATGAAGAAAAAAATGTAACAAAAATGCAAATGTAACAACAAAAAAAAATAGAAAAAACAAAAACAAAGCAAAAACAATTTTTTAAAAAAAGTAGCAACCAAAAGAAATCAAAAAATAGAAAATATGCCAAAAAAATTTACTTTTGGTGTTCGAATTAGTGTTGAAGCTTTGAGGTCCAACTTTCACATATTGACCAAATAAAACATAATAACAATGTGAGAGGAGCAACAATGACAACATAAGAATAACATGAAAGTTTGGGGGTTACCTGAAATACACAATGGTGTGAAAAGAATAACAAAGGGGAGTGATAGGGCGAGAAGAGCAACGCAAAAGGAATAGTAGCATGAGAAGAGTGGTAGGGCGAAAAAAGTAACATGAGTGGAACAATGGTGTGAAAGGAATTGTGGGGCGAAAAGAGCAGTGCAAAAAGAATAGCAACATAAGAAGAATGTAGTGCGAGAGGAGCTGCACCATGAGAAGAACAATGTGAAGAATACTAGTGTGAGGAGCAATAACGCATGAAGAACAATAGTGTGAGAGGAGCAACACAAGGAACAACATGAAAGGAACAACATTAAAAACTGAAAACTGAAAACTAGGATCTAACAACAACACAAAGCAAAAACACCAACTAACAAACATGAAATGATCATAACAAAAGCATTAGCAGACAAAAACAAATCACTATGACCAAAAATGCAGTATAGGCTTCCATTTTATACATTTTTTTTATCCCTAACCCTAAATAGTGCCTTCGTTTCCCTAAGTGATAACGATTGTTTACGAACCCTAAGCCCTAAACTATCAAGAATTTGATGGAAATTCTTTGAGAGAACTTGTTCAGTTATCCAAAATTAAAAATTAAAAAAATTAGTTTTTGTTCATGTGAAAACTAGAGGTTCTCCATCTAGTTTTCATAATCAACCATGTCAATTGGTTCTCATTATGATAACGATCTAAGAATTGGGTTGAAAACTAGGTTAGGATTTGAAAACCACCTAACATTAGTATGCACACATTCCAACAGTGGAAGAATATAAAACAATTTTTACATGAGTTCCACATTGCAAATAACACTCAAATTCTTGAATGCATAATCATTCTTCATATTTTTAACATGCATTTTACAATGAATTGGCAATATTGAAAAAAATAAAATTGTTGGTAAAAAATGTTGATCCAATGGGTTTTCACATTCTTCAACAACTTGTTGTCTTTGGTGTTGAAGAGATCAATCAACTTTTGAGATTTTGCAAATATTTTGGGCTATGGGAAAAAAAGGAATATGATTTTTGCAAAATACTTTCCAACAAATGCACAAGAAGGAAATTTAATTCAGTGGTGACAACAAGGTTAATTTTATGGGCAAAAAAATGAATGCCAATAACAAAAGGTGCAACTTTCTTTTGGAATTATAAGGTAACACTTGTTTGATTGCCTTGGAAGATGTTACTACTATCATAGCCATGTTCACCAACTTTTTTCCCCATTCCTCCAACCATAAGCCCTCAAATTCAATCATGCACTTCAACATCAAATTTTTTTATATCAAAAGTGGGTAACATACCTACCATCTCAAAACAAAGGAAGATTATAATCCTTTTCCACTTTTGGACCACATACAAATGGATTGATAACCATTGTGTTATCAATTGTCATAACTTCATTTGCACATATTGCAATGAAATTGATAGCAACAAAATATGTTGTTTTTGTAGCTTTCAACAACATGACATGCATTGCTTTTCCCATCCCCCAACTTGGTGTGGCAAACTAGTGTATCTTAGAAACATTTTCATTTTCAAGAGTTATAAAAGATCTTTCAAGCTTTCAAGATCAATCATGGGGCATCTATTGGTAAAAAAATGATATATAACAATAAATTAGACATTTCCACTCATGTTTTGATGGAACTTCAACTTATAGTTTATCTATGGCAAAGGGGTGATCATCAACAATGTACAACCATTCTTTCTATGCACATACTTATTTTTTCTCGAAGTATAATGTCTTAGCATTTACACCAAACATCAAAAATTTAGTTTTATGATGACTTGGTGTTTGGAGCTAACAACTTCTATTTTCCTTCCACAAAAATGTAAACCTCATAATAAGCTTAATGCATTTCACCTTTCTCAAACATGATTGATTATGCCCTTAACAATTTGATTTTCCAAGTATCTTGGAATTTGTGAAATCATTCATATAAATTTTGCTTATTTTTAGGGCCTTGGTTCAACAATTCTTGAAATGTTAGATCATAAAACAAAACATGCATAGATGAAAGTATTTCCTTAAGGCTTTTGGTATCAAATGTTGGGGAATCCTTTATGGAAAATGCTAATGGATTACCCAAATTGTGAGGGCATGAGGAGAATAAAAAGATGTTAGAATTGGAAATTCTTTGTCATCTGCAAAGGGGTCGTTAAGTTATAAAGAAGACAAAACCACTGCTTGTAAACATATATCAATCTTTTTTCTAAATTACAAATGAAAATCACAAAAAAATTTAAAATTCTAATCCAAGATCCAACATTTAAAAATCTAAGACCAATTTTTTTAAAAGTGCATACAACTTTCTTTGAACAAAATATTGCAAATGTGTTGAATGGTTTTTTAGCAATGATTTTCTAAACCTCTTAAGCAACTTCATTTTTTCCTTGGGTATGCGGTTTCTAAAAAACTTCTTTACAACTTTGTAAAATCAAACACAACATTTGCAAGTTTTTCAACAATGAGTAATGAAGAACATTCAAAGGAAGCAAAAAAAAAGTATGATTTACATGATTGTAGAGAAGTTCAGTTTCTTGTTGATTAAACATTAAATGATTTGCTTTGTGTTTATACCTTCAACAATTTCAAGACCTTAGTTTTTGATCCACTTAGTTTTGCATCATGAAAAAACAAACCTGTGTCACAAATTAATCATTAGATTATTTTTTTCCAACTAGATTTGTAGTTACAAAAGTCTAGGGATGTGTGTGATTCCAACAAGAAGGAAAAAAAAGGATAGGAGAACAAAGAACACAATTTATCAATTTATACATCATCTGTTTCAATACAAAATACATTGGACACTTATGTTCATAAAAAGTTACCACAAACCAAAAGAAAAAAATATTCAAACACCAAGTGATTTGCCCTATGTTTGTAGCTTTAGCAATTCAAGACCAAGTAAATTTGACACATTTAGGTTTTACATCACAAGAAAGCAAACATGTGTCATAAATCAATCATGAGATTTTTCTTCTGCAACCAAATTGGTAGCAATGAAAGTCAAGGAGATGTTGTGATTCTAGCAAGAAAAAAAAACACAAATTATCAATTTTATGCATCATCATCGACACAATGTTTAGTACATTAAATTGTAAGTTAAATAAGGAATTAAAATTTGGAATGAGGGTGCAAGTTGAACAATTGTGTTTCAATATAGAAGACAATGGACAGTTATGTTCATTAAATAATATCATGAACCAAGAGAAAAATATTTCCAACAATAAGTGATTTGCCTTGTGTTTGTATCTCTAGGAACTTTAAGACCTTAGGTTTTGATCCACTCAAATTTTGCATCATGAGAGACCAAACATGTATCACAAATTGATTATTAGATTATTATTTTCCAACTAAATTTTGGAATTAAAAAAGAAAGAATCATATAGTTCAAGATTGTAAGGGACAATACAAAATCTACTTGGGGATATAGGATGCAAAATAGACATACAAGTTTAGCTTACACTTGAAGTACTTAATAAGGAAAACTTGAGGAGATTGCAATGTAAATCCAGTCATAAAATTTATTGTGGCCCTTGAGTTGCTTTTGTTTTCTCAAATATTAGCTTGACCCATGTTATTTGCCACTTTTCATTAACTTTTTGTGCATTCATGGTATCTAAAATTGTTTCAACATGAACAACTTTTCATTTTTGGAATTACATGCAAAGTAAAAACCAACACCAATGGCAACATATTTTCAAACAAACCAACAAATGTTTTTACTAGATAGTAAAACCTTATATTCAGGTCAATTTTTCCATAAGAACACATGCATCCAAGGAAGGGCAACCTGGATTTGGGCATTTTTTATTTGACCTCAACAATAACAAAACTATGTGGTTGGTAATTGTTGTGCATTTTCTTCCACAAGCAGTAGAATTTTACACACATCCCACATTCCCTTTGCCCTTCCACCATGCACATCTAATAAATCTTATAGAGTTGCTGCTGTTGCTAGCACATCAACCTATTTCTCAATGCACCACCTTAATAGTGGTAGTCAATGGCATGCATGGTACTTGGTATTCTGGATATTTACATATTTCATAAAGGAAAAACAAAATATGGAACCATCCCAACCATTAGGAATCGGTTTCATAACTTTTACATTCAACCAACAAGGAACAAATTACAATACATCCACAACACAACATAATAAGAAAAACTAGCGCTTTAGTTTGTTAACGTAGTTCTTCACTTTTGAATCAACAACTTTTGGGCAAATAAGCATACCAAAATCAAAAGTTGGGCAAGTAGCCAACAAATTGAATTCAACTATGGAAAAGAAAACTCCACCTAGAATATGTATCTATTTTTTTCCATCACTAGAGGACATGTACAACCAAAAGTACACCCTAGAACTTTGCTTCAATGTTCCATTGCTACCAGTTGAACTTTAAGACCAATGGTTAGGATTTCTTTTGGAGGCCAATGAATCATCTTGGAAATGTTGGATGCAACTAGAGATGGAAAAGAAGAATAATGCAAAGAACAATGATAAAGTTGAAATTGTAAAGCTTATATTTAATGAATCATGATTTACATCAAGCAACTTTCACACATTAATTTTTGTCCTAAAAATTGAAACGATAGACACAATGTTGAATTGTGTAACTTGTGCTAATGCACATTGTGCAATGCAAGCACTAAGCATTTTAAAAGGTGAAAACACAAGAATGAAAAATGAAAATCTTTTCAAATTTCATCCAAATTCCAACAACCCCCAAACTTGTCAAATCCCATCATCCATAGTTGTTATTCCATAATCCTTGCTTGTATAATGTACACCATCTTCTCCCCCAATCAATCACAAGTTCTTTAAATTCATCAAATTTTGCATTCCAAAAAATCCCAAATACAAAACAAGTGCATTGTGTAAGCAACAAAATTCAACTTGCAAATTTGATTTACAATAAATTATATAAAGATGATGACACCATCATTTACAAATTGCAGTCCCAAGACAATTAAAATTTTAGTTGTAACCAATGAATTTCAACCTTAATTGCATTGCCATCTACTAACGTAATTATGCATTATGGCAAAGTCTCACTTTCTTGGTAGTGGGGATGGTGAACAATAATTGATTAGATAAAAAAGATTGGTGACTTCAGGTTTAGGGTTTGTTGCATAGTGGTGATGTTGCCATTTGGCAACAATAACATTAGGCAAAAAAATACATACAACCCCTTGGATTTTACAATAGGCCTTTAACAAGCTCATGAATTGTGTTGCCTTTAGGTGATTTTTCACCAAAAAAAACATTGACTTTCATACTTGAATTTTAACTCAAACTATGACTAGCACACCAATTTTTGTTCAATCTTTACAAGTATGATCTTTAAAGGGCAATTAAATATTTTAGCCCCATTAGTTTGGGTGTCAATATCAAGGGTGAAAAACTATCTATTAACGAAGGTTGGTTGGTTGGTTGTTTTTGTTTTGTTTTGTTTTCTCATGTTGTGATGTCCCAAAGCACATTACATCCCATCACACTTTTGGTATACTTGGAAAGCCTTCAATGAATATGAATGCACCAAGGTGATTTTGTAATGTTTAGACCTATGGTGTAGAAGTTATTGAATATCAAACAACATTGTCATTAAAAATTCAATAAAATCAAAACAAAAGAATTAGAAAAATTTGGGCACGATCTTGGTACTTAAAAAAAAGCATGCAATGAGTATATTTTTTGGAGGTGATTTTCCCATTTTTAGACCTAAGGTGCAAGAGATATTAAGTATTTTTTGTCATTGAACATTTAATAATATTTAGAAATTCAATTCTTAATGAAAATTGAACCTCAAACTTATGTCAAAAAAGATGTAGGGTAGATAGGTCCATGAATGAACAATTAAAGCTCTTAGGGAGAATGTACTCATTATCCCATTACTTTCAGCCTTAGATGTTAAAATGGTCTAGTTAGCCTTTCACCTAGTGCCCTTCTTGCCACTTACAAGCCTCTATTTGGGTTTGAAACAAGAAAAAATATCTCAAAAGTAGGGGCGGGTAAAAAAATTCCAGCTTCTTGTGAAAATTTATGCTTCCATGTGCAATTGAAATGTATTTTATAACTAAACATGCTAGACTTCATACACAAATGATATTCTTCTTATTATCAAACATTGTGGACTTTATTTGTAAAAATAGGTTTCAATTTATTTTTTACTTTTTTGACAAGCCTCATTTGTGGGCAAACAAATGGGGTAAATGCCCAACAATCACTATTTTTGATTGTGAGGAGTGATTACACATCACCAAACATAAAAATCCTTATCACAAGTTTGAAAAGCTAGTTGTTTGGTTTTAAGACATCATTGAGCAATTATTAGTAGAATGTTGTTTATTAACATGCCTTTTTTTGAATTCTTTGGACGTTTGTTCACCCATTTGTGTTTGGTGTTTTTACCAATGTTGTGTGGGTCTATTGTTTTTGATATATTGTAAGGTAAGGGTATTTTTTTCACATTTTTGAAATTTATTTAGACAACTTTTGTAAGCCTAAATCTAGTGGGACAATGCACACATCTATCTATGAAGGAAGATAGTTTTGTAGTTATGAGATCCACCGAACCAAGATGCTTCAGATCGTGTTCTTGGTGTCTTTGGAAAGCTCTCAACGACAAAGGGGTGTGTGGGCTTGGTTCCATGACTTTTGGACTTGTGATGCAAATGTTCTTAAATATTCAATGATTTCTTTATTGAAAAGTAAATTAAATTAAATCGTAGCTGAAAATTTCGCAGGAATTGGAATGTGCCTTTGGTGTTGTTGGAAAGATTTTGATGAGCAAGATTTAATGGAATTTATTTGGTAAGATTTGGATTCAGAATGTGGGAGATATTGATTTTCAAGTGATTTCTGCTGCTGAAAATTCAAATAAATTCAGAAAAACCAGGTTTTGGAAGGAAAAATCAGTTGAGGATGTGATAACACTTGGGCCAAGGGCACAGGCCACATTAGTGTGATGTTAAATTACAATAACAAAATGGTATGAAAATATTTCAATCTTTTATTCCTAAACATACATAAAATGAGAGGCCATTGAGATCAAATTGGACAACGTGCCACTTGCCTTACTCAACTATAAATGAAAATCCAAAAAATGAAAATTTGCCGTGTATCAAAATAGTGATCTAATTGATTTTCAAATTCCTTTTCAATTTGATCTAAAAAAATTATTTCAACATTCTTGAAGTCATCAAGTGACACTCTCTTTCTCAATACCTTGCACAACTATCACACATAACACTGACAGTGATTTTAGGGTTTTAAGTGAAACTTACCTAACAAGACTTCCCTAGGTTTGAGAACATACTTAACTTTGGATATGGGTATTTTTGAGATATATTGAAAATTATGAAACATGTATATTTTTTCAAATTTACACCCTTGGATATGCATTTGATTAAGAGATATTGATTTTGAAAAAACAAAGTAAGATATAAAATATATTGTATTGTACCTAATGAGTATATCCAGGTGAATGATATACTCACACAACACTGCTTTTTTACCTTATCAAATTGCCTTTCAAAATTCATTCAACATTCTACATTATGCACTCAATGCCACATGCCACACACTATAGCTTCAATTTTGTTATCATCAAAAACCATGTTGATAATTATTGTTACTCTTGCCAATTCTCAGTTATGTCAAATTGGCTCACAGTTGATGATTCATACAATTCCAATTTTCAATTGACTGTCAAATGCACCATCCTTGGGTAAACCCATTCTTGGGCCAAGAAATGATAACAAGGATGGGTGACATTCTTCAGACCTCAAGCTGCAAATAGCATTCTTTGTAGGAGCGTCACCACAATGCCAGGCATTCATAATAAAGCCTCATGTGATGCACGAGGCAGTGGTTACACACCTTGCCACCTTGCAAAGTGGGTGATGGAATGGTCAGAAATTTTAAAGAGAATAACAAACAAGATGAGCTTGGAGGGCCCCAAGCTCCCAAAAGACAACCCAGGTGCATATATCATTAGTGCTTTTGTATGCTCACTAGCACATGTCAAAGTACATGTATGATTTACATCCTTTTGAATGCAAGTCTTTTGAGCACTTGCAACTAACTGAGAACTACATAATTACATCTCACATGGGAGTGCACTGCCTTGGAATTTAGAGGCTCATTCGGAAAGGTTTAGTCTATGAGTTGATGAGTATTGCTACAAAAATTACGGGTCGCCAAGTGAGAGGGACAATTGGGTGAGGTCCCTTACCCATATGGGTAGTCCAGTGACAGAAGTTGCTCATTATTTTGGCAGAATCTGTTGGCAGCGAACCAGACCAGCAGCTCCACCATAAGCTAACCACCTTTCCCTACCTTTGTTGATGTTCCAGCGCACACGGTGCACTGCTACTACTCTCAAAGGAAATCTCTCAACTCCAAATGAGATTCCATTCTCAGGCTTTTGAACAGAACCTGGAGTAGCTCCATCTCTGTCAACCTCCATGGGGCTAGCTTGATCACCTAGGTCTAATTCCAGCTCACCAGATGCTGAGGGCAACAATTGGACAAACTCCTTTGAGTCATCTTCCAACAGTGTTAAGGCAAAACTTTCATCCCTTTTCTCACCTTTCTTGCCTCTTTTGGTTTTTGTGCTAGCTGCTTTTCTCTTTTTGGAAGTAGGATTATCGGAGTTGGGTAGGGATGTTTCATTTGGGGAAGAGAAAAGAGGAGGCACAGGTGTGCCATTTCCCCTCATTGCTTGGTTTCGTGTGGCTAAATATCCTCGTCTTGAGCGTGGTGTAGAACCAAACTCTGTCATGCTTTTCCTCATTGGAGCTGGAGTTGCCTGGTATTGAGAGAGTATTGATATTGTTCCGGTCTCTGATTCAGCAGCAAATGCTCCACAGAGATAATGTGGCTCCCTGTATCGGTTCCCTTCCTTTACAATTGCCTTCTCAGTTAACTGTTCAAGCGATTCAACTGCAAGTAAGAAGATGGGTTTTCATGGCAAAGGTTTCATGGCAAAGGCCACATGACTAAAAACAGGTTACCAAGGCAGAATTTATGGTATTCATACAAATGGGTACTCACAAACCTGCTTCAGAAACTATCATTCCAGAGATTACTGTGTACCCATATCTGTCATCAGATTTGAGAGGAGCACCTGGAATTGGAGAACAGTGCCATCTGCTGCACAGTATGCTACCAAACCTGCAAGTTGACAGCAAAAGAGGTAAGGGGGGACAGATGTGTAGACCCAAAGCACAGGCTGAGTACAAGCTATAACAAGATATGGCAAGAGTTTAGGGTTCAGGGTTTAGTGTCCAAATGCCGAATGCAAAGCCATGATATACAAAGTTCATTTTACAGTGAGCAATCCATGAATGCAATGAAACAAGACACAGAAGATCACAAGACAACATTAGTGGGGTCCACAGGATGACCAAGAGAAGAATATGCTTCTGAATAAATAAAACAAGCACTGGGAGGGAGGGAGGGGGTAGAGAATGTGCCTAGAGTCCGTGAGGCCTGTGCTGCCCAAAGTGAAAACGAGCTACAGAAATAGCTCTGAAGGCCTTGCAGCTGTGTTCCACTGTATGGTTTCCCTGTGAATGGAGTGTTTGAGCCAGCATTATCAAGTCCAAACAGACGCAAGGTACCATCATCCATTGTCACCAGCATACACCTGCCAATCCCCCACCCAAATTCTTCCTTGTTAGCATTCTCTGCCAAGTTTCTGGTTTCTTCACAATTATCATGAGTGCAGATGCTGTCCTCTGCACATTGATGGTCATACAGCTTGATGCATTCCAACAATAGAAGGTTGATACCTGGGTTGTGCAAGCCAATCCATGTTGGTGATACAGGCTCTTGAGATCTGGAACTCAAATACAGGACGAAAGGGATCCCTGCAAACCCATTGCATTTAACCCGTTTAAGTGGTCTCTCTAAAGCATAAATAGCTGGATCCATATTCTTTCTTATCAAAGCGGCTGCCCCTTGCCTGCTCTAGACATGAAACCAGTACTTGTTCCAAAGAACTGTGGAAGATCAGAAGTGAATTCTCTGCTAGAATCCCACACACATAATATTCTTCAGCTGAAAAAATAATTCAAACCTACTATCAAAGAAACACAATCTCCACTAGAACTTACTTTGGCAGCTGCAGGGATAAGCAAGTTTGCAAAGCCATTTAGACTATTCAACAAGTAGAATTTACAGACATGCTAGACAAAAATTATCCACAAAAGAGCAGCAGATGAGAAAGGCCAGAACAACACTCACCGCAAATCCCAGAAGCGAATATAACCACTATGTCCACCTGTGGATATGAGGTGCTTGCTTGCTGAACCACTGCCAAAAAGCAGGCTAGAAATGAGAACCACATCTTTTGGGTGACAAGATAGGTTTATCAAAACAGATTCTTAAGCATCAGATTGACAAGCAATCTTCATCTTTATCAGGAAGATGTTTTATGTGCATCTCCCACAACCGAATGAATCTTGCAGTAACAATACCAAGAATGATGCAAGAATGGCAAACCAATTGTTCCAACAGGATTCGTAAGAACTCAAATGATATACCTGCAGGAAGCTGTGTGCATCCTACACACATGGGACAGCAGAAAGAAAGGGAAGCAATTTCAACACATCAAAGACAGAGAGTGGGAGAGAGCAAGAAACCTGCCATCAGGAACCCAGGCAACTGCCCGCAGTGGCTGCGAATCAGCTGTAAAAAACAACAATGGGCGTGTCTCTACAAAACAAAATGGAAGAAGTATTTCTCTCAGTAATTTAAGGTCAAGCCAAGTGGAACCACTGCTGATAAACAATTGTTAGCAGTGCAAAAACTGAAGTCCCCAAGGAACAAAAATGTTGGTGTGAACAATACTAGCTATCCTCAATGCCACCATAATAGAGCTGTCATATCCTTTGCAGCATATGAAAGTGAACCAGGAGCATGCAGTAACAAATTTCCCTTTTATACTTTGTTTGATACCTTGGAGAGGAGACAAAGCTGGGAACACTTTCCACACTGCAACCTGTGAACAACAAGTTTCTTCCTTTAGTGCTTGACATACAACATATCACAGCCGAGTAGCTCAACAACCCTCTTGCAAATGAGATGCAAAAGAGATCACATTGTGAAGAACTGGGACTGTAAGATCTCAGGAGATACAGCATGGGGAAGACTTACAGTTCCATCATGGCAGACAGCTACTAACATGTCATGTGGAGCCCAAGTTGACCACTCAACAGCAAGTGGAATACTGCAAGTTAGAATAGTGGCATTTGTCAGCATGGTCATACTACCCAGGCTCTATATGCTCATTACTGCAGCTTCACAAAGTGCAACTTTTATGGAGAGAAAAATTGCTGTAAATCTGAACATGGTTCAATGTATCAATGACGATCTTGGCTATACTTGATCTGAATGCTTGCTGTCAGATATGCCATATATTCTACCTGAAGGCAAGAGACATACATGAATACCAGACACAATTTCAGTCACCCAACACAAGGAATTGGTGCAGAAGACACCTCTGATGACCAGCACTGTAAAGTTCAGAGCACCAAAAGATGGGGTCCATTTTCACTATTGGCGGCCCCAGCCCCAGCGTGTTCTGCTCTCGAATGCCTGCCCAGTCCAGTGCTTTTGGCAATGGAACATCAAACCTGCATGGAACATGTTTGCAGGAACCCTCCCATTGTTCAGGAGGATTGAAGAGCCACAGACATTACCAAGAAACAGTCCTTTTGTCGACTATTTCAAAGCTCAACTTTTGGAACCAGATGCTAGGAAGAGTGTGATAATCTACTCACACTTGTATAGATCCATCTCCGAGCAACACTGCGAGAAAGCCAAGCCTCAGTAACTCTCTGTCTTCCATATCTTCAACTATGGCGTGTATTGTCACAGGACGCCATTTTGCATCCCATGTTACTTCTCCTTCATGGACCAATCCTAAGACCATCTTTGGTGTGTCATCATCACTAGATGCAGGGACAGAGAATCTTTGGGGAGAAGAGGCCAGGGCACAGTGTAACCCAACACCCTTTGCCCTTGCTCGATTTTTTAAGCGTAATTTTGTCCTCTCTGGTGTAGAAACTTCTGGAATGCTGGACATTCGCACACTGTCCACTTTCCCACTGCCTTGAAGAGCATGATCATCTTGAATCTTTCTATGATCAGCTTTTTCTCTTCCTTTGCCACCACCTCTTCCTCTACCTCTGCCTCTTCCACGCCTTCCTCTCCCTTCTGTCCCTACTCTTTCCCTGCCTACAGTTTCAGTTGAAACACTTGACAGCAAGTCATTCTCTTCCAAAGATGAGTTCAGAACTTGCTCCTCGAACAACGAAACAGCCTCAAGTTCATCACTGCTTTCACTAGTGATGTCTTGTGCATTCACAAGGTTGACTTCTCTCATCCCATCATCACCACATCTCCTGCCAATTTCTTCAGCCCTAACATCTAAAGGAGGTTCATTCGATTCTTGGTGCATGGATCCTCTTGTTACGCATGGATCCAAAGCCCAAATTTGCAGTAAGCCCTTCCCATGCAGGGCTTCACCAAGCCTGTGTTGTGGCTCTTGTACTGGATGTGCTCCAACTACCAGGAACTGCTCTAACGCATTGCCAGTAATTAATAAGGTACCAAGACAATGTTGTTGAGCAGTACATGAGAGAGCCATTGCAGCACAATCTTAGTGATAGAGATGAAGTAAGGTACCTCTGTTTTGACATTGAAATTAGACCATTGAGGCCTTTGAGGACACCAGTCCAGCGCCCAGACAGAGCCACCTACATGAAGCACAAAATCTGTACTGCAAAATGCCCACAAAAACTTTCAGGCCTCCCTAAGCAGGCCTGTTGCTGATATTGTAGGCCAGAAATATATTCACCCTAAATGCTGTGCATCTGAGACAAGCTCTAGAGTCGATGGTTTGCAAAAAAAAAGAAAAAGGCTTTGCTTGTCACTCACCATGATGCTTTTGTCTCTTCTTTGGTTGACAAACTGACCTTGGCCTACATAAAACAGAAGCGCACCAGCAAATTATAACACAGTCATGAGCCTCATAGTCTGTCTCTTGACCACAAAACTCTATCGTTCGACAAACATGCAGTTTTGGGAGTAAAAGGTGCTCACATTTGGGACAAGATCAGAAGAAAAGAGGGGCAGACCCGGTCTTAGGGATGAGGCCAATTCTTGACCTTCACCGTCCTGTACTCTATAGTGTAATTCTGGCGACTGCATAGCTAATCCGCAATGCTGCAACCAATCCCTGCACAATGCATATCCAAAAATAAATAAAAATTGCAGGAAAACATTATTTTGCCGCGAGTTCCAATCCACTGGAATGAATACTGACAGTTCAGCTTGTTGGTTGAGATGAAAGAGACTTCATGATGTGGCAATGATGCTTACGGAACAAGAGAGATATGAGGTAGCCATCGGTCCCGAGCTTCTGCAAGGGCTGGACTGATTGTCTCATTGGCTAGAAAAGCTTCTTCTTCTGCCTCCTTTCTGCCCAGACCATTTCTTCCTTGGGCCCTTCTTCCCAACCCAATCTTATCCTTCTCCCTGTCTAGTCCTTTGTTCTCCATCCATTCTTCTTCTCCACCCTGACATCTTCCCCTCTCTCTTCTTTCCCTCATCACTGCTCTTCCACCACCTCCATGGTCTGATTCATTGGGTTCTCTTGCTGTTAGTCTCTCTCCTGTATCTGCCACTCCATCTCCCTCTTCTTCCTCCGCCATATCTTTCTCAATTCCTCATTAAACCTAATGCCCAGTTGGTTGCAACTCTCAGAAGACCGGCTGGAGCTGCCATGACTAATTAGGGTTTGTTGGATTCCATGGATCCCCTTGTCAAGACACTGCTCTCGTCAATCTCCCCGAGGATCCAACAAGAACCCATTTCCCATTCTCAGCTCCTAATTCCTCCCTTGAAGCATCGGTCAGCGGTATTGCACCCCGAGAGAGAGACTTCACCACAAGCTAGTGTAACCCAAGAGCTTCAAACCCTAAAAAAACCCATTTCCGTGTACGATCAAGAAGGTCAGGAATGTCCAAAGAGTTCTGCAACTAGGTATTGCCTCCTCCTTCCTTCCTCGTATCATCTAGCTGCCTAATAAGTTCATCTATTTTTTTTTTTTTTTTCTTTGGCAATGAGTTTAATTGGCCCATCACCAATAAAAAAGGTTGAAACTATGCAATTCTTCTTTGGCCTTAACATACTTTTCATTTGAGGAGCCTGATTTTTTCAAAATGTTTGTGTCTTTTTGTTTTTAAGTTTCTTCATAAGTTCCATCCCTTTAATTCTACCCTGTTTCTGCTGGAGTCTTTTTACACTGGTTAAAAGCTCTCAGGCCATGGCAGTACTGGAATTGGGCCCATGTTCAAAGACTACTGCCTTGCCCGCTGCCTTGCATGAGCCCTTATTCGGGTAAGCCCTCTCACCTGAGAGCTCTTACCCTACACTTTTTTTTGGCGGGGAAACAAATGGCCATTTGTCCTCATATAATGAAGGAACAGCTTTTTTAAAACAACCATATTTGCACAATAAGTTGTAGCATATGGCCAAACTATCTTTATATATAATATCCTTAGTCTGTCCGGTGGTGGTCGTATCATCCATCCATCCAAGTTCCTCATCCCCGAAGAAGAAGATGATGGAAGAGGAGGAGGAGGACTAATGGCGGCAGGAGCAGTTTATCCAAATGTTTATGTGATCCAATCCTATAGTTTATGAAAAACTCATGTAGTCTTGTAATTTGCCAAAAGCTACAAACTAATTTTAAAAAATTAAAAATTGTTGAAAAACAAATGAAAAACAAGAGAAGAAATCTTTTTAAAACAACACAAGAAATTTCAAATTAAAAAAGAAAAAAACAAGTTGTTAACAAATAGATAAAATGAAACTGTTTACTGTTTATTGTTTACAATTTTACGTACGTTTGGGACAGAGAGTCCATTAGACGAAAGGTAGATCATGGAAGATAGATTGTCCTCTGGTATTGGCCGCATGCCACAAATTTGGCCAGGGCGACCGTGTTCGTAGTTTGCATGAGTTCAACAAGAGTGCTTGTGTGGGTGAGGGGTAAGGTCGAACAAAAGCGTTCCCTAACTTTCTGTGTATTTGGACAAATAAGGAGTAAGTGCTCTTCATCCTCTACCCTCCCCAAGTCTCTCTTGGTATATTTCTCAAACAATTATTGATTGTCTATTTCTAGTTGTTATTACTTGTGTTTTAAATTAATCTTGAAGTCATTGGTTATTAAGTGATGCCCTAAACTTTACCATCACAATGAGTTTTAAGTTGAAAGAAAAAGTAGAAATTACACTAACTTTAAACCAACTAATGGATATGATTATTTCAATATTGACTTTGAATTGTCCTTACTTGTTTCTAACATTAATAAAAAGGTGTGTGCTGTGTATGATTCTTTCTTTTCATTTATAATTAAGATGATATGAAAAATGAAAAACTCACAGCATGATTTTGTTATGTTAAATTCACAATTTAATAATCTTTGTGACACACTCCCAAGTCCCAAGTCAAACCCAAGATGGGCCTTGGTCTCTAAAGTAGTAGAATTATGGGGATTTAAGGGCACGCTCCCAGCTCTTAACACTAAAAGGGGTAGAGGGGCGTGTTGAAACTTCGGGATGGGACTAGGAAGAAGGACAAGTTCTAGTTACTTACTCAAATCTACATCAAACCAACCAACAAGTTGGTTAGTTCACATTTTGGAGCACCTTTGGTGCTAGGACAAGCCATGGGCAAGCTTGGACTCACAAGACTCACCACGGCCCGGACTTGAGGGAAGCCACCACCTTTTCCCATATAATATTCTCTGCGTTACTCTATGGCACCTATAATTGAATGGCTTTTTGTCCCGAGACTCCCAAAGAGGAGTCCCGAAATTGTCCCAATTTGGACTTTTGGGACTTTGTGAGTTCATAACTCTTTGCTCAGACCTTAAATTGGATGAAGTCTAAAGCAAACGTGTGCTCTCCTTGAGAGCTTTCCAATGGTGTGTTGCACTCCACTTGCACATACCGAGGTTGGGTCGATTCCCGATTTTTAGTCGGGAGTCAAATTGCTAGTTTGATTATTGGCCCTTTTTTTTGCCATAACTTGTGCTACAGATGTCCAAATGGCTCATGCAAAGCCATTTTCGACATTTAAATTTTGATAACTTTCTAATGATATGAAGAATGCCTCAAGACGAGGTGTTTTGAACCCTGCAATCGAGCTTTAAAATTTTGAGAGTCTCGGAGGACTTCAAAGTCCCCATTTCGGGATTGTGAGTGTCATCCTCACACTCTTCCAAAAATGGGGTTGCGACACTTTTTTTAACGTCTTCATTTGTTGGTAGTGACCAAAACATTTCAATTGGAAAAAAATATGATAAAAAATCTTTACATCCTATGCTTTTGAAATGTTATCATCGCTTACATTTTGTGGCAAGTTATGAAATTGGATCTACAAACCAAAAAATTGATGAAAAATGCAAGTTGGATATTTAAAAATTGATCTCTAATAAAAATTAAATAGATCAAAGAATTCATTAATAGAAAGTTGTGTTTTGAAAGATATTTAAGTGGGTGCCAAGAAAATTAAATGTCATCTCCAAGAATGGAAAAATCATGAATCCAATTTCCCACTATTGTCTTTTTTGCTCAATATATATTGAAAGTTGTTGGATCACAAATAAAGATTGAAAAGATTTGTTATTTACCTAGCATACTCACCAACCTTAAGAGATGGCACTTAAAATTAAAAAAATGGAAAAATAAATATTTATTAATAAGAATTAATCTATTGACCTAAAAGTTGGTTGCAAATCTCCTTGCACTCTAGTAGAATTTATGAGACATAAAAGTGTTTAGAAGAAGATTTAGAATAATTTAAAGTTGGATTTGAATGGAATGAAATTTGAAAAATAAACTTAAATTTATGCAATTTTCATCATGCGTTTGTAACTAGTTTTCACTTTCATTTTGATTAAAAAATTAGTAGAAATGGTTTTGAAAATTGAATTGTGAGAATGGTTTTTGAACAACATTGGTTCAAAAATGTATGAGAACTAGTTTCATTGAAAATTGGTTGAATTTTATCTTTTCAAAGTTTTGAACCTAGATGGTTTTTAAAACTTGGATTTTCTTTTGAAAACTTGAGAGGTTTTTAAAAATGGTCTTGAGAAATGGAACCAACAATTTCCATGAAAAAATGAAAACCACTTGACATCAGTTGATACCCATGTTTATCAAATACCCAATTTTAATATATAATCATGGTTATTAGAAAATCAAATATTTGATTATTATATATAACTATGGTTCTCAATTTTTGAAAATTTCAAATAATTAAAAAAAGGTTTTTGGTGGGATTTTCACATTTCTACAGTCAATAAAACACTTAGCAATGGGCTTTATGGAAATCAAGCCCCAACTTGGGTCTACATATTTAAATAATGTTTATTGTTGAAAGAATTACCCTAAATGTTATTAATCATCAAAATGATTAATTATAATGCAACCATAAGATTTAACTAGTATTGTTGTTGGAGGAAAATTTGAATAATACATATTGAAGTGAAAGTGCAATTAAGAAATACATTAAACAAATATAGGTTAAATATGGTAATTTATGCAAATATGAAATGATGTAAATTCATTATGTTGCTTTAATTTTGTGTGTTATGTGGTAAATTTGGTATGGTGCAATATAAAAAAAGGTCTTATTTGCTGAAGCAAATTTCATGTTCAATTGGTTTTAACAAATGAATCACATAGGATTTTTTTCATTTTTTTCATTGCCATTATTAATGATGTGATTATTGCAACCTTGAAATGTGGTCTCAAAAAGGCATCTTGAATTTGGCATGAAGCCAAGTGCCTATAAAAAATGGTGCTTAATTAGGAATGAACCTTGGGAGGCATAAAGGAAATTTTTAGTAACCTTTCACAAACACATGATGATTGTGTTTTTTGGTGATAGTCAAGCTTGAGCTTTAGATAACATATGTGTAGGTGAAAAAAATTGGTTGTAAGCTGAGGGATGGTTTACACTTTACATACTTCATTATTGATTACTTGCATAACAACCCACTGAAATTTAAAATTATTAATGGGCCTATAATGTCTTGCTTTGGGTTTACATTTGAGACTACAACACTACTAGAAATTTTGGGTTTTGCAACTGTCTTTTGTAACTAAAATTTAGTTGCATGCGACACATGCAACTGCAAATTTGTGTAGTTGCATAAGACAAGTTGCACATGACATCCAGTTGCATGCGACATTACGTATGCAACATGTATATACAGTCTTAATATACATGTTCATACATACATATAAATCCAAATGTAGTTGCACCTTATGTGCAACTCTCCTTGCAACTACAATCCACAAATCAAAATATGACACATGTGACACACTTAACTTATGGGCACGTGTCACTATTTAAATTTTTTGTGTTATCAAAATTAAAAATTCATTGAAGTTTCTGCCATTAGGATGATGACACGTGGCACACCATGGAATGTTCATTGACCATTTGACACATGTTCATGCAACACCAATTATATGGTGACACGTGGCAATCAAAACCCACCTATTTTTAAAATTTTAAATATTAATCAATGAAATCTGAATCGTCTAATATATGGTTAATAAGATATTGACACGTGGTGCATAGGTAGGTAGGTAATAATCAACCCCTACTAAATATGTTTACTTAGGTATGCAAGTAGGTTAAAAAGTAACTAGGCTTAGGTTTAAAATAATCCGATTTTATTTTTAAGTGTAACCATTTCACAAGGGTTAAACTTTTTTCATTCACTCATCCCCAATGGCACTAATTATTTAGCTAATACATAGCTATTGTTCATATTTATATGCTGAGCCAAATAGAATTTGAAGTCAAAGGATATGGGTTAAAACATTCCATTGCAAACCTCATGAATCAACCTAGTTGCACATTACATGCAACTACTATATTAGATTATACTAGCCAATCCAAGGTTCTATTGCATTTGGTGTCCAAACAAAACTTGAAGCCCTCCTCTTGGCGCATCTAACAAACTAAGAATCATGGAAAAAAAATGAGAAATGAGAATGTTATGGCCCCCCAAAGTAAAGGGGGTCAAAAACTCAAAAAAAACAACTATTGAACACTACAAAGGCCGGTTCTTAAACATCCAGAAAGTTCATTTTATGTTTCTTTTTTGCTATTAGAGTTCCAATGTGATTTGTAGTACTTCAGGTGGCGCTCCTATAGCATTTTAAATTGTTTAAAATGAACAAGAAATAAGAAAGTTATGAGGTTTGAAAGTAGGAGGGGTCCAAAGAAAACAAAAAAAAAAACAAAAACGTTTTGTAACTTGGAAAGCTTATTTTTCTTCTTGTTAGTTTTTCATTACTCCTTTTCTTTTGCACTTCAAAGATGATTATAGGAAATTTTTAATATGATTATTTAATGAAAATATTATTTTAATATTATTATCTAGCTTAAATTAATAATTAACTTAAGATGTTTATATACTTGTAGGTTATTAGTGTAGCCTATTTAAATTAATAGTTTAACATAAATAATAAAATTTAAATATATAATACCTATTGAGTATATATACATATAATTGATTATCACTATAATTAAAATAAATGTTTTATTAATAATTATGATTATTTATAATGAAATTTAATATTATCATATTAATTGATTTTGGAAAAAAAATTTAAATCAAATTTACATTTTCTGAAAAAATATTCCAAAATAAAAATTAGAAAAACATATTTAAACCATGGTTTAATTTAATTTAATTTAATTTAGCTTAATTTAGTTTAGCCATAATCAATATAATCTAATTTAATTTAACCCAACTTGATTCAATCATAATTAGTTTGGCCTAATTTAATTTTAACTTAATTTAATTTAGCCATAATCATTTAAGCTTAATAAATTTAACCATGGTTCATTTTATCTTAATTTAATTTAACCATAATTATTTTAGCCTAACTTAATTTAACTATGGTTAGTTTAGCCTAATTTAATTTAATTAATTTATTCTAGCCATTGTAAGCTTAATTTTGTTTAATTTAGTCATGGTTAATTTAAATTAATTTAATTTAGTTTAATTTATATTAGCCATAATTAGTTTAGCCTAACTTAATTAACCATGGTTATTTAAACCTAGGTTAGTTTAGGTTAGCCTAAGTTAGCATGGGGTTAACTTAGTACTAGAGGTACATAACACTATTGTATATAACTTATGTAGATATATTAAGTATAATAATTTAAATATGTATAAGTTTAAACCATTTATTTTATGACATGTGTCCATGTTGTATAGATTTAGTGGCATGTTAGTTGCACACACAACCGTATGGCCCAAAAATTATACAATACCAAATTTGTAGTTGCAAATATGACCAAGATAGTTGCAAATGATAATTAGTTGCATGCTAGTTGCATAGTGACTTGTTGCAAATGACAAGATTTCTAGTAATGCAACCCAACAAATGATAGTTTTTAAAATGAAAGGTGAAAAAATAACATCATTTTTATAGGTATGCAAATGTGAATTTTTTATGTCCATATTTGACATGGGTGGAAAGTTCCTATCCAAGTTGACATTTGTTAGCTAATTGAAAGCAATCCAATTTTATTCTAAGGAAATGGTTTTTAATTCAAGTGCAAAAAAGGCATGTGGACTAAAATTTGAGTACAAACCTTGTTCATTTGGATATGGTTCAAATTGCAATAACTTATTGTATATGAAGATGATATATATATTGCCTTCTAAAAATCATATAAGGTATATTAAAAAAAGGATAATTGTAAAAATGTTGCTTATTTAAGTTTGGTTTTGGAACCAACTCACCCAAAAAATGATTATGAAATGCCCAATAAATTTGGAAATGAGGATAGAAAACATTCAAATACAACTGTGGTTTATACTTAAGAATAAGTAACAAAGATAAGGAGGCACCTAACCTAATAACAATGTCATAACATAAAAACATGCACAAACATTTATATATATATTTTGTGTTGTGCGTTTGGATTCTTATTGTTGTAGTTGTAATCAATTTCATTTTATAACCCCAAATATGAAAAAATTGAAACCATGTTCACATTGAATTGGGTTTGAATAATAAATAACAAAAAAAGATTAATACTTTTGCAATTGTTACCTAGCAATTGCAAAATTCAATAACCATTTCAATTAAATACCTAACAATTGTACTGGAAGTTTATGGATCATCCATCATCAAGGACCCAATTACTTGCAAAAGACAATTAGGGCTCAAAATCATAATTTATAGGGATAAATAGCAATAACCCACAATCAAGTTTCCACTCCCACCAACATGCACTAGCCCACCAACATGCATCTAATGCAATGCCGATTTCATCAAATGCTAATGTAAGGTATAATTAAACCTTACATAAAGCCCAAAAAGATCAATATTCTTCAAACAAAATACGGGTATTCAAAACTAAGGAGAATAAATAAATAATCATTTTTATGTAATAGTTTATGTGTACAAAAAAATAATTCATTGTCATCAAAGATCCACAACTGACTTTTCTTATTAAAAAATGCATTACGATGATCACAATCAAATCATTAAGAAAAAAATATGCTACTGTTTTAGTATTTGTTAACTCATGAGATTTGATTGTAATTAAACATGTATAATTTTAGGCTTTTGGTCCATTAGTGGGGAAATACATTAATGCCCAACTCTATAACATCAACATTTAATGAACCAAATGATATGACCCACAAATTGTTACACAACCTTAAAAACCTTTGATGATGGTTAAAGGGTGAAGATTGAAGGAAGAAAGCCAAAGAGAAACTCTAACCCAATCTAGATCAAAGGTTTAGAAGACCACACTTCACATGGATACAAACTAGTATTACGAAATTTCTTTCTATATAGGTATTTTATGCACACTAGGTTAAATTTCTTAATTTACTCAAATAAAATTCTAGAGTCATCTTCCGTTCAAAAAACCTTTTTGATGTTCGGTGATGATTTTTCCTTCAAAAAATTCACCAAGCAAACTCTCCAAGTCTTCAGGTGAATATTTCATGTATTTGTTGGAATGTCCAGTGTCGCTAGTTAATACAGAGCTGTGTTTCAAAAGCATAAAACAAACACAATGAAACAAAAAGAAACAAAGAAGAAAAACAAGATGACATTGCCTACCCAAAATAAACAATTAAAAGCAATCAATCATTTTTTTCATTTCAAGCAAATTATAACGGGAAAAGAAAGTGGATGAATTGACCTGTAGCGCTTGATGAAAGAACGATAGGCAGGCAACAACACTTCTGCTACTTGCAACCGCACAGCATCTCGTAAATCACTATCCCAGATTATCCATTGCATTTGTGTTCGATGTAGATCCTCAAGTATTGAATTAAAGTGTTTTAACCTGTCATAAGCACATTTAAACACTAGTCAACAAAACCTAAAAAACACTTCAATATAAAATTTTATCCATTTTGCATTATTGGATACACTTTTGGATACCTTATATTCATTACATTCATTTCAAATTTATGCAAATGATACATTGATAGGATAAAGACATGATTGCATACATACACCACACATTTTCAACACTAACTTAGTTTATCATCAAAACATTGTTTATAATTCTTTTTAACATGTGTTTTAAAACACCCTATTTTCATTCAATTCATTTTCAATTTATGCAAATGACACACTAATAGGTCAAAAACATTATTGCATAAACACATTTTCAATACTAAATTGATTTACCATTAATTAAAAACCATGAAAATAAACACATGTTATAGTTTTTGTGGTATGTTTTACTATGTCAATGTATCTGGTTCTACTTGATAACAAAACAACCTTCTACTCTCACCTTTCTTTAAGTTGAGTCTTGGAGACGCCTCCATTGTCACCCGTGCCACCAATTAACCCACTACCACTCACACCACTACTGAGCGATATACTTGAAGATGACATTAAGGCCGAACCTGTTATGTAAGATAATGCCTGCCACAATTTGTATTGTATTTAAAAATTAAATAAAACCCATCAAAGACAATAAGAAACATGCAATATTGGCATTGAAAACATGGATGAAGCATCAAGTCCATTTCTTGGGTTCCAAAATTACAGTTTAGTTCCACATATTTGTCATGTCCTTGAGAGACTTCCTTAATTCACAAAATTGAAACTATTTAGCTAGAAAATTCATGATTGGCGAACCTTGTTCCAAGCAATCCGTTGGTACGACGTTGCATGTTGTTGAACTATTCGCCGATGTCGTTGCAACCAATCATCGCCCAACATCTCTTTGACTTCCGATCTACCATACATTTTAAAAAAATCATCATCTTGTTACTTGGTAGTTGATGTTCCATAATTGCAAAATCAAAAGATTTGTCAAAATTTGGTTTTACAAAACTATTGGTCAGTATTTTTAAAAGTCGTGGGAAAGAATGGAGGGACTAAATTGACATCACCTATCACATAGAAAACTATTACTACTTTAAGGTTTAGGGTTTGGGGTTAGGACCAATCCATTGAATTTTAGAAGTGTTTCTTAGGTTGCCTTCTCTTAATCCCCATAGAAATAAACCATAAAACAAGAGAGTTTTGGAAGGTATTTTTCAAGTTATAGGAGCTTACCGTCGCACAGATTTCACCATGTAGTGAATATTGTTCATAAGAAAGAATTGTGTGAGTGCAGGGTCCTTGTATAGTTTGGACTTCCCATCTAAATTGGTTTGCAAAATGGACATAATGCGTATGACCACAGATGCCAAGTGTGATGATGTTTTATCTCCAATGTCTTCTTCCCCAAACAACTTGTTCAATGTGTCCTGATAACTGGGGGGAGGGGGGGCGAGGGGGGGGGGGGGGGGGCGAAGGAAGCAATCAATTGAAACCCACAATAAAAAAATTTCAAGACCCATTTTAGTCTTTTAGAATTGCTCAACCCACCAAGCATTAACAAACCTTGAACCTTAAACTACTGTAGATATTATGCTATAAGGTTTAAGATTTAGGGTTTTGGTTATGTACTTAGTTGTAAACAAATGCATGAACACATGAAACTTAATCGTTGAACTTGAAATTCATCAACATAATTATGGTCAATCTATTGCAATATTATGTACTTGAATTGTGCATAATTTGTACATGTGTCTCAACTACACATTTAAGAATTAAAAAGCAATGTGATAAAGACATAGAAGGGGAGGGGTTATTGCAAAACGTACTCAACCATGAACTTGATATAGTTGACAACATAACTAGTGAGAGGGTGGACAGTGCCATCAGCTACAGTTGTTTTCATTGCATCTTTCTCGACTGCATCTGCAAAGTCATTAAAAGTATCTTTTGTGGCCTGTGCTAGATGCTTTAGTAAAAGCTCCGATGCATTTCGTATTTCAGCTGCTGATTCTCCTTGGAACAATGATTTTATCTGTTTCCCCCAACAACAAATGCTAAGAAGGATTAATAATTATAAAAAAATACAAAAGAAATTGCTAATGCCAACATTAAGACTTAAGGAGATACCTAGAGATTAAACTATTAAATCAAAGTTTGTTTTTTCAATTTTGTGATGTAGCCACATTAGTGATCTTCCACAAGAGGAATTAGCCAAATTTGGCTATAGGTCAAAGAGGAAAGAAAATATTTTATGGAATGCTACTATATTTTAGCAACCTACGTAAACCTATAGTTTAAATATGGTGACTTAAAAAAAAAAATCCTCAAAATTTAATGACTTTAGTGAAATTTTTTCACAAAAATCCTTTGTATGAGTCACATTGGTTTTTTTTTTGTCAGCAAGTGGTGAAAATGTGTCAAAAAAAAAACGTTGTATTAGATAGAACATAGAACTCCACTTGGGTGCAAAGCTCTTGGAGATGTTGGAACCAACCAAACAACCAAGATATTAAGTCTATAACAGTTGGGGCATAAGAACTAAATTATGACTAATAGAGAAGTAAAAACTTGAACACAACCCAAGTAATCATTGCTAGTAGATATATACATATGAATATGTATGTATGTACCTGAGGTTCAAGATCACTCATGGTTTCATACATGTCAAGGAGAACAAACAACTTTTCGGGTGATTTTTTGCATGTTGTTATGGCTTCCCCAAAACTTATAAGTGTGTGCATGCTCGAGTGAGTTATGGCAGAAAAACATTTCTCCTTCTGGGAAGTTAATTCCGACCATATCTGGTCACAGATCTTGTACTCCGCCACAAACAATAATTTCACCTACACAAACAAATTATTATTTCAACACACTTCCCTAACCCAACCCTAAACCCACTTCTAAAAAACAATGATATCATTTGATTTTCCATAGTTGTGCAAGTGAAGAAAAAAAACAATATTCCTTCCAAAAGAAAAAAAATTAATTAAAAAAAAAATTCACATCTTTTTAAAAAAAATGCAAGATTTTCTTTTGAAACCTTAGAAACAACCACTTTTGAACATAGACTTTTACTAGTTTTCAATGGTCCAATTTAGGTTGAAGAGATTTACCACAAAGTGCATGTGATGATTCCAATGTATAATCTTGCCCTCCAATGTCTCCCATTCCATTTTTTGAACCTCTTCCTTGCTTAACTTTTCGACACCCAAATTTTGGAGACTTTGATCTAATATTGGTGTTCGCACATCCCTTACATTCATACCAAAACCATGCAATGAAATGCTTCAAAAAATATATAATCACTCATTTTCCCGCCAACAACATATAGTGAAATTCAAAATCCACATAATGGGTAGGTTATATATATATAACCCTGAACGTACCTATAAGTCTTGAGACACTGTTCTTGATGGCCTGAAGCAACCATCCATTGCACCATTTCGCATAATCGAGGGATTACATCTGGCAAAATTAAATCTGGAAGAACTTGGTGATCATTTGTATTGTCGTTGTGAGAACTACTTGTGAGCAATGTCACATCTTCAGAGTTACGATGGCTTTGGGGGCTTCCCACTTGTTGGTTCTCATTCAATAAACTCTCCATAAGATATGTCGATTCCACTGGCTTGCTGCACAAAAAATTTACCAAACCAAAAAAATTGATAACTAAATTTGCTAAACTTTTTCAATTCTTCCTGGGTGAACATAGCCAATAGATCGAACTAAAGAAAAATTGAGTTGTACAAAACAAGCTTAAAACTGAACAAACCTTTGGGTTAGTTGACACAATCAAAACAAAACAAATGGGTGGTTTGAGAAGGGGGTGAAATTGAAAGTTTCCAAACCTATGCTCATTGAAGAGATTTTTGAATTCTTCAATTAATTGGGTCATGCTCTTGGAAAGCAAACCATTCGCATGGTCAAGAGCAAAACTAGTTGCCTTGAAGCTCTGGTTTTGTTTAAGGAACTCCACATTTGTATGCAATTGATTAACAGCTGAAAGAAAGCCACCCAAGTCATCTTTGGGACCTTCCAATAGCTTATCCTCCATCTTCACAAAAATCCACAAAAAAATTGTAGTTCACCATAAGTTGGTCAACACTTTGTAACTTGAGTTTTCATTGTATCTCAAAATGCAACTTTAAAATTACTTGATGATGATTTACTTGTTAAAGAAATTTAAATTAAAAAATCTTGAAACTAGTATGGGTAATTATTTTATTATTACCTGGTGGGAAACATCAAATTGGTTCAACATTGTCTTTGTCGCTTCTAGTGCAAGGTCAATATTTTGATTAGCTCTTCTGAATGCATGTGTCTGGATCTAAAATCACAAAAATGAAACAATCCAAAATCAATCATGTTTCAAAGTTGTTAATAAATTTTCTTATTAAAAAAGTTTGCACATATTATTAAACTTTCTAGTCAACCACAAAATTATGTAAATTATTACATTTTTTTCCAAAATAAAATAAATAGTTCATGAACATACAAAATCAACTCGTAGCTTCTCTATAGTTTATTCAAATCTCTAGACCATTTGATAAAAACTTTACACATGGTGATTTTACCATTTACTTAGAAAAGAAAAACGCTTCTAGTGCAATTCAACTTCTATAATTGTTTATGTGTACACATATGGTCAAACATGTAAACACGATTGGAATTTGGGACTATGATCTTGCCATATCCTCCTATGTTGGAATGATTTTACAAGTCCTAGTGATGTCTGTGGCAGAATTAAAATAATCTTTCAAGTGTTAAAATTATTTATGTTCACACAAAAATGTATGTCAAAAGCTATTTGGGTTGTTGATTCTTGAGCTAAAATGCATTTTTAAAAATAGAGTTGAAAAAACTATCATAAATCACACAAAGGAATTAGAATTGGGATACTTACTTGCATGGGTCGCATGTCAGTTTCGACCGAGGAAAGACGACGATCAAAGGAGCCAAGAATGTTGACAATGGAATCAGTAAGGACTTGACTCTTCTTCATACTCTCATACATTAACTTTGATCGAGACATCAACATTTGCACTTCCCCTTTAGACCCCATAGCTCTACTACCAATGTTGCTCTTTGCACTATGTCCGTCTCCTTCTTTGTTTCCTTGCATCATCGTTTCGACATAACCTTCCTAATGCTTCAATACTTGAACAATCTCCGTAACATACAAAATTCAACTTTCTTTCTTCATCTCAAGCAAAGTTCCAAAATGCAAATTAAGCTAAAGGATTAAAAACAAGACTCCACCGCAAACTCCAATTTCTAGGCTTTAAATCTCCAAATTTTGGTCAAAATCTAGAAGTTCAAAAAGCCAAGAGCATTTTAGAAATTTTTCTTTCCTTCACAATACCCTATTAAAAGAAAGCCATCTAAAGGTCACTCTAAGGATTTTTTTCCTTGGAATTGGAAGCTTAAAACCATAGCACAAACCCAACAAAACACCTTCACAACTCAAAAGACAACACCCAACTTTTTTGCTTGAGAAGAAGCTTCACACAATTGGGGAACCCAAAACACTTAGCAAAAAGAATATTTTCTCCTAGGGAGCTCAATGATCCCACCACCTTTTTCCTTCAAAGCTTTTAAACCCAATTCCTCACTTGGAAGCAAGCTTTTCCACAATTTGGAGACAAAACCCAAACATGATCCAAAAGAACAATCTTTCCTTTGTAATAACTCCAAATACATAACTTCTTCTTCTTCTTACTTACTACCAAATTCTTCATGCCCAAATCCAAAGATCCAACATCATACACTTCTTTTTTGGTAGTTCAAACTAATGAAAGTTTGTCCAAAGAAACTTCTTCACAATTGGTAACCAAAACTCACCAAAACATCATCCATAACACACAAAAACTCAAGATTCCAAAACAACACTCAACTCCTTACAATTCTATAGTGTCTTCTTTTTTATCACAAACTTGATTAAAGTCCTTAGCAATAGTCTTCCTCAAAATAAAGCAAAGTACCCAAAAACAAAATTGTTGTGAAAAGTGAGGGAGAAGATGAGAAGAAAGCTCTCAAAACCCAGCCCCCTCCCCCAATTTCTCACTCACACCATAAGAGTACTATGCGACCCACCTAACCACCCAAAACTAGGAACCCAAACATTAAAAAAAATTCAAAGATTCCATCACACCCACAACTCCACAAAACCCAAAAATATCACAAAAGTCTTTGAACAATAAACACTTGATTGGTAGACCATGATATGATATTATATTATATTGTATATATTATATAGTAACTTCCTAGCTTTTGCGTCATCACTTGCCGCGTGGCCTCTTTTCTTGTTGCAAATCTTTGCTTTCCAAACCCAAATCCCACAAATGTCCACGATTGCATTCTTCAACGCACCTGGTAGGTAGGTACTAGGTACAAGAGAATTGGAAGCATCATGTGGATTGACTTTTCTTCTATTTCTGAGTGGGCCATGGAGGACTAGAACTTTATCATACTGAGCTTCTTACTTACTTTAGGTTCAAAGGATTTCAAACAATCTGGGCACTTGTATGGTTGGGATGGTGGAGGGTGGGTTTTTCTTATTTGTATATTTCATTGATGAAAAACCTCCAAAATGAAACATTCCTACACAAATGAAAATGGAGGAAAAAATTGGATGTGTGTACTAACTAAATTCAAATTGCTACCTTGTTAATTAAGTGCTAATCTAATTGCTTTAACTGCCAAATCTGAAATGGCAATGACTCAAAGTAGAGTATGTTATATGAAGCTGGTGTTGGCTCAGGTTGTTATTTTTACTAAATTAAATTATAATTATAAACTATAACTGACCTGATTATAATTTTCCTCATTTGAATTTTTTTGCGAGTGTATTGATCAGCACCACATTGAGAGTGAATGAATCTAGGTTCCACTACACACACTTTCCCTTTCAGAATTTGAGCTTTTGATTAAAGGTATGACATGCTTGGTGTATCACTTTCAACCCAAAACCATTTGAGCATTTGTTGTGTCTCATTGATGTAAATCATAACCCTTCAACAAAAAGCTTAAGTGCTAAAATGGTTTTAATTAAGCCTCAAAAATTCCAAACCAGTAGAAATCAATATGGATGCACTTAGACCATCAAGACAACACATGCACAGGTTTCTGGATGTAAGAGAAAGACTCACCCAATTGAGTAGGACCAAGCCAGTAGACTCTGAATTCCAATTGTAAATCCTTCCACACACAACTTCACTGGTTCATAATTCACACAGATGTTACACAGAATCAGTCAGTCATTGTGATCATTATGGGTGGAACACAGATTTCATCTGGTGTCCAAGAGCACAAATCATTGTTTAAATTACAAGGAGAGTTATGTCACCACATCATCTTTAGTCTCTAAAATTGAGTACTCTCTCAGGTATAATCTGTACAGGTCTGTTGAATAGTCTTTCTCCCATGACTTGACTTTGGCAATTTTCTGGAAACATCCTAAAAACATTCTACAGGTTGGCACTATGTCAGGAGTGGTTAGCTTTTATGGTGAGTTGAGTCTACAGTTACAAAATGGATTCCAGATTTGATCTGATTTCAAGTCTCCAGTGGGTTAGAAGACGGGAATTTAGTTCATGCAGTTAGACCATGAGACACCATAATCTCTTTGAAACACATTCTAGAGGGTTTGTGGAGTAACCTGTTGAGTTTTGATTATGGAAGGCTTTGTCAACTGTTATGACTGCACATTTAGGGAGTACTGGTGGAAGGGGTACAAGAATGATTGTGTTCGCCTTCATAAGTGACAATGAGCATTGAAGAATCCTCCAATGATCGCTCCACATGTTTCCTGGCAGGGCAATTCCTCACACTGCTGCACTTGTAGTAACCCCTGTGAGGCAACAGACCAAAGCTTTTGTCAGTTTCCCTCATGATGCTCAATATGAATATGTATACCTAATGGTTCCAAGCTGCTGCCATGCAACACCTTCCTTCTTGACTGACAAGTACATAGGAACTCAAGGAACACTAGAGTTCATGCATTCTCTGATACAAAATGAGCCAGGTTGAAAAAAAAACCACTTATCTTTGACAAATTATGTCAAATCAAGAATGGATTTGTTGACACCATCTTGAACACAAAATCACCAACCCTAATGGATTTTTCAACAACCATCTTAAATGTAAAATTATCAACCCTAACAGATTTCTCAACACCATCTTCAACACAAAATTACCAACCCTAATGGATTTCTTGACACAATCTTCAACAAAAAATTACAAACCTGAAGGAATTTCTTAACATCATCTTGAGCAACAGAAAATTTACCAACACTAAAATGCTGTATGGTTGGGAGTAGACTCAAATCACAATAACACATTTGAAGTGAGAATGACTGCAGTGTTCAAGACCTGACCCTAAACTTAGTGCCCACAAAACATGGTTTTAAAATGCGGATTACATGCAAAAATCAGCAATAGATCAAAGTGATCAATTTTCATCTTCCAAAATTTCAGATACTAGGGTTGCTCACCTTGGATGAGGAGAGCCGTTGATAGGCTTTTGACCATACTTACGCCAGGAGTAATCATCAGGAGGGATATCCGCAAGCTTGCTGCTAATTGCTGGCACCTTGATTGTCCGTTTCACTCTCAATTTCCTGTGCCAAAGTAAAAAGGAAGAAAATCGTCATAGAGAAGAAGAAATAACCAACAAGAAGTGACTCATTTGTGTAAGGGTTCCACCCCCTTATTGCAGCATGTCCAAACCAGCATCAGTTAAAATAGGGATTTTTCCATGATGAAGTTGCCCGAAATGAACTCACTTACATTTCACAATAGGAAATGTTTCATGCTGAAGTTCCCCAAAAAAAAAAGGAACTCACATTTCACAAGGGGAAATGTTTCATGATGAAGCTCCCCCAAAAAACTGAACTCACATTTCACAGTAGTAAACAAACAGTCTGGTGAACAACGTTCTTCAAAAATATAAAACCAAATGAAATCATCTACTTACATTGTTCAAAAACTACATTGTTTCAGAGTCAAATCTACTTACATTGTCTCAGAATCTCTCCATTAGAGGCCAAGAGCTAATGAATTTTTATATCTTAGTTTTTATCTCGAATACCTAGGTAGAAAGAATTTTTGGGGTTTAAATAAAACCACACCGCACAAATGGGGGAGAAGATGACCCTAATGGTAGAGAAATTGAAATTACTAAATTACCTGCGCTTGGAGCAATGACAGCGGCCTGCTGAGGCACAAGACTTGCCACCACCGTTCTCCTCAGACGTGGCTGAGCATTTCTTTTTCTTCTTCGTGCTTGTATGCGAGATTGCATGTTGTGGTTGTGGTCCGGCTGCAGGCAATGAGGAGGAAGTCTGCTGTACATTGTTGTTGTTGTTGGTAGTGGCACCACTGCCATCCATGCTTACAGCAGAGAATCCGGACTTGGTGGTTGTGGATAGTGGAGGACCTGATGAGCTTACGGAATTGTTTTCCAGGCTTCGAGTTGGAATAAATCCAATGGGTGCTACTGCAACGTGAAGTTGCTGCTGTTGCTGCTTTTGTTGTTGCTGCTGCAAGTGTAGATGGTGCTGCTGTTGTTGCCGGATTTGTTGGGCATGCTGAAGAAAGCTTGGTGGTGGTACAGCAGCATTGCCATGACTATCCGGCCAGAGTGGGTACTGCCATAGTGGCTTGACAATAGTAGCGGCAGCGGCAGCAGGCTCCTCTGCGACAATAAAGTTCGCTTCTCTCTCCGTCTCCTTGCGGTTCAAATCTTGCGCAAAATTGGCAGTCTCGAAGAACACGGAATCATCTCCTGCAATCGCCGGGTTCTGTGGCGAGCTCTTGAACCTGGCGTGACCCGTCCGACTCAGCAATGTCACCACTTTCTGGAACATGGAAACAGCAATGCCCGCCGCGGAGTGACGCTCCTCCTCGTCCCCGTGCGAGGAGCGCGGCTGCTGCTGCTGCGATAAAATTTGCAACAACCGCTTCGCATTGTCTATCCCTTTCTTCGCCGCTACCTGCACCTCGTAGTCCCTTTTCCTCTTCTCTAGTAAGCTACTACTATACTCCAAAACCTCCATCTCTAGTTCTCCTCCTCTTTCTCCCTATCTATCTTGAATCCTTCTGTTCTACAGATTCTACTTCCCTCTCCTCCACTCTTGCGTTTCTTAAAAAGAAAACAAACAAACAAACAAACAAATGCACTTCACCCAATACTCTCAATCTTCTCCCCCACAGAATCCATGCACTTGCAAAGCAAGTTCTTGTCCTCTTTCCCCTCTCTTCCCCCCTTAACATGCAACCATAAGCTACGACCAGCAGACTCGAAGCACTCCCACCAAAACTTGGACCCCACCCACAAACCCCCCCAATAAAAAGCACCCAAAGACACATCCACTTTCCTTCCACCTGCTTTTATCTATCTAGCAATAAAACGAACATAACAACAACAAACAGCCCAATACTCGTAGGCCTGAATTCTGTGAACCCAAATGCGGCTGACCCAAATAAGGCAACCCACCAAGCGTCGTCACCATGTTGACAAGCAAAGAAAAAGGGTGGGGGGACTTTTATTGTACCTACTCCGTCAACGCTAGATGACGACAATGATGCTGATGATGATGGTAGAGAGAGAGAGCGAGAGAGATGTAGAAGAGTCATGATGTCGCAACAGCCAGGAAAGAAAGAGGGGTCCACATGGTGCAAAAGATAGGTACGAAGAAGAAGAAGACGATGAGAAATAGCAACGCGAGAGTCGCGCTTGCGAAGAAGGCGAAGCGCAGCAGAATGGAGAGAAGAAGAAGAAGCCGCAGAAGCGCAGGGAGGGACGGTGGACGACCGAACGACGCTGGCGATTGTGCAGGCGACGGTGCGGTTTGACCACTAGACCTTGCGGCCCGCATCGTCTGGTTCTTGCCAGTCAACCATGCTGTGTTTGTTTATTGCTATTCTCTGTCAACGCTATTAACGAATGAACAACTCGCCGATGAACAGAAAATGGAAAAAAGAATGTACTCCAAAACAAATAAATGAATGGACGAAGGAACGGATGGGTGGATGGATGATGAATTTGTTTATGGATGGATTAATACAGGCTTAAAACTACTCGCCATTGGAGGCCTGCAATTTACCGTTACTGGGTCGGTAAATTTTGACAGTTCGTTTCTGTGTAAATGCCGGTAGTGGACGGTACAGATCTTATCAAGTCGTGGGGAATTACCGACCACCTTTTATTTTAAACCCTAAGGTGAAAAACATTTAAGCCGTGTTTTTTTTAGTGCCGAGAATGAATTCTAAATCACTATTTTCGAATCTAAAATTTATAATTGAATAAAAAATTTGACATTTTAATTTTGAATATGAAAAGTGATATTTAATTTCTGAATTTTTAATTTAAATTTTAGAAAATAATTTGAGCTGGAATTTTAATTCCAAAGTATTATTTAGGATTCTTAAAAATAATATTTCAGTTCAGAAACTTATAAAAAATCTAAAAATGGGACATTTCAATTTTGAATATTGTTATTTGAATCTGAAAATTGACATTTCAATTTTGAGTTTTTTAATTTAAATCCAAAAACATTATTTGATCTAAAATTTGAAAATTGAATTCTGAATTACTATTTTAGATCTAAATTTTTTTATTTTTAATCAGAAATTTATTGATTTAGTTTTAAGGGTGTTTTCTACTAGTGTTATCCATAACAAATCACTTTTATAAATAACTATAAATGAATTTTTTATTAATTTGTGTAAAATTTTATTTTTTAACAACAATTGTTAGTTCATTATTTATAATTTGAAAATAATAAAAATAAAAATAATAAAAATAAATTACTCTATCTATAATTCGCCATATTTTTTAAATAATAAAATATTTTAAGATATTTTAGTTATTTAATTATCTATGAGTTATGTATTGAAAATTTGTGAGTAATTAGATAGCTAGTTCGTTAAATATTAAAAAATTATTAGTTATTTAAGTAAGTGATGATGAATACTTAACATTTGCAATGTATAGTTTATAGTTTAAATATATGTAAAATTAATCATTATTGATTAAATGATTACTTAGTTATCTAATGAACTATGTATTTAAATTCATTAGAAATTTAAAAACTAAGGAAAAAAAGCATGAAGAAAGTTTTGGAATTACAAGTTAGTTTGAAGAAGTTGTGATTTTGAAACTTATCCCATATTGTTTATTCTCTAATCTTATTTTGAACACTATATAAACAAGAGGTGTGGTCATCCAATTTCACATTAAATTTTTTTTTGCACATGAAATAAGTCAATGAAAAGACATAACTCAGAACAAAAAAAAACAAATTATGCACAATTCTAAAATATTTACCTCCTCAACTTACTTATCTATTTAGCTAAGTACATAATTTGATATACCCACCTATGTCGACTTATGTACCTACCTACTTAAGTACTCACCTATATGAGTAGGTATTTAACATGGGAAAGTAAGACCCATCTATGTAGCTACCTTTTTACCTAAGTAGGTAGGTAGGTATGTAGCCTAAGTTTGTAAGCACTTATTTATGTATTTACCTAAGTACCTATTAATTTAATATTAATATTTTTTATTAAATTCATTTTAAAGTGCCACATGGCATATTTACATTGGGTCACATGTCATCATATAAAATCATCTAAGCATTTGAATTGAACATCTTAAATTATTTCAAAATAATAATAATATTTATATTCTAAACAATCAAATATTGAAACATGTGGCAACACATCATTTCCTTTGAATTATGACCAAAATAGTAGCATAGATTAATTGCATGTGACCATATGTTTACAATGGAGTCAAAGGATGAACTTATATTTGTTGATTTTTTTTCATCCAACTCCTTTTGTTGTTTTTGACTATTATCACATGCAACTTGTCCAAGGTGATTAAGGAGATTTTAGTCGTTAATGTCACTTATGACTAAAATTTAATTGCAAAGACCAGTCAAAAACACTTTTTTTTTTCAGTATATCATGTCGAAATTGATTATTTCTATTTTGGTCAAGCTTTCCACTTTTTGAGTTCCACTATGTGTTTTATGTTTTTTACCAATCTTTTTTCTTTCTTCAACATTTATGTTTTGCAACTTTTGTTGTTTTTCATATTTGTGATGAATTTTCACAATCATGACACTGGCTTTTGAAGTTGTTTCTTTCTATCATTGATGATCTTGAACTTTCCAACCTCAACTTTTTATAGATCTTTCAATAGCTAAATAGATTTCAACAATTTTAGGTGTCTTATCATCGGCCCTCTCCTCTTTTGTTTTCATGCCTTAAATATGATCTTGAATGGAAAGGAATTCCTATGTTGCATGAAAGTAATTGACTTCTTTTTCCCTTTTAAAACACCATAAAATGTGTATCAAATGTGCCTTAAGATGTGGAGAATGTATTGCTGCAACTTTAGGTTAAGCCTTTGAAATTGTGTTCCTTTTCATGCCACATGCATTTGCTAGTACATAAAATGTTTAAGCATGCAAAAAGATGAAGCTTGGAATGTTAATGTGCAATTGCAAAGGTGTGACATGCAATGTGAATATTTGTGTTAGCATGGAAGTTTGCAAAGACCTTTTTTTGTTCATGTTTCTCGCCTTATTTTCTTATTTTTGCACTTTAGGTTTGTTGTTCATCGCTTACATTCCATGTTGTAGTCATATCCAAGTTGACCAGTGGATTCTTAGGTCTTAATAATAAGATCAAAATGACATATAAAATGAAAGTACAAGATGTTGGTAGATAAGATGTGCTAAAACATTATTAAAATTGATTTTGAGTGGTAACCTTTTAGGAGGGTGAAATTGTGGATAATAAAAATATAACTTCTACACAACAAAGTGGGAAACAACATAATTTTTTTTTGCATGATCTATTTTAATTTTCAATTTTCAAAAGGGAATCGATTTCATGTAATTTTCAAATCCTTCTATTTTTTTGGTTGTGTTCTTATTGCAACTAAAAAACATAATTGTTGTGTTCCTATTGTAATTAGAAGGACACATAAACTTTGTGTTTTGTTACTTTTCCATTTGTTGTTGTTGTGTTCCTATTATAACTAAAAGGACACAACAACTTTGTGTTTTTCACCTTTCCATTTTTCTTGTTGTTGTTGTTGTTGTGTTCTTATTATAGTTAAAAAGATGTAACAATTTTGATGGTGTTTGCAAGTGGCATTCACCTTAACACAATAATGTCTAAAAACAATGTTGAATATGGTGAATTTGTGTCTCTTGCTAAAAATGTTATTCGAGAATTACAATAAACATCAAATATCAATTCAAATATTGACAAAAATGCATTTTGGGCATTTGTTTTCCAAAGCTTCTAATTAACCAAAACATATGGTATCTTTCACATTGCACTACAAATTATTGGGGTTTTTTTTGTTGTTAATTATGGTGCACAAATTAATTATTGTAATCCCCAAATCATGTGATGTATTGTTTGCCACTATATTCCAATTGATGTTAATGTTAATAATGTTTCCCATGGGGAAAATAAGGGCCTTATGAGCTATAACAAAAACCATGGGACATTTTCTTTGAAAAAACATGTATCTTATGAACATCTGAAAGAAGGTAGAAGGTGAGACTTGTTGCCATAAAAAGCTCAAGGAAATGGAAATCAACAAAAAAACGATAAAATAATAATAATATCTCTTCTTCTTTGATCAATGATTTTTTTGGCAACAATTGATCTTATAAGAAAATTGACCTTACAAAACATACCTTTTTTTGAAGATTTGGTCTTATACATTACCATTCATGGTCAAAGCACATGGTTTTAAGATTGTGTTTGTGTGTTGTGTTTTCATCTCAACATTAGTTAGTGACAAATGTGATATCAAACATTGTGGAGAAAATCAAGGAGAGATATGTTTTGCCCTCATTTGTTTCATGCATTACAAGCACATCTTTTAATCTTTGGATGTTTCATGGTGAACATAACACCTTTGCCATGGTTGTCAATTTTATTAACAATTTATGGGAGCCTATGCATGTTCCCATGGGAATTTTTGAAGTGCATAACGCAACAAGTGTAGCCATGGCAAACCAAATGAAGATCTTATCAGACTCTTTTGATTTACTTGACAAAGTCATTGCTTATGTTAAGGACGAAATGTCAAAATTTAAGTTCCTTGACTTTAATGTTGATAAGTGTTATTATTTGTTCTCCATTTCAATTAGCTAGTCCATTTGTTAGATCATGTTTTGGCCATGCTATGTCAATATGCTCTTGATGATTCCAAGGTGTGTGTTCATCAATGAGTGTGCATCATTGTAGAAGATTATAACTTGGAATTAAAAACTTTAGGAAGGGGAAACAAGAGTGGAAGGATTTTTGTATTATTGCAAGGTTGTTAGCAAGGATGTTAAAAACTCATATGAAAATGTGATTTGCATAACAAATCATTTTGTTCCAAAAGACATTGGAATATCAAAATGCAATTCCATTTACTATGGGTGACAACAATTTTTGGCTTTGTTATCATGAGTCCCATTGTACCAAACTTGGGCTATTACTCAAGCTATTACAAATACCTTATTATCAATGGTCAAACAATGTGTATTAAATCAAAGTCAAGGATTTTGGTTATTAGATGAATTTGCATCTACTTTCACCTTGTGTATTTTAATGAAATACGAAATGGCCAAAATTTAAAATTTGAATCAACCTTCAATTCAAAGAAATTTTGATTTAGAATTGGAGTTTAGATTGAGGATGAATTCACAAGTGGTTAGTGTATTAGCACCATTTCTAGCATTCTTTTGCTTTTGCATTAATGCCATTAATGCCAAGGTGCATAATATGTTGTCCATCATGTTGGACTCATGTTTTAAAAACATGAAAGCCATATGATATTAAGTGGGCAATGTAGTTGCTATGCATGTTGTTGTAAAATATGATGTTAAAGGCATTTGAATCTTGTGAAGACAATAATAGAGCCAACACACAACAATTGTTTCTTTGTGCAATTTCTTTTGTTGATGTTGTCATACTTGCTATTAAAAGCTAGTCTCATGATGCTCATCTTGGGTGTGAAGGGACCAAGGAAAACGAACTAGATTAATTTCTCACATGCAAAGACATATTGATTGAGAAACAAAAAAAAGTTCATTGAACATCAAGGTCATTTTAAAGAAGACTTATATTATAATTAAATGAATAGGATTTTTTGGTTTTGTTGATGCATAGGGATCTAATTTCCAATTTTTGTTTTTTGTTTTAGTTTTATGTTTTTTTGTGATCTTATTAATGCATGGGGATTTTGACTTGTTGTAGTTCTTTTGATGAACGGGAGCATCAACTCATAAGCTCTTTGAAGTTTTTTTTGGACTTTGTTAAGGCATGTTGAATTGGTTATGTTATGTGTGGGGGCAATGACTCGGTAGTTTGATGACCACTATGGTTTTGTTGATGTGTGGAGGTAACAACCAATAAGTCTTGTTTTTCTAATGAGTCTTGTTTTTCTTGTGGTTATGCCAATGTTTGAAGCTTTTTGCTTTGTTTGGTTATGTTGATATGGGGAAAAACCAAAAAGGATGTATCCATTGTTGGTTGTAGGAATGATATGACCCGAAACAAAATTCCCATTTGGAAGAAACATCAAATTTTGTGTGCAATTTATAATGAAAAACTATAGCTTATTAATGCTTTTGCCATTTGATTAAGACTTCAAAAAAATTATGTACGATTTGTAATGAGAAAAACATAACCTATGGATGCTTGGGCCATTTGATTAGAACTTCAAACAAATTATGTACGATTTGTAATGAGGAAAACATAACCTATGGATGCTTGGGCCATTTGATTAGAACTTCAATTTTTATATACAATTTATAATGAGAAAACCATAGCCTATTAACATGCGGGCCACTTGAGTAGGACTTATGGGATATTTTATATGATCAATCTCACATTGTGAATCAAAAATTATATATTCATGCAATTTTTAAAATTTTAATTTATCATTTTAATTACAAACCCTAAACCCTAACTGTACCTAGGATTGCTTCCCCCCAAAAAAAAAAACAAAAACAAAAACAAAAAAACTATCACTCTGGAACTGCCATGGTTTAGTATGCCAACTAAAACCTTATCCAAAGGTTTTCATATGCTTCAAATTTTTATTAGAACCTTAGCCAGAGGTTCCATTGTTCTTATAAAAATTTCAAAACCAAAACCGAAGGTTCCTTAAAAATGCAGAACTGGCCAACACTAGTTTCTACCCTAAAACTCTTGTAGGTTCTGGGTTTCCTTCTACCGTAGGATATATCTTTACCTTTTGTTTCTCATTTCATCCTGGATTACCTCCAATAGCTGGAAGATAATTAGGTATCTCAGCCCACAAATGGAAAAGAAAAATTCAAGGCATTGAAAAATTGAAACTTACAAGTATACAATCTAATTATGTACAACCAACTTTGCATGATTGTTGAGGCTTGTATAAAACTGCAGATCAATGTTGTTTTTGGGTCAACTTTTTTTGATGTAGCCAAAGCCACAATCATCTATATACAAAGATTTAGCCAAATTTGGCAACAAGCAAAATATTATAAAAAGTTTTTTATAAAAAAAATTTAACATCTTTTCTATATTTTTGGCTCTTCACTTCCTTGCACCAACCATGTCTAGAAATCTGGCCTGCATATGATGAAGTAGGTGTTGAGAAATTCTAAAATTTGTTAGCTCAACAACATACCACTACAACTTATGAAATCGCAACATTTCCAATTGTGATTATGAGATGATGATCTAACTGTTTTGGTACAAACAGAATCAGCTCTTTTATGTTCTGGATGTTCCAAAGGAAGGAGGAGGGAGCAGGGAGGGAGGGAGGGAGAGAGGGAGGGAGGGTTAAGAGATGTTTGGAACATCCAGAACATTTTCTCTATGTTCTGAATGTTCCAAAGCCCGAGCTGTAAAAGAGATGTTTTGAATGTTCCAAAGGGAGCATTGAAAGATGTTTCAAATGTTCTGAAAGCGAGCTTATAAACTTTTGAAGGAGTATTTAGGATGCTGAACACTTCATATATATTTCTACAAGAAAAGGTACATAATGATCATCCTCAGTGTGTGTGTGAGAGAGAGAGAGACGCACACACACACACACACACACGAGAAGGCATCCTCCTGAGAAAGACAAAGAAGGGATCCTCCATGGAGAGAGAGAGAGAGAGAACCAGGGAGTGTACCACATGTGAAGCAAATCCTGCAATCTTGAACCAAAATGATTTGCTGAGGAAACCCCAAAGGATGATCTTGATGGGGTACTGTTGTTGTGGCTATATAGACTCTAGAGCATTTCATGATTACCTTGACATGACCCTGGTAGCTCCACTTTCCTCCTCTTGAGTCCTCACCTGCTGTAAAGTCTGGAGAAGAAACCAAGAAAGGTTTTCCGAGTATACTTCCAGCACTTGCGGAAGAAGCCTTGGGAAAGTCTGGAGAAGAAACCAAGAAAGGTTTGCCGAGTATACTTCCAGCTCTTGCGGAAGAAGCCTTGGTAAAGTCTGGAGAAGAAACCAAGAAAGGTTTGCCAAGTATACTTCCAGCACTTGCGGAAGAAGCCTTGGGTGTATGTTACAAGCGATGCTTGTGGTTCTTGTGGTTGTTGCTTCTTCTTCCCCTGTGAAGCTGAATACCAATCCTGATCCCTAGTAGGTGCTGGAAGTAGCTTTGCTGTTAGTGGGTCTGGCAGATCCGAGGGAATCTGAATGACGTGGTGTGATGCCTGGTCCTGTTTCGGGAAGTATCCACTGAATACAGAAGAAGCAGCACCTTCATGCAGCAGTGATGGATTCCAAGGATGACAGTTCTTCACATGACTCGATCCGGCCGCAACAACAGAGATACCGGCTGCAGTAACTGCAGCCGCTGCTCCTGGCACCTGCTGTACTCTTGTGTAAACTGATCGATTATTTGGTTGTTTATAGTCAGCCGGCATGATCGGGGCTGAATTCGTACTCGCAGCTGATCTCTTCGGCAGAAGATTCGAAGCTTGAGAATGTGCCACTTTCTTCGCAGCTGCTGCTTGAGATCCCGCAACATAAGTACTACTAAAGCTGTACCCAGCTGCAATCGACGGAGGCCCACCAGCTCGCTGCACTACTCTATAAACGAACTGTTGCTGCTGTTCATGAACCGCCATCTTTGGAGCTGCTTGATCCTTTCCTGCTGCAGGCTTCCGCAAATGATCGTTTGCTACTTGATGAACGCGAAGAAATTTGACATGAGGATGGTACGTGAAGTGCGGTTGCTTGGACCCACGAATCCTGGGGAGGAAATCTTCTGACCGCAGTTTGTTCATCAACTGCGGGTCATGGAGCATAGCTTGGAAGCGGGGAACCTTAGCGTGATCCTTTCTCTCACGCACCGTGACGTTCTCCACCCGGGCTCTTTTGAACACCCATAACCTGCGGTTGTCGAAAGACCAGAACTCATCATCATACCTCACGACTCTGAGCTTCCCGAAATCGGATGGCGCTTTCACTTGGCACAGGATCATGGTCACTGCTTCCTCGATCTTGGTGTGCTGATATGGTTCCTTAAAATGCGCCGCGATGTCCAGTTGTGTGAACCTCAGAATCCTGGGGCTCACTTCATACTCTTTCACCTCTTTTGGTCCCGGCATGTCCGGCTCCGATGCAGATGATGATGATGATGCTCTAGCAGCTACAGTTACTACCGATCAGCAGCGGCAGCAGCTTTGAAGAAGAATCACCACCACCTGGGAGCTAGCCGCAGCAGCGTCGATTGGAAACTGGTGAAGCTGAGACTGCAACACAAAATTAACACCCACGACTGTTTACATCTGTCTCACTGCAGCAGCACCGCCACAACCATTGTCAACCACTTCTGCTGCAACTCCAGCTTCCAAATTTGCAGAGTTTGTAAAGGACTTGTGTGTGTGAGAGAAAAGGAGAGACACACACACAATTGAGAAGCTCAAAGCTCTCTACAATAGTATTGGGGGGACTGCTCCAAACTTTTTCTTTTCTTTTTGCCTTCTTCTTCTTCTTCTTCTCCTTACTTTACCACTCAATGATTTTCCATAGACTTTACGTGGTGGGCACATAGACAACCCTAAATTTCACCACCCGACATCATGGCAAGCAGGGGTATGGTGCACTGTTTACCGACTCACTAGTCTGGCATTATTGAAGCACGCCACTTCGGCTACTGAGAAAACTAATGCAAATCCACCATCCAAAATGATATTATAACAAAAGAACATGGCCAAAACTTTATGGTACACTTCAAATTAGGGTATAACACTGTGATTCCCATTTCCCTCGCCCTTCTTTTACACGTCCTTGGGATTGCATATCCCAGAAAAAGTGAAGTTAAATAGCTTACAGCATCTCCAGTGGTGCTCAATATGTCCACCTTGTTTTTTAAAAAAAATTCACATCCAAGTTTAGTGATTTTATTTTTTACAACCCCACCCATATAGGTTGGGGAATACTAATAGCGAACCACCTGGACCAATCATAACTTTTCATTATTTTATGGACAGACTTTACATTATTTGGAATCTAGGATTTTCGGTCAAACTTACATACTTGACCTCCCATTATTACTAACCCAAAGTAATTACCTAAATTATTATCAACCTTTATGCCCCTAAATCAAAAAATTCTCATTGTAAGGCACAAGAAGCTCATTATTTTATGAGCCATTTTAATCCATACTGTTACTCCAAACCATAACATCACAAACTTGCCCCCTCTTTGTATGAGTGCTTTTACAACACCTTAGCAATATGTTCAATGTTGATACAATCATTGATATGATGTTAAGGTGACATAGTAAAAACATGTCTTGAAATGACATTGATATAATACTAAAATATTTGACATCTTATCAATATTAGTCCAATGAAAATAATATGACCAACAGTGACACAACATACATTAATAAATCATCAAATTGATGACTATATGTTGAAGATTCAATATTGATATGAAAATTGATAAAATATGTTGATGACATCATAACAATATGTATTGAGTTAGCATTGAGATTGTTTTGACATAATTTACATTTTTTCAACACACATACAATGAATAAGATCTTATCAATGTTGAGACAACACAAATTGATTAGCTATTGAATTGTAACTGTTACAACCTTCATAAGGGTGAATTTTCAATGTTGTTGCATATCAAATAAAATCAACACATTAAAAATGTGAAAACAATGGTACTCATTATCACAACATTAATACAATCCTATGAAATGCTACAATGTCAAATGGGCAAATAACAAACATTGATTTAATATAAATTAAATCTTGCATTCGATAAGTGTTGAAACAACTAGTACCATTGTTTTGACATTGATTCATAGCAAATAATTTTTTTGTTTTATAGTTTTTGATGATGGTCAATTGCTACAATAATAATACCTAGCTTTAGCATTAAATTAAATTATTATGCATTTTTAATAAATAATTCCAAAAAATAAAAATAAAAATTTGTGTCCAATAATTTCAAGGTTGTTTAAACTATTCCCAAAAAAAATTAATTATTTAATTAATTAATTTGTGTGTGGTGATGGGTCAATTTCCTTTGTTCTATGCTTCAAATTTATTGCTGTTTAAAAGAGTTCAAATTTCTTATTTTTGGTCATTGGCTGACTTGTATGGGTCCGTGCCACTAAATTTGGGCCAAAGAGAGAAGACAAAGAGAGAAAAACACTTTATAAATAAATAAATAAAATCACATGCACACTGTAAAATTCAACGTATTACAATAAAATTGGAATAAAATACGAGAATAAAAGTGGGGAAAAAAATCATATGCAGGCTATAGCCTTAAAATTATGAATCTTAAATTGAAAATAAATGAATAAGAATAGAAGTGGGGAATTTTTTTAAATCACCATGTAGGCTATAGCCTTAAAATTATGGATTTTAAAATTGAAATAAATGAATAGGAATAGAAGTGGGGAAAATTTTAAATCACATGCAGGCTTAAAATTATGGATTTCAAATTGGAATAAATGTATGAGAATCTAAGTTGATTCTTTGGTTTTTTTGTTTAGGGCGGGGGGCCAGGGGTTCGGGGGTGGTCGAAATTCGAGGTCTTATTAAAATTGGGATCTCGATGAAGGCAGATAGAAACCTCATAGGTAGTGGTAGAGGGTCGAGCTCTCGGAAACAGGAGTCGAGATCTGATTGGTAAGTAAGTTAAATCGGGATCTCGGATGAGGATCAAGGAGCAGTTTGAGATCTGATTGTGAATTAGGATCTCGATGACGACTGATACCTAGCTAGTTAGCTAGTAATAATGGGAAAAGAGTCGAGGTCCCAGAGACAAGGAGTCGAGGTCTCGTTAGAATAGGGATCTCGGGTAAGCAAGGGGGGGGTTCCTGCCGGACGACGAGGTGGAGTCAAGGTCCCAGGGACAAGGAGTCGAGGTCTCGTGGGAATTGGGATCTCGAATGAGCAAGGAAGGAAGTCGGACGACGAGGAGTCGAAGTCCTAGGGACAAAAAGTCGAAGTCTCATTATAATTGAAATCTCGGATGAGCAAGGAAGAAAGCCTCGAAACAAACGCATTCATCTCTCTTTGTCTCTCTCTCTCTCTCGTGAAAGAAGTCTAAAGCTGCATCGATCTTGCTTGCCTTCTAAGGATCTACGCAACAGCAACTTCATCTCCTGAACAAAAAGAAAAATTTCTCTCAGGTGCAGGTCCTGCTCCTCCTCCTCCTCGAAGCATTTCTTCCATAATTTCATCAAGCATGTCTGTGACAACGGTTTTCGTTCTGCTGCATGCCTAAAGGTTGCACCTCTTCTCCTCCATATACCTCATTTGCAATGCTGCACACACAAACAGAGAACAGATATAGAGACACGGAGACACGGAGAGAGCACACAAGACTATGTTCACGGAATAGGAGGATAGTTTTCAGAACGTGTTACTGGCGTTGCTTCTTTTCTGTTTGTCTCTTGAAATGTGCAACTCTGCTTCTTTTCTTCCTTTTGATTCTTCGTTGGCTCAAATCGTGCGTGATTTCTTCTCTCTCTCTCTCTCCTATCGCACAACTTCTTTCGTAGTGTCCTGTGACTATCTGTCGCTCTTTAGCTGGTAAGTTGCTTGCGAAATTTGTCCCGGAACCCTCATGGTTTGCACTTTGCTCTTTTGGAGCTGGCCTTGGAGCTTTCGGTTCTGTCCCGGTTTTGTTAGAGAGCTTTTCTCCGGTCGGTCAGAACGAAGTAATGTTTGAATCGGATGTCAATAGCATGTTGCCTGGTTTTTGTTTTGCTTTGTTTTTGGTTTGTTCCAAAAACACTTTAGCATCGAACAAATTTGGAATCATAGGGGCTTATAAAGAGTATGTATTCTGCAGCTTTTGTGCAGCAAAAGGAGTTTCGCATCGGAAGCGCGAGAGAAGAAACCACGTTGAGAATGAAGGAGCTAGAAGGAGAAGAGTGACGGACCATGCATTCAGAGAGAAGATGGACATTCCATTGCTCCCAAGGATACAACGACTGGTTCTTTCAGTTTCCTTAAAAGAGGTACTAGACCTTATGTCCAGCTATTACTGCGAATGCATTCTGAAGCTGAATGAAGTTCTTTCTAGTGAGATTTGTGCTTGCTGGGATTTACATTGCTTCCCAGTCTGTACTTGATGGCCTGGAACCTGTCATTCATCATGGCATGAATTGCCTACCTTCTCTTCCACTTCTGATACTATGATCTTCCTTCAAGAAAAACAACAATAGCCTTAGATGCTCTACTCAATCATCTCAAGGTCAACATTTCATTATCTCCTTTGTATTGTGGAATTGCTTCTTTTTGCGATCTTGCGATCTAAAACTATGACAATTTAAGAAGTTGTCACAATTCTTACAACCAATGGCGCATATGCAATTTCTAAATGCTTTTGTTGTGGTGTGCCTATAACACATTTACAACATCATAATAAACATGAATACAATATTGTATCACTATTGAATATCCAATTTGCAATTGTGTTGTTGCAACATTACATCACCTACCTTCAACAACACACAATCAATACAAATACAATGTTGGGAAAGTATGATTATAACATAGATACAATAACATAAACAACAAAAATACAACATTGAGTCAATATTGAATATCTAGTTTGTAGCTATGTTGTTGCAACATTACATCCCCTATGTTCAACAATGCACATGCAATGCAAATATGATGTTGAAAAAATATGAGTACAACATAAATACAAAATATAGACAACATGAATACAATATAGAATCAATACAATAATAGAGATCGTAACCATATTGTAACAACATTGTATCATTTACAACTAAAAATGCATATTCAATACAATCATAATACTAATGCAATATCATTACAATATGGACATAATGTGAATACAACATGGCAAACAACATAAATACAATGCAAATATGATGCTACATCAATTATCATTGAAACAATACCAAAATTAAATCATTACAATCTAAATTGTTTCAATGCCTATTTTACACGAACAAAACACTAAACCTTGGACATCTTGTAAAAGTATTGTGAAAGCACTTAAATAGCACTAATACAAAGGGGTCCCCACTTTGTGATGAATACTATTATTTGAAATTATAATTCTTAGTAATTATTTTGTTGTTATACCCCAACAAGGTTTTTTTAATATCAAATTTGTCAAGGAGGTGGCTTGATGATTCTTCGCAAGAGAAAAAAAATATAAATATAAGTCAAGGATAAAACCCATCCATCAAAAGTACATGACAATTAAGAACACAAGTAAAACACAACCAAAAGAAAAAAAACAAAAGCAAATAATCAACAACAGTCGTCAAGAAGACTTATTACCCAAATTTGGATACACCTAAAAGAGAACAATAGAAAACTTTAGGTTTTATGTTATACTAGTGGGTACCCGTGACCTTCAGACACTGTGACATATGACATCATTTTCTCTTCTATTAACAATATTACGAACTCTATACATGACAAAACAACATAATTCAAAATGTTTATTTTTGAAAAAAGGTGTAATTTGCAAGTCTAAGTTCAAATAATTTTCTGAAAATTTCATCAAACCTTGTCATACTTGCAATATAAAAAAATTAAAAATTAAACTCATGAACATGTGTGAAAACTAAATCCTTAAAAATAAATATATTGATTATTCGATAGTTACTTGCTGAACCCAATCACAGCCTATGATATATCATCTCTCCTCCAAATTACACATACCCACTAAAGCCCCCCCCAACATACAATCCAAGGAGGACGACCCGACAGACAGTGACCTTCGGGCACTGTGAAGTACCTCGGTTGCTTTAAACTTGGTTCATGTTTTAGTTTTTTCTAGAAACTTTTTTTAAAAATTTTTTATGTGTTTTCTGTTTTTATTTTATTTTTTATAATAAAAATAAAGTGTTTCTTTTTCACTTTTATATTTTTGTTTATTTGGATGCAAGTTTGAAGTTTGGAGAAAGAAGACACACCTCATTCTTTTTCAAGCAGGGTTTTTCTTCATTATTATAAGTTTTTATTTTTTCTTATTTTTTATTCTTGATTTGGTTTCTTCATTTTTGTAAATTGTTTTCTTTTAAAATTATTTTACTGTATTTCCCTTTCCTTGTTTCATTTGTTTCCATTCCTTTTTTATAGTTTTTGCGTTTTTACTTTTTTTTGTTTATGTTTGTTTCATGTTTTAATTTTTTCTATTCTTATTTTGTCTATCTTCATTTTATTTTTTTAATTATGGATTTATTTATTTATTTATTTATTTTGTTTCTTTTTTTTTTTGAAAAAAAATTCTAGTTTTTCTAATATGTTTTGTAATGAAAATAATTTTAAAAAACTTTTGTATTTTTGTTTGATCAGATACAAGTTTGAAGTTTGGAAAAAAAAGACAAACCTCATTTTTTTTCTCTTTCTTTTGTTGTCTATTTTGTTTTTTGTTTTTTGTCACCTATTTTTAAATTTTCTTTTAAGATTATTTTACTGTATTTTCCTTTTTGTTCATGTTTAAATATATTTATTTTATATGTTTTCATTCTTTTTTTATTTTTAAGTGTTTTAAAAAAGTTTCTAATTGTTAAAGTGTGCTTCTGTTTTTCTTTTTTTCTAGCTTTTTCCCTTAAAAAAATATATTTGTTCTGTTTTTTTCTTTTTTGATACAACTTTTGTTCAAGACCAACAACTCACCTATTGACATGCGATTGTCCAAGATGGAGGCAGCCATTGAGAACATTGCGTCTCTCACGATCGCTAGCAACCTTGCGGTTAACCAGCTAATAGAGTGCGAGGCGACTGCAACTACCACAACCAAAGCTATGTCTACAGAGGAGCCCAAATGGACCACGATGATGGCCAAGAATGTGCGTTAGGTGGTTAGCCGAGCTATGGAAACCCTGGCTGATGCACCCAAACAAGAAGAGCGCAAGCTTAACCTACGCCTCACGGGTTTTGAGGCTAAAGAAGGCGAGACTGAAAATGAACTGGTGCAACGGCTCAACATAGAGCTGTTACAGGGCCAAATAAGGTTGCGCGTCAAGGTCGTTGCTACTAAGCGGTAGCGGCCTACAACCTCGCGAGCCTCCACCTTGACAGCAAACACACGCCCCGGCGTGGTGCTACTCAAGTTTGCAACGAGCGAGGATTGCCAGGCTGCATTGCGAAGGCGCAAGGGCTTAACAGGGACCAAGTTGGGCCTAGACAAAGACCTCACACCCACACAACATGCGCGCAAGTCAGAGTTGTGGCCATTGTTCAAGAAGGCCAAGGCAGCAGGCAAACACGCATTTTGGCGTGCAACCGAGCTTTTCATCGACGGCACTCAAATTTGCTCGCCCTCCTCTATCTAAAGGCGCAGGGCCAGAGAGACCTATGCGTGGTATTATGGAACATGCATGGGGGTGGTGTAAATAAACTGGAAACAAGGGTGGAAATACTAGAGTTGTTTCAAGGTGCTGACCTTGTCTTATTAATTAAAACTTGGCACTTCCCAAGCCAACATTTGCCACATGATGAAGGGTTTGACTCACTTGCGATAGCATGCACTATGCAGATAGGAAATACAAAAGCGACAAAACATAGTGGGGGGGTTACTGCTTATTTTCGTAGCCACCTTAAGCCAAACCTGTCACAGTGGAAGGAAGGAAGCCACAATTTCTTATCTATGGCTACGGGTCAACAGGGGTGCTGCTCCTGACTTGTTTGTCTGCATGGTGTACGTTGCCCCTATTGGCTCCAAACACGAGAATGAATCCATGTTCCAAAACTTGGTAGCAGATTTTGCTAAAGTTCAAACTCTGGGGGGCGTAGTACTATTGGGAGGGGATTTTAATGCGCGTACTACAGAATTACTAGATACCCTTAACACTAGTGACCTTTGTGAACTGTTACAAGCGCCTAAGCTCGCTGAGATTGAGCAACCAAGCGTTGTGGCTACGTGACAAAATCGTGATGTTAGTGTTGGCGGTTCGGGCCACGAACTCCTGGACCTACGCTATGATGCTGGGTTGTTCATCCTCAATGGCTGGACACCTAGCGACCAATCAGGGGAGTTCACTTGTTTGGCAAATGGGGGGCGTAGCACTATCGATTATATTGTTGGCTCACCTGCAGTTTGGCAAGCAGATACACACCTCGAGGTGATAATCGATGACACTCGTTACCGCGCGATGGGGGGCGACTCTGACCACAGGCTGTTGTGCCTACGATTGAACATCGATTATAGCTTTGTTGAACCGCAACATACGGTGGTAACAAAAAAATTCTTCTTGCCTAGGTTCAACTATGATAAATCAAAAGTTGAAGAGTACCAGCTTGCCCTAACAGCGAGTCTTAGAAACCTGTGGGTTGCTGATTCAATCAGGCATCTAAAGGTAGATGAATTAGCTGACCTACTGCAACAATGCGTGGGTGCTGCAGCAAAATCTACTTTTGGCAACAAGTCTTCGAGAGGGAGTTGTAGAAAGAGACATTGCCATAAACCTTAGTTTGACGTTGACTGCCGTATAGCAAAACGTGAATTGAGGCTTTGGATGAAAGCCAACCTCGATTCACACGCCGCTAAACATTAGAAAAGTAAATTTAAAAATTTATTAAAAAGGAAAAGACTTTTCTGGGAAACTGAAAGAGCTCAACATATGTGTGTGCTTGCTAAGGTGAATGCGCCTTTGTTCTGGAAAAAGTATCAGCCAAGGGCGCCCATTATGGACAAGATTAGTGCGACTACATTTTTGGAGGGCTTTCGCATGCTAGTTGGCCAATCTCCGCCAACCCTACAGTTACGGGATGATCATTCGCTCAAGTGACCGAATCTCCACCTAGCCACACCCTGAACGTAGATATCACACTTGTTGAATTACTTCAAGCGTTGAAAAAGTTACACATGAACAAGGCTGCCGGTTTGGATGGTATGAAAGCTGAGTTCATTTTGGATGTGGGAAAATTGCTACACATGCCACTATTGACAACGTTCAACTGCTTTCTAGCAGAGGGCTTTCCAGAAGCCCTTTCCACTGGGGTGGTCCACGCGCTCTTTAAAGGGGACAATGCCTCTAAATTTGATAACTACAGGGGGATAACTATTTTTACCATTTGTTTTGGCCAAGTTGGGTGCAATCATAATCCCCCGAGCCAAAAAATGTATTAGATCAAAAAGAAAAACAATCAAAATTGGATAAATTTTTTGTCATTTAAAGCCATGGTAATCATGGCAAGTTTTTTTTTTTCATTTATATTATGTCAAGGAATTCAAATAAAAAATCCATTTGATGAAATTTTAAGTTTAAGTTTTGATTTAGGATGTCCAAAAGTGCACAACAATGCATCAAACAAAAGTCAATTTTGCAAAAGACTATCAAAAGGACTCATGTAACAAAACACATTTGATGGGGAAAAAATCAAGAGGATAAAGACCTACTAACCACATCAAAAAAACACTCATACCCTAAAATATGTGGAATTTTAAAACTTTAAAAATTCAAAGAACTTTCCAAAATTAATCTAGACTTTTAAGACTTCAAAAGTCCTTTGCCACACATAAATGGGGTAAAATGTATATGATGTGTTAAGAAAAGTTGTAGTTTATTATACAAGAAAACATAATTTTAAAAAAAGGTTGTGATTTGAAGTTATTTCATTTGTAAAGACAAAGCACTAATTTAATAATGAATTAAGACACTTTCAAAAATTCATATTTATTCACAAATGATGAAAAAAAGAAAATGTCATGTACTTGGATAGATATAAGAATTTATTGTAACAAGTTGCAAAAAGAATTATTCCAAAATTCATTCATATGAAAAGGTTTTGTTTAGGAAAAGGACATATACTCCTTTTTTTAGAGTGATCATGTTGGCTCATTGTATCCCGTTTGCACCCAATTATGCATTCTTGGAAATCAAATCAAGTAGATTTAAAGGAAACATATCCAAAGTTTTTGCAAACTTCTTTTCATGGTGCATTTTTCCATATTGGCATGCTTTGGAAAATGTAGGGCCAAATCAAATACTTTGAAATTTTTTGTCCAAACCAAAAAGTTCACAATAAACCGCAAATTTTAATGGTGATGTCATTGCATTCAAATATGCACCTTCATCCTTCACATGTGCAATAATTTTTTTTTCTTAAGCCATATTCATCCAATAATTCAATTAAGTTTTTTTGCCAAAACTTGACATGTGGTTCACTTGCTTCAAACAACCCTATTGTGATATGTTTAGATGCCAATCCATACTTATAAAACTAATCACCAAGTCAAAAACATCATGTGTTCTGACACGCCCCCAAGTCCCTTGTTAGACTCAAAAGAATCCAACTATGTCAAAAGGCGGAAGTAGTTGGGACTTGGTGCCGCTCCTAGTTTCCAGCATTAAGGGAGGTGAGAGGGGTGTGCTGAAAGCTCCAGGATTAGACTAGGAAAAGGGACAAGCTATTTAATTATTCAGTCTTGCATCCAAAATCAACCAAAAAGTTGGTTAAAACTCATTTTGCATTTTGTTGGTGTTGGGACAAGCCATGGGCGACCTTGAACTCACTTGACTCACCACAACCTGGACTCGGGGGAAGCCTTCACCTTCCCCCATATACTATTCTTTGCGTTGTTCCACGGCACTCGCATCCGAATGGCTTTTATTCCCGGGACTCCCAAGGAGGAGTCCCGAAACTATCCTGGTTTGGACTCCCGAGACTTTGGGAGCTCATAACTCCCGGCTCAGACCTCGGAGTGGGATGAGGTCTAAAGCAATCTTGTAGCTCTCCTCAAGATCTTTTCAATGGTGTGTCGCACTCTATCTGCACAGACCGAGGTCGAGTCGATTCCCGACTTTTTGTGGTCAAGAGTCAAACTATTAGTTTGACTCTCGGCCCTTCTTTCGACCATAACTTGTGCTACAAATGTCCTAATGGCTCATGCTAGGCCATTTTCGACATCTGCACTTCAAGGCCTTTTCAAAGGTATAAAGAACACCTCAAGGCAAGGTGTTTTGACCTCTGCAATCAAGGTCTGAAATTGCGGGAGTCCCAGAGGACTCCAAGTTCCCACTTTTGGGAGTGTGAGTCTCATCCTCACACTTGCCTCAACGTGGGGTTGCGACATGTTCCGTTTGATATCCATAAATCAAAACTAGTTATGGTAAAATAACATTCTTTCAATTTTGGCATGCAAGACATACTTTTGTATGATCTTTTCCACCAAATTACATAAAACCTTTTATGAAAATAATTTATAGAAGGAAACACAATTTTTGTCATAAGTGCATTACAAGTTGCTTCAACCATTTACTTTCCATAAATTGAATAAATAGGTAATTTTTGACAACCAAAAGGCCAAGGTCTTGTAGAAATCATTTTTATTACACAACAGAGTTTTTTAAATGATGTTTTGCACCAAGAAACTCTAGTATTTTGGAACTAAACACATTAGGTTTCTTTTTTGTAGGTTGGCTTTTCCAATACAACTTTTCATTAGACTATTCAACTCCTCATCAAATGTTTTTCCAAGCAAAATATGATCTATCGCATTTCGATGTTTTTTTCAACAATGTTATTCCTTTTCTTAATAATATGGTGTAATTCCTTTCTTGTCTTTTATTCTTGGATTGAAAAAAAGATGGCTAGTGTGACAAAACACACAAGGCATGATTTGAGGTTTATTTCCATTAACAATGTTATTATCATTTACAACATAAAAGGACCAACACATGCATTTCTATCAAGAGGTCTCCACATTTCTCTTTGCAAAATTTTATTTTATTCTTTCATCATTAGTATCCATAGTGTTGGATTGTATTTGTAAACTCTTATTTTCTTCCATAGTTTTTGTCAAAGATTCCTTTTCCATAGAAACTTGATGGGGGGGAAAATATTATAATACTCATTTCCTAGTATTGTTTTATTTCATTTGCCTTAGAGTTTCCCATTTTCCAATTTTTTTTTGACAGTAGGTGTAGATTAATGGAAAAATTGAAACAAAAGAATATTTGTCAAAGGGTATTTGGAATGTGTTTTAGTGTCTTATGTTTTTAGTTGTTGCTAACCTAAGAATTTTTCGTCAAAATTTAAACATTTACAAGAGAATTCACTTCTAATCATCATGGCATCCAAAGTAAAACAACAAAATAATGTCCAACTTCTTCCAATAGACAAAAATAATGCAAAATATATGAATTATTTTTAAATTAAAAAATAGATAAATCAATGAACCAAAAAATATGAATTATGAAAGACAAATTCAAAAAAAAAACAAGAATTTTTTTAGAAAGCACATAAAAATATTTCAAAAAAATACTAGCAAACAAAATAAAAGTTGAAAAAACCTTACCAATGAATTGAACTCAAAATTCTTGAACTTTAGTTCGTACATTTGCAAAAGAAATGAAAAAGTAAGGGGAAATCCCAATTTGGACAAGGAAAGTAGCCAAGTATAGAATAAAAAAACAAAGGTATAACAAAACAATGGTGTAGTGGAATAATCAACAACAAAACATGGTGCAATGAAGCAAAGGAACATGGTAAAACTATGATTGGGTGGTACCATTAGGAATTAGAAAAAGGAATCGCCAAGGAACCAAAATTGGCAAAATAATATTCCTAAACCCTTTCCTTTAATTTTTTAAAATACTATAAAAAATAATGATCATGTTTGTTCACTACATGCCAAAGTATACTAACTTAATTTTTAATTAGAACAAAAGGTGATGGTCACTAGAAAATTATATTAATTTATGTGGCCCTTTCAAGAATGATGAGCATGAACTTTGGAATTCATAACTTAATTATACTTACTCAATTAATGACTTAATAAATTCAGATAAATACCATCTAAAGTACCTTTGAAAATCATACATTACCCCCCCGCCCCCCATATGTATCAAAAGTGTTTTTAACCAAATAATTCAAGGAAAATAACTAGAATTACTTTCCAAAAATTTGGTTAGGAAATGATTAAGAACATTAAAATTCAAAAAACAAATTAATTTCATAAATTTTTTCAACACCTCTACAACCTAGTAAATGTATTTACCAAAAACAAACAACGAAAGTTCCCTTTTTAAAATGTTTCCTATGTAATTTTAAACTTTGATGGGTTTAGTAAAAAGAAAGTGTGATGTGTTATGACCTAATCATACTTTCACATAGTAGCAAAACAAGTAACAATGATGCCAGGGAATAGCAAATAAAGGAATAACAAAACTCAGGAGCAATGGAAAAAAAAAACAACAAAGGATGGAATAAGGAAACAAGAAAACATGGAGTTATGAAGCAAAGTGGTAACGAAACATGAAACAATGAATCAACAAAGAAGGGAGCAACAAAACATGGAATAACAAATAAAGGAAAAGTGAAATAAGGAGTATTAAAAAAAGAAATATTGAATAAGGAGTATCAAAGAAAAACAATGAAGAAAAAGTCAAGGAAACAAGGACCAATGAAAGAAGATTGTGAACCAAAGGAGTAATGAAGCAAGGAAGCAATGAGGCTAAACAAAGGACTAATGAAAGAAGGAAGCAATGTGTAAATAAAAACACTAAAAAGCAATGGAGAACCACCCAACATTGGTATTGTTTTTAATATTTTCCCCCACATTAATGAACACCAAAAGTAAGTAGGTAAATTACTTAGAAGATGTCAAGCAATAGCCCTCTATCAATATTTAACACCATGTAGTGTGCATTGTTTAATTTCTCCCCCACCCATGAACTTTAAAAGATGGATAATACAAAGTGAAGGCCTATTTAACTTTCAACACATGGGCCAATCATTGTAGTTGGTCAATGAGAAATAATCATTTATTATTATGAAACATTCATTTTCTCCTATAGGAACTCTTGCAAGGCATTGCAAATATGTTCACTTTTACAAACTCAAAGAAAATTCACAATGTTGTTTTGTAATTGTTCATCCAAAAAGTATTGTTAAAGCCAATTTCTTGTTGTTTTTGGGCATGCTCTTAATGGTTACTAGTTGGGTAGATGCATGAAAATGGTAAGCACACAACCCACCACGTACCATGACCACATGTCATCCATCACAATAAGAAATCTTATCCTTTTCCACCCACACACATTGTGACTATTGTTTGATTTGACTACATTTCAACTACAATTGGCCATCTTAAGTTTGTAAATGGCTTGTTGCATTGATTAATGGTCAATATTATTCATAGTTGTTACGTTTAATATGTTATTCACTTATGAGTATGATTTGGACCCTATTTAATTATTTAATAATTTAAAATTATTGATGTGGAAATTGAAGTAGCTTTTAACTTTATTTACACAATGCATTATAATGGGTTAGTGATTTTTAAAATATTTCTAAAACTATTAACTTTTAACATGTTGAAACCATTATTTAAAAGTTGCATTTGACATTTACCATGATTTATGAAAAAAAATGTAACAATTTAAAACCCCACATTTATATTGAAATGAATTAGTAAATTTTTTCCATATCTTTTCAATTATTAAAGTTGAATCATTCACTTTTAAACCATTATTCACAAATTTCATTTTGCACTTATTAAAATATGTTAAAACACATGCAACTCAGTATTGCAATTATACTTGAATGGTTTAGTGAATTCTTTCACATTTCTTGAACTATCAACATTTTTACATGAGTCAAATCATTCACTTTGAGCTTATTAACACCACTATTCAAATTTTTCATATTGCATTTACTACTATATATTGTAACACACATAACAATTTAATGTGTCACATTTATACTAGAATGGGTTAGTGATTTTTTTCACATTTCTTGAACTATTAACATTTGCACATGAGTTGAATCATTCACTTTGAATGTTGTTAAATGAATTGCATTTTTCATTCATCATAATTTTTTGAAGTGGATGCATAAAAACTTGAAAATTGCATGCTTAATATTTATTTTAAAGTTTCAAAAAAATTGGCTAAGGTTTATGATGATATGAAAGATTAAACTTTAAAAGTTTTCAAATAAATTTGATTTTGGAATTACTTATGTGTTTAATGTTGGAATTATTAAAATTAATTTTAAACTTTTACTCATTAAGAGTAACATTTTTCTTTGAAATTTGTGACCTCAAATTTTTTTAATTGTTTTTTTTGTTTTTTCTAAAAACTTTCTTGAATTTTCACTATTTTTTCCATTTTATCCCAACAAGAATTGCCAAGTTAAGAAAATTCAACAATAAAAAATTGAACATATGTTATGTATTGAAAATAAATTTGTAAAATAATTAATGAATGCATTTTAAATTTTACATTGAATTTACAAATATTCTACGCCAATTTTTAAAAAAAACATTTTGTAGATTTATTCACAACATGAAATTGTAAGTTATTTTTTAAAACTTTTGAATTTTAATTTTTTTGAATTTTAATTATTTAAAAATATATTATTGATTAAAATATTTTTATATTTTTACAAGTCCTAGAACCCATTGCAGAATTATATCATTTATAAAAAATAAAAAATGTGAATATTTTTAATTAAAAATCCTTTGTTGATGTTGATGGGTTTTTTTGTGTTTGCAAAATGGTGGAAATTCACCACCAAAAAAACCTTTGGTTACATCATCAATGTTTATTCTAAATTCTCGAAAAATTTGGATAATGTTTAATGATCTTAAAGATTGAGCTTAAATGTTTTCAAATAATTTTGATGTTGGAATTGTTTATGTGTTTAAAGTTGAAATTATCAGAATTACTTTTAAATTTTTACTTATTAAGAGTAACATTTGTTTTTTCAAATTTTTTATCCCAATTTTTTTCCAATTTGTTTTGGTTTACATTTTTATTGAATTTCTACATTTTTTTTTTTTTCATTTTTTCCCCAAGAACAATTCTTAAGTTAAGAAAATTCGAAACCAAAAAAAGATGTTGGTTGGGGGGCGGGGGGGATGGAGTTAATACAACTACTTGAACCCAAAATTTCACCAAATTAAATTACATTTTTTTACAGAAAACAAATGTAAAAAATATTCTTACATCATTTTTAAAAAATGTTGTGAGATTTTTTGAAAGCTATGTAATTAATCATTGATATTAGTGTATGAGTAATCTTGGTAAACAAATATGGTCTTGATAATTAAATTGCTATATTTACTATTTCATTAATGTTTCTTCTTATGACCAATTTTTGCCAATTTATGATGGCAACAACATCAAAAAAAGATTTCTTTGAAAGAAAAGTTATTTAGGCCAAATTTAAAAGACATATTATTAATTTTTTATGATTAAATAACCATATTATTGAAATATTTAAACAAGTTTCCAATTACACAAATTGTCTATAACCAAATGTGGCAATCGTCTTATGGATTACTACATTTTAACAATATCATACAAATAAATAAATAAATAAATTTATACCTAATCATATTGTGAAAAATTAGAATTTGCAATTCTTAAAAAAAATCATATATTTTATGTAATAATATATATATATCTATATATATATAAAAGATTTAATACATGCACTTTTGAATTGACATTGAATTTACAAAGATTACATGTCACTTTAAACAAAAATATATTTGTTGATTTATTCATGAAGTGTTTAGATTTTTTTTTTGTTTTAACATTGTAAATTTAATTATTGTAATCTACAATAATTTGTTTGAATACATTATTGGATAAGCTTCAAAATCATCTTTTCATTTGAAATTTTTTAGTAAAAATTGAAAAAACAAATGTATGTTAAAATTTGAATTTCTTCAACAATTTCATGCCGAACATGATAAATTCAAACTTTTTCACTTTTATTAATAATGTGTTGGAGTGGTTTGGTGGTTAAGGCCTTAGGTTGTTTCCATGAGGTCTTGGATTCAATCCTTAATGGATGCATGATCTAATGTATTTTGTACATATGCAATTTTAAAACATATACATCATGGTGAATACATGAACATGTACATCATGCTCAAATGGTGCCAAAACATTTTTGTCGACAAAATCAGGGGGATTTTTTTTTTAACGGCACAAATTTGTAATCCATGACTCCATGATTGGGGGGAAAAAAATTATATGATAATGTGGCATGTTATTCCACATCATATTAACTTGGGACCTTGTACATCCATGTCATAAATTTTTAATTAAAAATTGTCTTGTGCAACATGCAACTATTCAAAATGACTACAAAATATGTCACTAAAAATGTCTTAATCAACTAATCTTTTTTGACCAAAACCATACAAGTTGCATATTAATCAATTTTGTCCTATTTCACTAAAAACCTAATGAACTTGGGTAATGAAAAAAGACAAGATTTCTTCTTGTGCATCTTGCATTTAGGTGCTTTGGTGGGTTTAGGTAGTTCATTCTCATGGCTTTCTAAAAGTACATATGATGTTTTGGCCTCCCTAACAACCAAATTACTAACCAACTAACCCACATAGCTAGATTGTTTGAATGTATTCAAATGCCTCGTCATAGGGCTAAATGTTTTATCCTATTCATGCAAGGACAATCATAAAACCCATATTTTTTATGATAACTTTATTAAAATACTACAATTTGTTTTCAATTCTTCTCTTTACATCAAGTTTATTAAAACCAAAATGTTTACATTCACAAATGTTCTAAATAAATCCTTAAAAAAATTATATGATCGTGTTGGAAATTGTGCTATTATGGTACTTGCAATATATGCATTTTACAGTTGAAACATTAGCACTACCAAAGACATTAGAATCAAGTGTTGATGTGTCTTCAATCTAAATGCATATATTGAAGTTGCAATTTGCTACAATAATTAGGCCCTAACTACCTATAATGTCATGCCATACATAAGCTTGCAATTAATTGTTAGTGGTGTTGTTAGCAACAATATTTTGCATTACTAATGGGTTCTTGTCATAGTTCATTAATATAAATACTTATGCCCATATTAATTAGGACCTATTACATACTAGAGAATTAAATAGTAAACATATAAGCAAGCAAGGGACACATATTCATAAATAATGCATAGACTCTTCATTAGAAACCATAAGCATTTACAATAATTTACATTGTTCCTTCCTTTCCTTTTCCTTACCAATGTTTTTTGTAAGTCTTCTTTATATGTTCTACTATATAAATCTCATGAATATCCCCCAAAATAGTCATTGGTTCCTTTCATATATTAGCTAAAATGTTTATTCATATTATGTTCTAATTGTTTAATTATTTGTCATGTCAACATGTCAACCAAGTACTAGTAATTGCATACTATGTCATGTCAACTTACTGGTCAATTGATTTATAAATGACATATCAACTTACTAAATATCCAATTTGCAAAAGATATATTGACTTATCGCATATTCGATTTGTAGAAGACATATCAACTTATAGAATACATATTGACATATCATTTCATTAAGATATCATTTCAGGGTCCATCCACAATTGGGTACCAAAAAGGAGTGTTTAAATTTTTAAGGATTGGAAAGGACAACTTTGGATTTTTTCCTATTTGCATCATTGTAATTTATTGGATTTTTTTATGCCAATAAATAAAACGGGGTCAAGTTAACTCAATAAGAAAAACTAATAAATTTGGACATTATATAAATGTCCTTTTGATTACTTTAAGCCTAATTATGTCAAGTGTTTAAACTGTATTTTTTCATAAAAAGGAATCAAAATGAATGGTTTAAGAAATGCAATTGATGTCAAATTTCTTTTATGGATAAATAATGCTTACATCTATCTTTGGCCATGTTCATTGCATGCATTTGACTATATTAGAAACCATATGAAATTTTTGAAAGTCGTAGAATTCAATCATTGCGGTTGCAAAGAAAAGGACTACTTTTTTGAGCCATTTGGTTGATTTTTAATATCCACCAAGCTTAAAATTTATAACTTGAAGTGTGGGTCACATGTGGAAGAAATAATCATGCCAAAAAAATTTGAAATTTTCTACAAATTTTTATTTAAGCATTTTTTGCATTTATGGGTTTGAATCGAAGTTTCAATGCACACTAATGTACACATGAAATAAATCATCACCACCACATGAATTATATTAGTTTACATTATTCAAAATTTCTCATTTAAATTTGTGTTTTGTAGTTGTTATTGGTAGGAATTAGTGTAAAAAATCTCTTGATGTATTTGTTTTCCTTTTTTTTGGAACCCCATCTATGAATGAACCCTTCAATTATCTTTGCATCTCATCTACATGTTAACTTGTATTCTTATATTCTATATTGCCATGATGTATAAGTATTTTCACCTTAACAATATCCCCCTTTTACTTGCTATAATGTCCCCACACAATAAATACTTCTTAACTTATGTGGTACCTAGATTTGGTATAATAGTTCAATTGGGTTAAAGTCATGTACTCATCTATTTCATTATCAAAAAAATTAGTTGCTCCTTTATTGTAATGATGCATTCCCATGTAAGTATTTGTGGACTTGATCACTCTTCAATGGGTGTGATAAACACATTTGATAACGCTTCAACTTTCCAACTCGAGGTTGTTTTGTCAACTTCTTAATCAACTGTTAGGTACGCAAAATAATTGTTTATACATAAATCAAATTCATGTTGAGATGCACCTCTCTAGCTTAGAACTCAATGAATTTTCCATTGGTTCTCCAAGTAATTGTTTCCATCGCATGGTTCCCCAAGTGAGTTAAACATGTTAAATCCTGGCAATGGTCCATTAGACGGTTCCAACATTAAGGATTAGTTTTGATTTGACTAACAACATGGTTTCATTTTGCATGTCATCCATTTGAGTCATAACCAATGTTTATTTACTGGAAATGGTAGTTTGATGGTGATGGAAATATTTTTGGTAATCACATTCCAACTTGAAGTAATACTTTAGTGCATAAATTCCCAAACAACTTGCAACTTCAAATTCAAAAATTCCATAGCCACAAGGCTCATGATATTGGATGTAGCAACAACTTATATTGTAGGTTAAATACTCTCTCCACTTTAGGCTTTCATAACCCACATGGAAAGAATTTTTTTTTCTATAATATCTATTCATAACATTGGGGTGCAAGGTAAAGTAAACAACTTACTACTATGTGTTAAAACAATTACAAGTATGAAAAAGTTGTAATGTATTAAAAGTATAAATTTTGTTTTGTCCAATAATTAACATGATGATAATCTTTCATTTTATATTTAAAATGTTGTAAAACACCATTTGAAAATAGATTGAAGTAGAATTTTTTAAAATGTTTCTACTTGCACAAAATGTCTGATCTTACAAAATGGGCTACATGTAGATGAAATATTGATTTTAAAAACATTTCAAATTAGTGGGGCCCTAAAAGATACTTATGTATTGTCAAATTATGCATGTTATAATCATAATATATCAAATTTTGAATATGAAATAGGTTTGAACACCATTTTGACCCAATTAATTTCAAATGTACTTTCAACCTACTTTTATGATTTCAAAGTTGTTCAAACTTTCTAGCCAACTTCTTATAAACTAAATGTAGTGATTGATGTTTTCATATTTTTACTTCAAGATATTTTGAATTTACTTTATTGTGTCCATATAAAAAATTGTTTCATTTTTAAATTGGATTTTGGAAGGACAATTTTTTCTTGTTTACTTTACCTTGCCCACACCCATTGGTGTTGCTACTCCAACCTTCAAACACACTTGCAAACAATGTAAAACGTAATACATCTCAAGGTTTGGTAGAAATGATAGAAGATATTCTAGTTATAACATTGCATGGACCATGTCACTTCATGAATAAAGGTGTTCACACCTGCCTCTTGGGTGAATGCATGGTATAGTGGCTCAATAGTGGCAAAAAATTACACTCCTTATAAGTCCATACAAGATTTTAAATGATTAAAATGGACATGGTTGTTACTTTTCTAAATATTGTTGTTTTAATTTTGAGTAATACATGTTCAATCACCTACAAACCTTCCCAAATCTATGTGAAAACTTATATTTAATGTAATTGATGTCATTTTTTAATTTGGAAGTCTTAAAACAAAAATAGACAAAGTCTAAAGGAATAATGCCCCATCTAAAACCTTCAAAAAATATGGTTTTGAAACAAAAAAAATTGAAAAATAAACAAAAATTTCAACTCATATGAAAATATGGTCAAATTTTAACCATTCAAAATTTCGTATTATTAAAGTTTTCAAATAAAAGATTCTTCATATGAGTTTATCATCTTGTATTACATTATATATTGAATCCCAATAGCAAATTTGGAATGTGAATCAATATAAACTTTTCCATTTTGTGATGTTCCAATTAGATGACAAGTCCATAATTTTTTATTTCAAAAGTTCATTACTACCAACAATTTTTCTTTTTATCAATAAATAACCACACACTTCTATTCATAATGAAATTGTCAGTTTAGATCCAAGTCCCAATTAGTATATCTAAGGATATATTAATCACTGCATGCATTTGAAAAAAAGGTACCCATGGAAAAAACACCATTTTGTCACAAAAATGAGCCACTGTAACCTACATCTACCCTCCTTTGTCAATGTAATATGACCAATCTTGGGTGCATAAATACCATTGATGGTCTTCTTCACTTTGGTTTTGCCCAATTTCTCTTCATGTTAGTAGCCTAGTTGTTGTTATTTGTCGATTTTTTCTTTCATTTTGCTTTTATTTCCCCCTCCATATTGTTTGTAACTCCATTAATATTTCTTATGAGATTAGCAATGGGTGTTGTCTCATCTTCATCTAATATGTCGATGAACTCATCGTTGACAATTATTGGCATCTTGTCCTTCTTTGTAGTAACCTTCCCCCATACTTCTTCTACCATATCCTCTTCTCCATCATCCTCTTCATTTATTCCTAAGGTGTGTTCATAGTAAAAGGAGCCAAGGATTGTATGTACATGCATATAATCCTGCACTCATAACTTTGAAAAATGATTACATGAGTTGTAAGGATTATGATTTAATGAAATCACTTTCAAAATGTTTGTCTACTTATGAATTTTCATCAAAATGCATTTTGTTCAGTTTTGATATGTTTCATTGGTTATAAAGTGTATAGTAAGGAGTGGACAATTTGATGTGTATTATGTGTTAAAATTTTGAATGTCCTTTATCTTATGTAAAACCAAACCATTTATTTTGAAAAATTGTGGATGACTATATATTGATGATTATGAAGGCATGGTATCATTAAAAGATTGAATACATTTTTTATTTTAAATATCCACCACAGTCCTTTTTTAGTGTTTAAATGTGCTTTTGATCATTGAAATTACATAATTTGAAAAACAACCTCAAAGGAAAAACATGTATTTTGGTATAATTAAGTAAATGCAAGGTTACATTTTCATGATTGAATGTGTTATATAACAATACTTGTTATTTTTGTGAATATGTTCTACTCCATTTGGAATGATGTTCAAGAAAGGTATGTTTGATAAATTCAATGTATAATGTATCATTGAAGACTTGAAACATATATTACCTAAAGATTATTGACATGTCCACTTTTGTTGAAATCTACACATTTGATTTACTTGAAAATTTATCATTAAAAAAAAATTTAATTACATGTTGTTCAAAAATTCATGGAAACACATAGTGTCGCAACCCTACTTTGGCCAAGTGTAGGGGTGAAGCCCAACACTTGGAAAAAGTGGGGATTTGGAGTCCTCCGGGACTCTCAAATGTTTAGAGCTCAACTGCATGACCAAAAACACCTTGCATTGGGGTGTTCTTGGTGTCATTGGAAAGGTCTTGAAGCGTAGATATCGAAAATGGCCTCGCATTGGCCATTTAGACATCTGTCGCCCAAGTTATGGGCAAAAGAAGGGCCCAGAGTCAAACAGTCAAACAGGCAGTTTGACTCCCGACCACTAAAAGTTGGGAATCAACCTCTTCCAGACCTTCGAATTGAGAATGCAATACGTCGTTGAAAAGATCTTGACAAGAGCTACAAGTTTGCTTTAGACATTGTTGCAATCAGACCTTGTAATCGAGAGTTATGAGCTCCCAAAGTCCCAGGACTCCAACCGGGATCATTTCGGGACAATTTCGCGACTCCAACTTGGGAGTCCCGGGAAAAAGAGCCATTTGGATGTAGTCTCAGCGGGGCATAGCAGAGAATACAATATGGGGGAAGGTGGTGGCTTCCCCCGAGTCTGGGCCGTGGTGTGTCTTATGGTCCAAAGTGCTCGTGGCTTGTCCCAACACCCAAGGGTGTCCTGGAAATGTGAACTAACCACTTTGTGGTTTGTTTTGATGCAGATTCAAGCTTGATCAACTAATACCTCTTCTTAGTCTAATCCCTGGGCTCCCAACTCAACCCTCTACCCCTTTTTAGAGTTGGAAACCGGGAGCGCCTTCTGAGTCCCAACTTTTTGCAATTACACTTTGGTGAACCCTCAAGTGGGTTCACCCCGGGACTTGGGAGTGCATCATGTGAATTAAACTTTTGAAGTTGGCACTATCATTCAATAATGGGCCCTATCCAAAATATGGAGGCCATATTTCAAACTTGAAAAAACATAGTCCTTAAAAAGGACTTGCACCTGGGGCCCATTAGTTCCTTTTACTGTGAATGCACCCCCTAGTTGTTGAATTATTTGATGGGTGACACCAAGAGTACTAATATACTTTTTCATCTAATCAAGATGCCACCTTTTCATGTTAGCTTGACCTCTACCAACACTCCTCCTACTTTTACAAACATTTATTTCACAAATTAATCATACAAAATTACTTTAGTTTGGTTTTCCATATCAATACCTTCCCATTTTGTGGTGGTCTAGAAATAAGTTTTTCCAATTGCAACTTCAGTTGATCTAGTGTTTAGTGCAACATTGAATATCAATATTAAGATGATATTGTTAGTATCATGTTTTATTAATTTCCAACTAGCTTGTCATGATCATGTGCATGTGCATACAATAAACGTGGGATGTTACAGCAATGGCTTGCTATGGATATGATCCATAGCAATTTCCTCTTGACAAGCTTTTTGATGTAACAAGTTTTGGAATTTACCAAAACAAAATTGCATGTAACAGTAATTAAACCCTCACTTGTGCTAGTGCCACGAGTGGCAACCTAACGCTTGCATCAACAATCCAACTATAATGATCAAGATTCTAAACCTTTGTCATGGTTGTTCAAAACTTGGATTTGACCTCTTCAAAATTGCATTCTTTTAGGTTTTTAATGAGACTTTTCACCATCCCAACATCAACTACTAAATGTAAGTTTTATAATCTTCCTCTCATGATCACTTGTGTTATATTAATTGTATCATCTTAAATATATACATGTGCAAATTAGATATTTAGTTTGTAGGTACATATAATTAACTTTACAATATTTCTACTAAACCTAACATTCACCATAAAAGATGTATGGTAAATGGTTAAGAAATAATTTTCGATTTTCCGGTTCCCCATTTAATTTATTATGATGAAAAAATGTCTTTTTCAACCAACTATTTTGACTTGGGTTTTGCAACTTGAATTTTGTAAGTAAATTTGATTTTGATTATATAGTTTTTTATTTTGACTACATAATAGTTTAGGAAGCTGCAAAATTCAAGTGGTTTCATCTAGTTGAAGAGGTCATTTTTTATTATAATGATATAATTGTTAATTAGTTCAACTATATTTTTTACTACTTATTAGGGTTGTTAGTAGGTAAATTATAAAAGCAATGATCCTTGCTTATGTATAAACCATTTATTGATTTTATAATCACCTATTTTCCTACATATTTAATAAGTTTATGTATGGACCTACATCTTACAAAATGGGCTACCAAGGTGAAATTCATGGACACAATTGAATCATATTAGGTTCCAATGGATAATGCGTTGATAGGTGTTAATTCAAGGTTATTTACAAATATTATTTAAATGTGGACGCCTTCAATAGGAATTATAGTCACAATATGCAGACACCAGATGAAATTGATCATATTCATGTGGCCCTCTAGTGGGTGCATATTTTATCCTAAAACTGTTCTTTACCTACTTAAAACAATACAAATTTCATTTCAATTACTCATTTCAACACTTCAAATCTGTGGTTTAGTTATTCAAAACGATTTTGGTATACCATTTCACACAATTTCTTTTTTATAGCTATTATTTATTCTACTCAAATTTTATTTCCCCTTGTAAAAAAGAATCTATGGTCAAAATATAGTTAGATTATCAAAAAGCCAAAACACAATAAATTTAACTACCTCCTTAGCCAAGCTTAGGTAGGTAGGTAGGTAGGTAGGCCTAGTTAAATATAAAATTTATGTCCACATGTCAAAATTTCATTAAATGTAAGATGGACAATCTATATTAATGTTATTTATCAACAATATTTAATTTTAAAATAATTGATAATTGCCATGTGTCATTGTTTCCTTAATCCATGTGTCAAAATATTTTCCCTTTTAAAATTGGACAATTTGTATAAATTTAATTTTTATTTTAATATTGAAATACAAAATTAATGATGTCATGAAATGTCATTAGATGAACTTTATCCACCTTATTGTTCAAGTTGAAAATATTTTCAACTATAACAATCGATGTCATTCACAATTAAAATGGTTTGAAGTGGCAATTAATGTGGTGTTGACATGTGGCTAAAATTTTCAACTGGAAGGTTGCTTTCAACTTGTACTTGTCAATTGCCATGATTTTCAATTGCAAATAATATTTTCCAACTAAATTTGTTGTTTTCAACTAGAAATTATAGATGAAAAGGAGTTGGAAATATAGTTGGAAAAAAAGTGTTTTCTACTAGTGCAAGTCTTTTTTAAGTGATGGTCCCACATGGAATCCTGAAAAAGTTTGATGTGGAAAAAGGTGGTTTAAATTCCCTTGACAACTACATTATCTCAAAGCTCATCCAACTTCTTGGTTTTCTGCAGATTTCTGAACTGATGGAGGAGTTTCACCATTCACAGGTTTGTACTGTGAAATCTATTGATGTGGTTTACAAGAGCAATGTTAGTTGGGGGATATGTCAACCAAGCATGTTCTCAAAGACTTGTCTGTTCCTAGGGTAGCATGATAGGGCTTTTAACTGTGTTGTTATACGTGAGGGACAAGAGCTTGATCTAGACAAACCTTTAATTACTGATTCATATGTGCTTGTACTTGTCTCTGACTGTGAAGATGTCTCATATCTTCAGCTGCAATTTCATATGTTTGTCTAATGCTCTACACTCACAAGTCTATAGTGGAAACATCTTTGATAAGCTGTTTGTGTTCATCTTTGTGTAGGCTCTGCTTTCAGTGCTCTGTCCAGAGCAGCACAATGCTCTCAATGCATTTCAATGGACACTTCAGAGAACACCAGAGAGTTTGAGAACCCTGCATCAACCCATACTTGTTCCACCCTCACATCAGGTGGCTCAAGAAAACCACAGGCAGTTTCCAACAAGTATAGGTTAGGCTGACTTGAAAAACAATGTAGGAAGTACTAGTCTCACAGACTACATATTCAATTTGCCCAGCATTCGTCTTGCAACTACATAGGAGGATCAGGTATGCGCAATCAAGCATCACCTGAGCTCAGGGTTTTGCAAGGGAAGAACATTTGGGGGCAGTCTTATGCCCTGGAGTCTTCAATAATCTCAGAGTGTTCTGGAATTTGGGAACCCAGACAAGGAAAAAGGGATAGCACTCAAGCCAGGCCATTGCAGACATTTTCTTCTTTGGCATCAATTGGTAGTCAAAGCCTGAAAAACACCTTTCTGTTACACAATGCTCTTTTGCTAGTGCTGAACCTTGGAAAATGTTCCCATAATTTTGTAACTTTCCTTTTGGAATATGCAGTTCTTTGCCTTGTGCATGTGTTTCTCAGTGATTGTAGAGTTTTGTTGATCGATCTGTTGTTGACAAGCACTCTTGGCAATTCTAGATAGCACATTGAACAAAGCAGATGAAAACCCTAAACCCTAACCCTAACCCTAACAGTGGGACCATGTGACACATGGTGATTCAAACTCTCAAAATATTAGTTGCATTTGCGACTACATTGTGCGGTCACTAGGTTGCCACATGGATGATCCTGATAATTAAACCCTATAACCTTAACCGTAATCTATGCATGTACAATGACATGGCATGGTTGACCAAGCCTTAAACCCAACACGTGTCCGCACCCCAACGGCTACGACTTGGACGGTTTAGATTAATCAAAGTAATTTTTAAAACTAAATATTTAATTACAAAATAAAAGTACACGTGTTCACATACAATTGGGTTAGCTAATTAACATGTAATGTAGTGTGAACGCAACCCCTATCAGTTGCATGCAGTCGCACGACCAACTGCTAGTATAGAGTATGGGTCGATGAAACCGTATAACCCAACCATATGAACTTGTATTATATGACTGTCGCATGCAGCTGCAAATTTCATGCAATTTGTCGTTCGCAACTGGGCAAATTTCCAGTTGCATGTGTCGCATGCAACTGAAAACCAGTTGCATAAGACAATTGCAAAATGCCAAATTTCTAGTAGTGTTTGTGTTTGCATCCTAAATAATTTAATTATGACAATTTATGACGCGCTCCCAAGTCATGGGGTGAAACCCACTTAAGGGTTTCACAAAGTCAAGTTGCGAAAGTTGAGACTTGGAGGCACGCTCCCGGCTTCCAACTCTAAAAAGGGGTAGAGGGTCGAGTTGGGAGCCCAGGGATTAGACTAGGAAGAGGTATTATATGATCAAGCTTGAATCTGCATCAAAACAAACCACCCAAGTGGTTAGATCACTTTCCAGGACACCCTTTGGTGTTGGGATAAGCCACGGGCACTCGGACCACAAGACTCACCACGACCCGGACTCGGGGGATGCCACCACCATCCCCCATATAGTATACTCTGCGACACCTCGTCGAGGCTACATCCAAATGGCTCTTTTTCCCGGGACTCCCAAGTTGGAGTCTCGAAATCCACCCAAGTGTCCCGGTTTCAGATTCCCAGGACTTTGAGAGTTCATAGCTCCTCGCCCTAACCTCTGATTGCAACGAGGTCTAAACCAAAGTTGTAGCCCTTGTCGACATCTTTTCAATGACATATCACACTTCCGAATCGGACATCAAGAGCTGATTGATTCTTGACGTTTAGTGGTCGGGAGTCAAATTGCCAGTTTGACTCTTGGCCCTTTTTTTGCCCATAACTTGGGCTACAGATGTCCAAATCGACAATGCAAGGGCTTTTTCGATATCTACGTTTCAAGACCTTTCTAACATCACCAAGAACTTTTCAATGCAAGGTGTTTTGCCCCTTTCTATCGAGCTCTGAACGTTCAGGAGTCCCGGAGGACTCCAAATCCTCAACTTTTCCGAGTGTTGGGCTTCACCCCCACACTTGGCCAAGTTAGGGTTGCGACAATTTAGTCCACTATTGTTGACAAGTCAAAATGTGGGTAATGCTTAATTATATATAAACAAATGGGGTTCAAGAATATTTGAAAGATTCGTAAGACTAGGATTAACATGATACAAAACCAACTAGACTTATGAGAAAAGAAAGCCATCATGTGAATAATTTTATTTCAGAAGAATACTTATGTTATTCCTTTGAATATATATTTTAATTATTAAAAACTTGTAAATCTTCATTAAGAAACACATGGTAGATTAGGGAAATGTACAAAGGAGTAAAATAAAGGAAAAACGAGAAGTGACAAGACATCAAATTGGCTCAAAGTTGCTATGAAAATCTATGCATGTCCATAACTAACCACATGTGGAAGGTTGGCCATATTTACATGTCAGAAACCAATGGCTTGTAATAGATTGAATGTGGTGATGGGAGGTGTGTTTTGAAGGGGTGGAAGTCGAGAAGTAACTAAGCCTACGATTATCATTCGATTTAAGATGGAAGACACTTGCATCCTTTGTAATGTGATTGAATTTTTTTGATGAAAAAAAGTGACCAAGGTAGAAAGATGAGGGCCTTCTATCCCCTTCAAGCTCCAAATGGCATTGGCATAATCATATAAAAATACATCAGCATGTTTGTAAAATCAACCAAATACTTCAATTATTAAGGGGAGCATTTGATCAGTGGGGTGTTGGTTGCGATAACTCTTTTCCTTGGCTTAAGTTGCATCTGAGGCAACAAATGCTTGAGTTGCACAAGATCAGGGAAGTAAATATGCTCACGCTAAGTTGGCAATGACATTGTCGACTAAGGTGAAAATGCCATCTTTAAGAAGCACAATGTTGACTCGTCGACAAGAGGAGTTGAATATGGTTGAAAGGAGTGTAGGTAATTATTTTTGTCCCATGTGGAAACTAGCATTTCATGCCATGGTGGCAAAGGTGTCGTGAATTGCATCATGAGTTCCAGTGCATTCATTGCCATGAACACAACGTAAGAGGTGGATACCCATAGGGTCGATGGGATGTATGCACACACATCAAGGGATGCTTACAATTGAAGGATGGGTTAGTCCAAGTTGCATATAAAATGTTGTGCAAAAAACTGGGGAAGATAATTGAAAGGTTGGGAAAACTAGTCAAGTTATAAGCCAAACACCTACCTTTAGGATAAAACATGATAATATTTGGGCATGATGGGCCTCAAATGTCCCATTGGAAAGCATGTTGGAAAAGGTATGATGGTGCAAATGCTCCGAGATGGAATTTTGAAGCTGAACCATTTGTTACCCAATGAGTTGTTCAAATGGAGGAACACATGCATGGGCTGGGGGTGGTAGAAGATCACATGCTACTTTGAGTTGTTGCAGGAAAAGAAATGTGTTGTTATCGATTCATGTTAAAGCTTGAAGAAAGAAAGGATGTTGATCAACCATAAACCTAATAGCTATGATTAAAGTGACAAGGGCCCAACTCCCTAAATAAGTTGTTAGGCGATGGTGGATGTTGATATGAAAACGAAACCATAAAAAATTATTGGGAAGGAGGCTTGTTTATGAGCTAAAGGTCTTTATGGGCTATCAAAAGATCCTAGACCCAAAAGGCTTCCAAAGATTTTATGGAAGGAGGAATGAAAAAAAATAAGGGATTCTATGAAGGTGGAAGATGAAGTGTGCATCATAAAAGATATGATGGGTGTTGCACAAAACAACGAGTTATAATTCCAAAGCCCACTTAAACATCACCCATTTTAGGGAGAAGGTTTACATGTTGAACATCTTTTTATAAGGTTTCTTTGATGAGGGATGACGTGAAAGTTAAGGTGCCCAATGGAACCCCCAAGATTTTAATTCCTTTAGATGGGGTGGTAAATTGGGATGGGGCATTGAAGTTTCATGGTAGGCCAAAGGGTGGCCATGCAACGCATTTATGAGGTTGGATGGAAAGACCTATCGCATGAAGTTTGGTTTAGAAGTGTTCATAGGCATATGTCGTAACCCTACTTTGGCCAAGTGTAGGGGTGAAGCCCAACACTTGGAAAAAGTGAGGATTTGGAGTCCTCCGGGACTCCTGAATGTTCAGAGCTCAACAGCAAGGCCCAAAACACCTTGCATTGAAGTGTTTTTGATGTCATTGAAAGGTTTTGAAGCGTAAATATCGAAAATGGCCTTGCATTGGCCATTTGGACATCTGTCGCCCAAGTTATGGGCAAAAGAAGGGCCAGGAGTCAAACTGGCAGTTTGACTCCCGACCACTAAAAGTCAAGAATCGACCTTTTCCCGACCTCCGAATTGAGTGTGCAAGATGTCATTTAAAATATCTCGACAAGGGCTACAAGTTTGGTTTAGACCTTGTTACAATTAGACTTTGCAGTCAGGAGTTATGAGCTCCCAAAGTCTCGGGACTCCAATTGGGACCATTTCGGGACAATTTCGGGACTCCAACTTGGGAGTCCCGGGAAAAAGAGCCATTTGGATGTAGTCTCGGTGGGGCATCGCAAAGAATACTATATGGGGGAAGGTGGTGGCTTCCCCTGAGTCCGGGCCGTGGTGTGTCTTGTGGTCTAAAGTGCCCGTGGCTTGTCCCAACACCCAAGGGTGATCCCGGAAATGTGAACTAACCACTTTGTGGTTGGTTTTGATGCAGATTCAAGCTTAATCTACTAAACCTTCTTCCTATTCTAATCCCTGGGCTCCCAACTCGACCCTCTACCCCTTTCTAGAGTTGGAAGCTGGGAGCGCCTTCTGAGTCCCAACTTTTCGTAACTACACTTTGGTGGACCCTTAAGTGGGTTCACCCCGGGACTTGGGAGTGCGTCAGCATGTGATACAATTAAAGGGGGACATATGATGTGAGTGTTGTTTACAATGGATGGAAATAAATAAGAGGGGAAATGATTAGCTGTAGAAAGTAAGGCCTTAAAATGGGCTAAAACGAATAGTGCTGCCCCCAAATGATCACCTTGACGAATCCCCATGGCAGATGGGATGATTGTGACATCATTTTCATGATTAGGATGATTATAAAGCAAAGGAGATTTGAATGCATATAATGCACACACAAATGACATGAGTTGTGTGATGTTCCCACCTGTTGCACGAAGTTCTTGAAATATTACCCTTTTTAACATTGAATTAAAGGCATTTGCCATGTCTAGTTGAAAAACAACTTAATCAGGGTGAAGGTCTAGGGTGCATTTGATATTGTGGATTACTACTTCACATCCACCTTTAGTTGCAATTCCAAATTGGTGTGGGGAAAATTGTGTTATAAAAGTTTCACAAAATTGAAGACATAAAGCGTAGCTTGTGAGTTGATACAATGCTTCCCCCACTACAATGGATGAATTCCACCTAAAGGTGTGGTCATGGTTAAAAGGTGGGCCGCTCCAAGAACATGTGCAATTTGGGGTGGAATGTGGCCTTGTGTAATATGAAAACAAAGTTGGAACAAGTGAAAAAATCCATTCACTAAATCTTTAAGGTGAAAATAGTCCCAAAGGTGTTCAAAAACCATCTTTAAAATACCACTTGATGATAAATGTGGCATACGTTGGAACACCAACTTGAAGGAATCAAAAGAAAGTTTGAGGTCTTGGTCTAGCTTATAGTCTTTGAGGAAAAGTGGGAAGTAACCATCTGATTCAAGTTATAATGCGGTAAAATTTGAGGTGGTGTTGGAGGACGTGGGTGTGGGAGAAAATGGTGCCAAAATGAGTTACTTGAAAGTATTCCCTTGCACAACCAAAGGTTAAATTGTGGAATAAATGTTTATGAGTTGGAGGATCATGTTGGGGAAGAGGGATAAAGTTCAAATTGGCTGACAAAGCTTGGGCTTGCAAAAAAAACTCCTCTCGTAAGTTTTCCTAATTACTTGTTAGAAAGTGTTTAAGTCAAATCCACATTTCCCTATACCTTGTCGCCTCACCACAAGGAGGCAAAATGAAACACCATTGGGGTAGCAAGAGGAGCAAGTGCCAAGCTACCACATTGTACGGGTCTTGCACTAACTTATCTAGTGGAAACACTTGTACATTACGTCGTATAGCAGTGGGGATGCGGTTATACAAACAAGGATGACAAAGGCCTAAGTGAAAGGACCCAAATACATTTAATGTTGAAACCCAAGTCTAAACTAATGCAAATGGAGTGGTAGTAAAGGAAGGTATTTGAGTAGGATGATCACAAGGGTTTGGATTGGATGAATTATATGACTGATAGGAACACTGATGACGAATAAACCTTTGATTGGTAAATTAGCATCCACAAGTGGGACATAAGACTTTAGGTGGAAGTTGATAGCATGTTGAAGAAATGCAGGTAGGTTGGGGGGTATGATCATGGCCAATTAGAGGGACCAATAGAGTGGGAGGTGAAAAATGTCTTAATTGTGCATGATCGAAGGGGTTTGGAAAGTGTAAGGTTGGGACCTTTCATTCACATGAAAGGTTAAGGGTTAGTAGGGGGTGCTACTAGGTCATGTATATTTGTTAAAATCAAAGGGGTATTAATGGGTGATTTGTGGTTTGCATGAGGGTTGAAATGGAGGATCGGTTAGTGGTGCCGCATGATGAGGTAAATGGATGATGGGAACTGAGGTTCGATGAGACCATATGAGTTGGGGGACATGGGACATTTGGTGCCCATGTGGTAAGAAGTCTACTATGAACACATGTCCCATTTTTAAAAAATTTCCTATCGTTATAAAACAATCTTAAATCTATAGAGCTAATAACACAGTACTAAACTAAACCAAAGAAAAAATGTAAATTTTTTTCCAAGAAGTCCTTTGTTAAGGCTAAAGCCAAATCCTAACTTTGTTATGGGCCTATGTGTCATGATCATTAAAGTATTGGATTCAACAAAACCTAAACACCTTAATACCCAAATATTAGATTGGGACCTATTTGTGCAATTGCAAATAGGTCCCAAGTTTTAAAGATTACTTATTTCGACATGGTAATTTTAAACCTATAGACATAAGACTGGATAGATCAAATGGAAAAAGATAATGAAATGTTGCAAACAAGCAAGTTTTATTCAAAAGATAGTTGAACTTTAATTTTGACAAAACCTTCGACATCATCATCTTTACTCTACTAGCTTTGACACAACCTATATACTTTTAAAAGAACTATTGTGCAAGAATTAGGGGCCCAAAAACTTATAATTTTCTATTTTTTGGACTACCCAACTAATGTAACACCCAACTTCAATAACATAAAAACACCCTAAATTTAATCTTTTGCTCAAACCATCCTTTTAAGTAAAGGGGGAGGTTTTGTACTAAGGGAGTTACATCATGTGAGGTGCGTTAGATGTGGGTGGAGCTTGAGCCTGCTCAATTTTCATGAAACCCCACCTCCCAAAGAAAAGATATATTGTGGTTCCCTCCCTCCCTCCTCCCATATGCAACCTTGTAACTTGTATACACATGGAAATTCCACTGTATAAAATGGAGATAATACATCCTCTCAACTCAAAAATCTTGTAAGTGCTAACCATTATGATGAGAGAGGTAGAGAGATTAACCTCAAACGTGGGATTGATTGATTGATTGATTGATTGATAAGTACCTAATGGGATATGAACCTTTGAAGCAACTGAAAAAATCTTGAACATCTGAATCTATCCAGATTCTGGGTTGAAGGCCTCTTCCAAAAGACTTGAAGAAAGCTACAAAAAGATAACTCCAAACTTGAAAAAACATTTGTAATGTCTCAGAAATGCAGAACCCACATTAAGCACAATGATGTGTTCATAAAAGAAGCTTTTTCAAAATGATTTCTGGACAATGAAAGAGTCCTGTTCAACGATTCAACCCTAAAGCTCCAGATGTGTTATGCATCCATATTCTGGAGCTCTTCTAAAAACTGAATGAAGGCAGGGCTCTGAAAGGGTAGGTAACTAGACTGCTAAGTAGTCAAGTCATGGGAGAAAGACTATTCTACAGACTTGTACAGGTGATGCGATGACAGAACTCTCCTCACAATTAAAATAATGATTTGTGCCCCTTGGACAGCAGATGAAATCTGGGTTCCACCCACAATGAACACAATGACTGACTGATTCTGTGGAACATCTGTGTGAATTATGAACCAGTGGAAGTTGTGTGTGGATGGATTTACAATTGGAATTCAGATTCTACTTGCTTGGTCCCACTCAATTGGGTGACTCTTTCTTTTACATCCAGAAACCTGTACATGTGTTGTCTACGTGCATCCATATTGATTTCTACCGGATTGGAAATTTTTGAGGCTTAATTAAAACCATTTTAGCACTTAAGATTTTTGTTGAAGGGTTATCATTTACATTGATGAGCCACAACGAATGCTCAAATGGTTTTGGGTTGAAAGTGATACACAAGAATGTCATACCTTTAATCAAAAGCTCAAATTCTGAAAACAAAAGTGTGTGTTGTAGAACCTAGATTCATTCACACTCTCATTGTGGTGCTGATCAATACACTCGCAAAAAAATTCAAACGAGGAAAAATGTAGGTCAGGGAGAGGCTTGCATCCAAACCTTGTCAACTACAAAACTTATGTACAAATAATCACTTCTCTTGTTTTACTTAAAAGAATTTTCATATGTGAGGTCTAACTGACTCACAGTTAAAGTTGCACCATTCAGCTCTCACCTCATCCATCCTACTTTTCTGTTTTGTTCCCCACCCTAGAGGTACTACAAAGAACACACACTTTCTTGGCTCTGGACAAGAAGAAAGCTTCTCTTGTGACCAAGTCCATCTCCCCAGACTGGACATGGCATCCATCCATCCATCCATCCATCCATACATCATCACCACCTACATGAATTTCAGCCCCACTTTGTGTGATTGTTTGTCTCTACACTTTTCATATAGAGATAATATACATACAAGGAAACTGTAAGTCTATATTGGAGGATAATGACTGCTGGGTTGCATGATGATTTACACCACAGTTATTAAGTCTTTCCTGTGAAGAGGAAACTTACTTTGCTTGCTTATCTAAGGGGCCCAATTCCTTTCAGCAAAATGGGGACAGGAGAGCTGGTTTAAATTTTGAGCACAGTAAATAACATGGTCTGCCCTTGGATCAATAGATATACTTCAGAGAGTAAATTCAACAATGCATGCTTCAGGACAGTATAATGCATGCCTCACTTACATGCAGCCAAATTGTTTCCATGTTTGTATGGGGTGTTGTGTGTGTGTGTGTGTGTGAGTGTGTGTGTCTCTCTCTTGCCCCCGCTCAACTTTGTTTCTTCATGGCTGCTTAATATACTCTGTAGAAGTCGTTATGCTTGACCAGTTCCTTCTTTGCACATTTGGTGAATTGCAAAGCTATAACCATTTGATATCACAGAAGAAAGTGGGTAGCTCTAGAGGCTTCTTTCTCTTCTCAACTGTAGTGTGTCCTGTTGTTGTCATGAGGGACATGGGAGTGGGTGTAATCAAACAAATTTAGAACAGAATCATTCCCAAAACAATAATAGCCCCATGATGAAGGTTTGATCAGCATCCTTTGCATCCATAATTGCATTTGCAGCAGGTCTTGTCCATCTTGTCTTGTGCTGCACAGGTAGATGAGTGAATTAATCAGAGCTTGAAAACAAAGTCTGAAGAGAACTGACAATATTCAATCAACAGATGTGTGTAGTAATGTCAAATCATGTGGTCTCACAGTGCACAATGGTCAAAACTTCACCTTCTAAGACTCAATTGAATGCACAAAAACTGAGGCCAAACTTGTAAGCATCCATACTATCTCACAGGGAGGCATTGACAAGCATGAAGGTATGATCCTTACCTGATCATATAGTGCTGTCTCATCAATTCATAGGTCTGAAGCTTGGAAATTCTCCAGGTAATGCACCCCCCGTCTTCACAATCAACCGATCTTTTAGTTTGTATGTTGATTTCCATTTTGCACAGCATGTATTTGAACAGAAATATGTGAAAAGGGGTCAGTGCTTGCATTATGTTGTGTTTTAGTTTGAGCACTGTGTTGCAGCTATTCCATTCTGTCTTCTTCCCATAAACTTCATTCCCATCTGTTACCGGATGTTGATACTTCGCAGTGACAGATCACCAGCTTCACTAATCATCGCCTTTCTAGGACTTGGTGCTGCACCAAACACTTTCCAAAAGCGAAGTGTCTCATCAGCAGCCGCAGAGACCACCGTAGTTCCATCGGGGTTCTGTAAAGACAATCAGCAGGTGATGGTGAAATCCTCAGCAGCTCCATTTCTCTTTCTCAAGTTATACAAGCCAACAAACAATGGTGTCGATGAACAGACAGACTTGAACAATACTGCTCAAGAAAAGAAATAAAGGAATTCTCACTGCAATGCAGCAGACTATGTGCCTGCAGTTCAACATTTGGATTAAAGTTTGCAAGGGTTGTACTATGTACTGGCATAATGTACCTATTCCCTAGGCCAGCAAGAAGGCTTCAACATTAGGTGGCACTTTCTACACCCAAAAGGTTTAGAACTGAAAAGTAGAACACATGGGTCAGAGTCTCTGTTTGACAGGTTGTTGAGGCCTTAGTGTTAAACATCTACTTGCTTCTAAGACATGGACAATATGAAGTATCCTAAAAGTTAAAACTAGTGTTTATAGATAAAAGGTCAGACAAGTGGAAAATTATGTGGTTGCAGAGGAAGGCCTTTATAGACCTGTGCAAGATGGAGAACTCGGGCAGTGTGGCCAGTCAATTCAGCTAGCTTGGACATGGATGGATACTTCCAGAGGATTAGCTGGTTCCGGCTGAATCCATGGCTGCTGAGCAACTCCTTTTGGTGCCGGTTCCATTGAAGTGCACACACCTGCTTGGAGAGCACAGAATGTCAAGAACGCACAAAAGTACCAAGTGGCTATTATATGCTGATGTTTATGCACACACTTATTTCATGCTCTCTTGTTGATGATCTGGCTCACCACTTGTTCTGCATGCCATTTACCATGTACAGTCAAATATAGAAATGAAGAAGGAACACACGAGAGAAAGAGAATTGAAGGCTACAGAAAATATGTGCGGTGCAAAGAAGACAGGAAATCTTTTTCAATCAACCAATCCTCCAACCAAGTTGTAATGTTAATTTCTTCAGACCTGAGAATAAGTGTCTATGCTATTGATACAAGCTCCTGATTGTGTGTTCCAGAATTTGATGCAGCGATCAGCAGTTCCCCCTCCAGATGCGAGTAAGTTGGCTTGGAAAGGACACCAAGCCAATGCTTTGACAGCTGCTTGGTGATTCTCCAGCCTGTGTAGGTGAACTGCAGACGATGCTGAGGCAGCTGCATCCCAAATGTGGAGGAGGTTGTCATTCCCTCCGCTCGCAAGCTGGTGACCTGAAGGTGACCACTTGAGGCCACATACCTCCTGGCAATGGCCTATGAGGTGCGAGGTTACATGGTCTCTTACCCGCACTGTCAACGCATTTGACAATGACGAATCACATTTTTCTATGTCAGATCCTGAGCATAAACTCCGCAGAATCCCTCTCATCTTTTCATGGAGCGTTGTTCCACAATACATTCACCTCATCTTGTACATCAACATGGGGTTCTTGCACTCCAGATTCTTGTCTAGCCTAGTAATGTAATGGACAGGATTTGTGGTCTACGAAGCCACACCCTAATAAACGTAAGAGTTACTCACTTCGCATCTCATCTGCTTCTATTTGCCTTACACAAGACTTTGTTTTCTTGCAAAGTCATGCTGAGGGATAACAACCAAGAAGAGACTTACCGTCATGGTTGATGATGTGGCTGTCTCGGCCTCCTGAAGAGAGGATTGTTTGATTCCAAGCTAGGCTACTTACACGTCCTGAGTGTCCTACCATTTTCCGCACCTGTGATGTGGAGAACCCATTCTCAATTCCATAAGCTGACACTCGACAGAACAAATTCTATCAACAGTATGTCTGTAAGATGGCAAGCAGCATTGTAGAACTTGGGTTAATGAAACAGGAGTGCAAACCAACCTGGCAGATGCGAGATGTATCCCAAAGCTGCACTTCTCTGCTGTTCAGACCAAGTGCAATATGCCTCCCATCTTGTGCCCAAGAGATGCTTGAGATGTAGTCATCTTCATGTCTTGTGCTCATTAGCTGCTCAATCGCTCCTGTCTCTGCATGCCACAAATACACAGTGGTCCCTAGCGCCACAGCTACTACGTTCTTGCAGCTCCAATCCAGAAGATTCAGGTAGTAGTCGTCCAACAGCTCAGGCGCATCCAGCACCCTGTCTGGTGACTACACAGGCACGTCCAGAAGATGGAAAAAACAGAACTGTTCCTGTCAATGTTCTTCTGGAGAAGCTCAGGAGATTTGTACGTAGGTAGTTTGTAACAGATTCTTCCATAGTAGATTGTGATATTCCTTGAATAACTGGATCTGGTAAAATACGAGACGATGCATATTATACATTTCAGTCCTAGTTCTGAAGATTAAGGATACGTGTCTCCTACACACAATTGATGATACCTGAGGAATCTTTCGGATTCTTGAGGGAGGAGAAGCAAAGGATTCAGTGAGAGGATGCTCGGCGGCAGCTCCAGGTGAAGGAACTGGCGGTTTCTTGTGGAAAGCCAAAATCTTAGGCGTTTGCAGCACTTCAACATCATGGAACAAGTTTTCAGCCAACTTCTTCCTGTACTTCTCCTGAGACGAATGACACACGACTTCAGAAGAGTCAAATCAGTCCTGAAGACACAGTGATATGGAATTTCGCTCAGTTTGTTATCACTTCTCTATCGATAAGAACCGCAACATCCATAGCAGTGAATTTATCACACCTTGATCGGGGAGACAACAGTCAGATTAGCGTCCACGTTTTCTTTGGCCTCCCTCAGCAAGTTGAAGTGAGCAACATCGAGATCCATGGCACTGCGATTCGGGATGAATCGATCTCCCTGTTTTGAAAAACAGAAACTCCGTAATCAGCATGACTGAACAGAAAGCAGATTTCGAGACTTATATTCCTTTTATCCGAGTTCTCCTCTGCTTTAGGAGCGGCTTATCGAGACTTTAACGTGCCGTGAGAAAGAGACAAAATAGGGGAAATAATTTTCTAGAAGTTTTGTGGAATGAGATTCTGCCTGTGTCCTCCGCAGGGTTCTACATGATGAGCTTTGCGAGGAAAGGATCGGAGGCGGCGAAAACGAAAGCTCAGCGAGTTGTTGCCGTTCTCTGAACTCCGATCCAAGCCGTTTCGTTGGCTGTCTTGACCACATGTCCCGAAAATTTCTCATTCCTGCCTTCAGGCTAGTACAACAACCTTCTTAGTTTCTCAAACACCAGGAGTCATGAGCTCTGCATTATATCAAGGACACGCCAAGTCCGGGATTGTCGTGATTTTGTGATGAGCGGTCCAGTCAAGCGTGCGCTTTAAGTTTCAATGTAGATCTGGTTGATCGGAAATCGTGACATTCACGTTGCGAATAAACAGGAAAGAAAGAATTGGCTATTTCCCTTGCACAGTTATCGAATCTAGACAGACATCTCATTGACGAAGGAGGAAATTGACAGTGGCCAAATACTAGCAAGATATTTTTCGTCCAAAGAGTCGCTTCTTGAGTCAGGCTTCCAGATTACAACAGCAACAGCTTCAATGGAGATCTGAGACGCAATAGCCGCTTCGGCATGGTAAATATATGCCAGGTTGTGAACCTTTTGCAGTTCATTCGATGTCGTCCGCGCTCCGTGAAGGCCGAATTCCTGAGGAAAGCCTTGGCGTAATTTAGCAAGAAATCATAGTTCTCCTCCACCTTAACTGCCACCTAGGCCACAAAGAAAAGGACGCACCAAGTGCTACATCCTATGCTGCAATAGCTGCAATTGCCAACGCTACTGCGAAATAGAGTAAACAACAAGCAGGAAAAGAAAAAAGAGAACGTGGACAACATATTTGCAATTGAGGTGCATGTTCAGAAATGAAGGAAACAGATCAACGTCAATCTCCCACTGCAAAACAAAAGTAAACCGCAATAGAAAAGAAAAACCAAGAACTGAGAACAAGGAAAATCACGGGAAGGTGCAACGGCGGCAGAACAACAACATTACCTCTTACAGTATCTCGTGCTACCTCTTGTCATTGGTATTCGAGCTCAGGCAAATCAAAAGAGGTAGAACAAGATACAATCTTACAGTTACAAACTGAACGCTCCACAGCATTACACCACTGGTCCGTGCAAATCAATAGACAGTAAACAACAAAAGACTCTTATGCGAGAGACACAGAAACAGATCCATAGATCGGAAAGAAGAAAATTGCAAAGGAAAAATGAACTCGTGGTCGATTTAAATGCTGCATGCATGCACAGGTCTCCAATAAATTGTCTTCCGATTCCGATTGCTCTGATTGATAAGGTCCTCAAATTTATGCTAAACAAAACACAAAAAATGCAAACACAGAGACATCCATCGATCCAGTAATCAAATTGAAGAATTCAAAGTTCCCAAACGAGGGCAGAAATCCAAAATTGAGGATAAGGAAGACCGTGCGCCTCGTTTTCTCGCGACAGGAGAAAGCTCCAGAAACAAACCTGCCCGAAGCAAAAGCTTGAAGGTAGGCGCGGCGCGAAACCAAGACTGCGAACAAAAACTGAAAAAAAACGGCAGAAGAGGGAAATGGACACGCAAATGCACACAAAACCACTAACGGTCACCTAATGGAATGGATGACCGTAATGGTTGCGGGTTCGATATTATTGGATGAAAACTTCGGGTTGGTGGATGACAACAGAATATAGTTGTGTTTCACGGCAACAACTAGCTATATTAGATTGGTTCAGGTTTTTCTTTTCGTTTCCTTTTCCTTTTCTTTTTTCTTTCTTCTAGGCACTGGTTTATTACTTTTGGGGAATTGCTGACAAAATTGAAAAATTCTTGCTTGCCATGTAAAAAATCCAAAAGAAACTCTCAAGCAAGCAATTCACTTCATTATTTGATATAATATTTAAATTGTTAAAAAAAGGGCATTTTACTCTCAAATTCTAAACCTTAAGTTCCTTTTTGCTTGCAACCCATACATACAAAAGTTTTCTTCCATGATTCTCTCAATTGTCTTCACCTATTTCTTGCCTTAAAGCTTATCAATTGATCATGGTGAGTTTGAAGTGGGTTTAGCATGTAGGGAGGGCCCTTCCGCAACAAGCCTTGCCCCCAACATAATGCATGTTTAAATTTTCAAATGGAGGTCCTTTTTGCAAATGGAAGGGGCAAGGACAATTGACCCATGTCCCTTTGGCAAATGGAAATGACCAAAGAGTCGACATAGTGTCTATTATGCATCAAAAGGTGCATCAGATACCAAAGACAAAAATTTAATGATGCACATTACATGGAGGGTTTAAGGTAGGGCACTACACCTTGGAACTCAGCCTGCTATACACTTGGTCCATGGGGTGTAATGCCTTGAAAGCAAGGCATTATATGGCATAAAAGACATGACAAGCCTCTTGCTTGTATGGCCAAAAAATTCTAGAAACCCATTTCTCAAATTTCCCACCGTTCATGCAAGAAGGCTTGTCATACATGGTTGCCTTGTTGTTGTGACATGTAGTGTTGTGGTGTGTAGTGTCATGACGTTCGATGTCATAAAGGTGTAAATCCATAGTAAAATTTATTGAACAAAAAGATTAAAACCAATCAAAAGTAAAAACTAATCAATCAAAAAGACATGCACGCACATATATATACAATGCACAACAAAAGGTTGAGATGAAATTATCATGTAAATTGAATCGAAAAGAAGGAAAGAAAATGTAATGTATGTAAATAGTGGCCGTGTAATAGTTGTTGTGAGCTTCTAGAAATCCAGTCTAATCATGGAGGAAACTCTCCCTGATAAAGGAATTTTAGAATAATTGACAATAGAAGGGAAGAACTTAACCTTTTATATGATCGTCAACAAAGTTGAAACCTTAAACAAGCCATAACCCTAAAACACCTAATATCGTACAATAACTTTAAAATGTACATTAACCTCAAGAGCGTACATTAACCCTAAAGGCATGATTGGCATGCATGTAACTGGCTGTCATGTATGAGGCCATGCATATGGGCATGACATTGTGTCAAGGTTATTACATGTGAAACACAATTTCAAAAAAATGGATTTTGAAAGAGATGATAAGATTTACAGACCATCGTACTAAGCATGGTTTACTAACAAGGTGCCTAACTCATTAGTTTTGCATCATAATGGAAAGAACATCAATAAGAAACTATGTTATTGGTTTCAAAGGTATATCTTATAGACATTGATCTGCAATTGTTTCAAAAGTATTAGCATATTGTGTTGGTGAGTAGGCTTTTTAACAAGTATTGCATGACCATAAAAAATTAATGAATTGACAAAGAAACAATAGAAATTCAACAACATTAACGGTTGCAATTGGGTAACAACCTTCAAATGTGCAGTGATTGTCATTATTATTGATCTCCTTGCAAGAAAACGATTCTACCACTTTGGCAAAATATTCCATGACTGTCTCCACATTGTCTTGGTTCTTTGAAAATCTCACCAACCTCTTAAACATTCCTTATTTACTTAATGATTTCCTCATGAATTTCCAACATACACAATTTGGTTAATTTGAAGGAGTCGTAAGTTTTCTCTTTGATTTTGGTAATGTCCTCATACTTGTTCCTTCAAACCTTTTTGGCTTCTATAATTTTGTCCATTTTCATCTTTCAAATGAAAATTGCAAATTGGGAACATTTTTCATGTCAAGGAAAATTAAATCATAGATCCAAAACAAAAGTTAATTTATTATAATTCAATTTGACATTGAATCACACACAAAATATTCAATATGAAGGCGACAACAAATGTGATTCTAAATTGGTTCCCCAAAGGGGACAATGTACTATTAAATTCATTTTTATCAAATATGTACTAAATTTTGTCATAACAAGGTCCAAATAATTGACAAGAGAAAAAAATTGGATTAAAATAGATTCATGGAAGATAGAAGTAGGGTTCAAAATTACAAGGAAGATTAAGGACAAGATCAAAAAGTGTGAGATTGGCAATTTTTCATTGCCAACTAACAAATTGCATTTCTCTTGGTTGGGATTTCTCTATGAGCAACATACTAGATAACAACATTTGGAGCTTTAGTCATTAGTAAAAAGCTAGTAGCCTAGTGATCGCGAGGTTAACAAAATCAACTACCATGGGCACATTTTCTAGGATATTAAGAGTGGAAACTTCTTATTCCCTATGCTTATTCAACTTCTTAAATCACTTGTAGGGGCAACAAATCAACCCTTGATTTTAACTCTTTTTTTTTTCCAATTGGGGTCCAAACACCTATGCATTAATCTCATTTCTACTAACACTATATAACCAAATTATGACAAGAAAAAAGGCTAGCAAAATGCCTATCATAAAAGTCCAAATGCGATTACCTCTTATTCATCATGCATTGCTTTTCCTTGACAAAGAGTGATGGCTAGACTAGCTACATCCAATTATATTGGATCTTTATTATTGTGTCTATAACATAATAGGCATCATATGAAGGTCTCTTTGCCTAATGAACCAATCTAGTGGACCATCCATTCACCATGTTGTTGCTTCAAATTGTAGTCTTTCCTCACCTATTTAATAGTATCTATGCCTTTGAACCATGGCCATCACCGAATGTGGATCATAACTGGGATTGATAGGTTGGTGGTATGGTTAAGAACAATGGGGAAGATAGCATGGGCAATATAGTTGTAATCTTGAATGATGTAATGTTGAGGGGCAACGGTGCAATTTTGTGACATTAAATGGATCATTTTTATTCAAAATAATTTCATCTATGATGTTTTGGTGGGTTTATTGTTGTTTTAAGATTTTTGTTCCACATTTTCTCACTATCATTTCTTAAGTTGCGGGTGTATGAAATTACTTTTCCAAATGCCAAAAGGAAAAATGACATTGGGCTACCTTATAAAAATAATTTGAATCTAATTAGATAGTTAGTGGTGGAAACCCATTTTATGTTGTCTTTTACAATTTCCCTTGGTTATGGTTGTCTTTTAAAATAAACTTTTTCAATGAAAAGGAAAATTTGTGTGTTGACATTTGTTATGGCAAGGTGCTAGGAATGTGTGACAAAACATATAGAAGATAATTATTCTCCTAATTGTAATGAAGGTATTCATTTCATGAACCATAAGATATATTAAGGTGTGTAGGCCCTAGATCCCATTTGTTAATGGTTTTTCATATTAACTTTTTGTTGTAATCTATTTATGTTTCTTATTTTCATTATTGAACTTAATGGTTTTTTCTCAATTTTCTCATGTTGGGGTGAAAGCACGCTGGGGGGCGGGGGGGGGGGGGGGGGGTAGCGACACAAAACTTGGGTGGTTTTATGACATGTGTGTAAAATATATTTATGTAAAATGTGTTGATTTAATTTTGGGTTTCACTTTTGGTGTTCAAGCTTTATATTTTATTTTCACAAAGTTGATGATATCTAATATTATTTGAAATTTTAATTTAAAATTAAATTCAAAAAATAATGCGTATATTTATGGTATATGCAATATAATCAAACATGTTTTTATTTTTTGACTGCACTAGGTTTGGGTTTGAATTAGTTAGCCAAAAAATGTATGTAATGAAAATTAAAGAACTAGTCCACCTCACATATATCGTTATCATCCATTTGAAAGTGATAGTTTGTCAAAATGTTACTTTACCACATACTTATGGAGATTGCCCCCAAAAACACCCATTTGTGATATGATAATTATCAAATTCTTCACATGGCTCACAAATTTATTCCAATCTTGGAATCACAATGTTTAATAAATATTACAAATTTCATAATAAAAATCATTTCAATCATTTTTAGACTATATACATCACATCATATTAAAAAATGATCATAGGATCATATACACATCACAACGTACAAGGGTCATTGTAAGGGTCATGTCATTCAATTGCCACAAATATATTCTAACATCACATCATGTTAAATTAAAAAATGTAATTTTTTTGGATTTCACTTATTTGGGTTTTGACTTACCAAAATATGTAAAAACATTGTGAAATTTTTTCATAATAATGACATGGTCGAAGTTTAAACATGGAACCCCTAAAAATAATATAATGTGATAACAATCTTGGCCTCCCCTATGTGCTTTCACTTGTTGCACCAAAAGTGATGACTAATCACAAGAAGATTTAACCAAGTAGAAGAATTAAAAATCTATGAATATTATTACATGTAAACGAACCACTAAAACCTACTCAGCTAAATATGGTGATTTTGAAAGAAGAAAGCTAGAAATATGCCCAAATTTTCCAAAAATCTTAGCAATTTCATAAATGTTTTGAATTTTCTCCAAAAAGTTGCCTAGACCATATTTCTTGGGAACTTTTTGTTACCAAAATGGTGAATTTTTACCACCAAAAAAAATCACCAAACCAACATGCACAACACATATGCGTACATTTGTTTATAGGGTCACGTATGTAGTCACATGTGTGGTTCTATGTGACTATATAATAGCCATTAACACATGTTAAGCCCAATTGAATGACCTTTACAATGACCCTAGTACACATGTTATATTTTATATGCATTTGAAGATGAACAAAATTATTCTATAATTTAAGGACAACAATTTTTTGTTAAGGCATATTAATTTTGAACTTGATTTGATTACTCCAAGAATTGAGAGCACTTGGTTTTCAATGTGTTGAAAAAACATTCCTTGATAATATTAATCATTTTTATTACATCTCCCTTAAAGACTTGGGCTTAGATCACCTGAAAGACTTATAATGCCATATAGAGGAAGTGAAATCACTTCTATATATGAACATTCCTTGTCCCTCAACCTTCATTCCAAATTGTTTGAATGTTTTGTCAACTTATTATTATCTTGTCACCACCTTATTGAAGTACCTAATAGATCAATTTTTAGTTAGTACTAAGGTTCTTTTTTCAATAATTATTTATATGAATGGAAAGTTTTGTAGTCCAAGTGCTAATGAATATGGAGGATGAATGCACATTTTGAATCTTGTCGTTGTGAAATCAATGCCATGTTATAGATTGAAATGAACATCCTTCAAGTGTTCTATGAATGTTTTCGCAACCTTTTATCATTTTGGAAAAATCAACCACTATGAAACAACATTTGTAGAATGGAAAAAAAGTCTGGGTGTGATGATCAAAGCTTTAGGTGATTAGTAGCTTGTGTTGCATCCATGGGTTATATTATCTCAATGATGAAAACTAAAATTGTTTTCACAAGCTTTTTCCATTTTGGAAAAATCAACCACTATGGCACCACATTTATAGAATGGAAAATGGTCTAGGTGTGGCAATTAAAGCTTAAGGTGATCAGTAGTTCATAATATTTCAATGATGACAATTAAATCAACCCTAGATGTTGAATGACCATTTGAATTATTGTGCATTAATTAACATTATTATATATATTCTTTTGATAATTATAATTTGATATTTTTCATAATTTCTATAAGTTTTTTATTTTTTGATTAATCTTTGTAATGTATACTATCTTTATTTTATTTTTTAAATGTCATTTTCTTACTAGATTATTATTAGTAATAATGTTATTACTAGTAAAAAGTAAAACTTTCATCATAATGTAGTATCATTCGCCCAATGACAAGTTACCTAATAGAATGTGCTATAAATTGCCAATTATTAACGTAAAGGGCCTTAGGAATGTGATGGTAACTTCAATGAATTTGAAGGGGGAATGGGCAAATTGACAAGTGGGTAATTACTTGTCAATTTTGCCATTGAGGTGCTTTACATAGTATTGAAAGCACCCCCTCAAAGTGCATTCCCCTTAATAAGGTCTTAAAACAAAGCATAATAGCACATTAAGGCAAATGTGGCTTAGAAGGACATCCCCAAGTGTACTTTTGTCATAGGTTGAAAGACTTTGAATTGGAATGTTTGGCCCATTCTTAGTAAAGAGCTATGAAAAGGCGTTTTTTTGGATCTATGTTTATAAAAATAAAAATCAACACCATATTCATGAACATATTTTCAATACCTTGTCCACCATTTTTCATCCCATTTTTCTTTAATTGAATTTGAATTAAATTCTAGTTGCATGTAATGACATTCAATATTTTTTATTAAATGGAATTGAATCTCCACAAAATCAATCAATTACTTGATTATTGGTAATGTACAATAGTGCAAAACCCAAGTAAGATCAAATAAGAAAAGAAAAGATGTCTTATAAATATTCTACAAAACACAATCTTCTTTCTAGCCTTTAAGGCGAATCTATATGATGCCCTTAGGTTGGCAAATTCTATTTATGCTAAACATGTTATGAATATGTGAAAGGTCTATTGTTATACACTTTTGGAAATTTTGATTTCCAATTGACCACAATAGCTTAATCAATTTACAATGTTGACATGTTTACTTGTTTTTTTACATTGACAAGTTCCATCAATTTGGTAGATTGGGCTAATGTCTTGGTTTTTTTTGTGTAAGCAACACTTTCATTTTGCAAGATCAACCTGTTTTCTTCTTTTAATGTGTGGGTATCTCTAATGTTCATTGTTTTACAAAATTTTCTTGTTCTCTTATTCTTGTTTGTTATGATTTGCATTAGTTAATGAGGTTGACATGTTAAATTTCTCTTCTATGCCAACAACTCTTTTGGCTTGTAGGATTTTTTATTTCATCTTTTCCGATAGTGTTGATGTCAATATAATGATGTTTTTTCCATGACCTCTTTTGTTGGTTTTTTGTTTTACTTTTAAAGTTGTTAGAATTTTTTCTTTTGCTTGTTTGTTCAAAGTTTTGTTTAGTTTTGAAATGTTTGTGTTTGTCTTATGTGGTTATGTGAAAAGGAAATTTAATTATCATTGATGAATTTAAAATTTGAGAATTTGACTTGACATAATGTTTTGTCAAACATTTGTAATTTCAAATTTGATTTCAATTTGGGCATAATACATTAGTAGGACCCATTTTATAGTTTGAGCATTGGACTCAAATATTTGAATTTTAAGATGGAACTTTGAGATGAATTGTGTTGATTGCATTCACATTATTTCAAAAAATTGGATTTTGTTTCATGTTTTGTATTTGTATTGGAATTTAATGATAGGTTTGACATGTTTGGTTTTTTTGAATTTTAGTGTGAATCGTCCAAAAAGAAAATTCTTAAAATGTTTTTAAAATTTGGAAAAGAAAAAGAAAAATTCAAAAAAAGTTTTGAGAAAGAAAAGAAAAGAAATTGCATAAAGTTTTATGGGGGAAATAAATTACAACTTTTGTAAATGCCAATGATAGGTTGGGTGGGAACTTACAAATGTTGTAAGGTTATTCAAAATCTTGCACCTCAAAATCATCTTCAATGGACAATACTGAAATTTCTCTATTTTTTAATGTGCAAGATAAAGGCCCATGTAAGTGCATGCCCAAAATATAAGGTTAGGGCATGGTTGTAGTTAAGTAATGCCCCACATTTTGGGAATGTCCCTCGCTTGTGCGGTTTACCAATTTTAAAGCACGAGGTGAAAGTTTTCATAACCTAAACATATGTAGATCACAAGACATTCAAGAGGTGGGTTCTTAAACTTACTCCTAGGGTTTACCAATTTTAAAGCACGAGGTGAAAGTTTTCATAACCTAAACATATGTAGATCACAAGACATATGAGAGGTGGGTTCTTAAACTCACTCCTAGGGTTTACCAATTTCTAAAACATGAGGTGAAAGCTTTCATAACCTAAACACATGTAGATCACAAGATATATTAAAGGTGGGTTCTTAAACTTACTCCTAGGGTTTACCAATTTTAAAACAGAAGGTGAAAGTTTTCATAACCTAAACATATGTAAATCACAAGACATACGAGAGGTGAGTTCTTAAACTTACTTACTCCTTAAAGAATGCAAAGGACCTTACACTTAAGTAGGTGTAAAATGCCTCTCACTCTTAAAGAGTAGGCGCAACATTCGTCCTCTTTTTCTAGGAAGGATATTCATGGATATAAGTTACCCTCCAAATACACTTAAGGAAATTTCTCTTAGTGCTTATTGTTGGGTAAAGGGGAGGTCACATTGTGGGTCATGGACCTACCCTTCCTCTACACAACATAGTATTGTAGACTACATTCCCCAGGTGAGAGACGGATTCCCCTTAATGAAGAGTTGATTGTAGGTATTAGTAGGTACCCTTTTTAGTTCTCACTCTTCTCTCTCCCTTCCCCACCAAGCAACTCCCCAAAGGACTCATAAACCACTTGCATGATGTCACACTTAGCTTGATTCTTTGACACAGCTCTTGTACAAAGAAAGATAGATGTCTGTACATCAACCCACATTGCCACTTTTGGTTGTGCAGCTGGTTGTTGTTGTTGATGATGCTACATTGCTATCTTCCAGCTGCTCCAGAAGAGACACAAGAAGTAAAGTGAGTACCCTAATAGCCAAGCAACAACCAGTTCCTGTTGCAGGGAACTTGTGTAAGGATATACTCGAATCAAAACCCTTCATGGATGGAAAATCTCATGTGGACATATCAAGAACAAGGGGTGTGTCACACCATGGCCTTGCCCTTTACAATAAAAAAAAGTATTTTAGGGCAAAAGAAGAATTATGGGTATTCGAATATTTCACCATGCAAAAATATAATGTTCCCCCCAAAAAAAAAAATCCTCTAAAATAAACCAAAATCCTTCAAGATATCATAACTCTATAATAACTAATCTCAAGTTTCAAAACAAGCCAAAATAATCAGCTTTCAGAAATCCTCATATAAAAATAGACCTATTATTACGTAGGCGCCAAAATCCCTTAAGCTACTATACTCTATAATGAATCTAAACACAATATCCTTCCCTTCTTGGTAGGCAAGGCCATTCAACAAGGACAGACTTCAAAAGAAGAGGTTGAAATGTGAAGTAGTACTTGTGGAACTGATCTCTTCATGTATTTGGCAAGCAGCAGCCAATTGGTGGGGTTTGATCATGGGCCCCTTGCACACTAGAAAATGTGTCCAAACAAAAGGGTTTGCCAAATTCTGAATTAATCTCCAGTTCATGGAAAGAACTAAATACTGTAGCCTAGGGTCAGTTTCCACATTGACATATATATAATAATTATTTTTTTAAAATTTGAAATTATTGAAATTTTCATGATCTATTATGATGATTTTCAACATGTCAGCTTCATATTTTCATAGAAAATTCATTTCACTATTTTGAGGACTATTTAATGATAAAACTGACCTTAGAGTAAGGTAATAAAATTTCTCATAAATCTCCTAAAATAATTTTCAAAATATAATAATATGTAAACTGTAGATGAAAAGTACTCTGTTGGCATCTTTACAATGGCAAATTCTCATATATTTATATGTAAAAGATTTAAGTATGAGGAAAGGGGAAAGGCACCGAGAGCATGTTATACCCCCCCCCCCCCCCCCCCCCCCCCTCCCGCCCCCATTGAATTTTGTGGGCTTATGGTGCATTCACACTTGATGTTAAGTCAGTGTTAACTGAAAATCTATGTGGCATCCTAGGTGGCACCCAATGTTAAATGTGTGATAACTTAATGTTAAGTGATTGTTGGCTTAACATAAAATTTTCATGATAACTAGGTTGAAGTTCTAAATGGTTAGCCTGGTGTTAGGGGACTCAACACTAGAGTCCCTAACACCAAGTGTGAAGAGAGACCTTAAAATTGTTTTGTGCCATGCATGGTTTTGTGCAAAATCATGCAGTTTATGTTCAAATGTTCTGGGCAGAATCAAAACAAAATTCTCATTGGAATCAAACCCAGGATTTAGTCATTACCACTAGCTTACTTTCTTGATGTTAGAAAAGATTACACTTCATTTTAAATTTTATTTAAATGATTTATTACTCAAACCCTATAAGAGAAGAGTACAAGGTGTTGCAAAACCCTAGCAAAGTTCAATTGGGTGTTCAGTGTCATGCACCCGGAAACCCTACTGAGTTAAGAAAGAGAGGCTATGGTCAGGGTCTCCAAGAGGCTGCTACTAAACTCTAAACCCTAAACCCTTTGGTGCACTAGTCAGGTTTAGGGTTTTGTGAGCAGACAACACAGCTCCAACCTTCGGAGCACCCGGTTAATTACCAAGTCAAATTTATGACCCAGTCTTTACGCTTTTATGGAGCCTCGAGACTGGAGACTAGCTTTTGGAGCTTTGTTGAAAAGTATTGATTGTACAACATCACACCGGCCATGGTTGGCTTTCCAAGAGGCAAATTTACAAGTAAAATATTTTGCATGACCCAGTGGGTTGGATTTCACCAACACCAAGAAAATGGGTTGGCAAGATCTGCACAGTTGCCTTTGCAGAAGTCCCCATGCCAACTAGAGTGGTGAATTTCTAACTCAATTTCAGCTATTTGGTTGTCCCACATTTTCACCATGCTCTTCACTTCCTATCATACATAGCATCCAGATTCACTCAACTTGCCTGTATTTTGTGTGATATCAGCAAGCCTGAGGCCAAGAGTTACAAGAGTTACGATATCTGACATACCGATAAGAGCTGGCTTATCTCATCATAAGGGCTTGACTCTATCGTTAGCCAGATATTGCCAAGAGTTACGATTATCTTGCGTAATGATAGTTCAAGCCCTTACGGTGGGAAATTACAAAACACAACTTCCTTCTGCTGCATGTGGTCACCCTGCTTGGGTTTTTTTCACAACACTTGATGCCCACCACTTATGTACTTATGGTGAGAGCAAAATGCAATTTCTTGCTGTGCCAGTAACGGCATGGACAAGGGCGTTTTAGGAAAGGAGATGTGCTCATGTGAGGTGAGCATAAGATATTGAAAATTTTATTAGTACATGTCTATACATGTCTATACTCTAAAGGTACTTGTCTCCTTACCTCAAAAGTGACCTCACAAGAAAAAGAGCTCGTTGTCCCCTGGTCCATGAGCTTGATGGTGGGACTAGGAGGGTCTTGAAGCTCTTCTCATTCAAAACCAAAAGTTAAAAAAACAATCTTATGGGTTTTATGTGTAGGGTAAAGCCTGAGGCTGCAGACATTATCGAAATAACAGCCTACATGACATGGAGCCTAGCACGTAGTCCCTTGTTCTGGTAATGTCCAATGTGAGATGGTAAGCCCAATTATGTTTGAGCACAACAGCCAAGGACTTCACCCATACCTAAAGACCATGCTTGGATTTTATTTTTAAATAAACTTTCTTATGATACCTCCTGGGCATCTGGAGGGTACCTAAATTAGGTTTATTAGAACTGAAAATTGCAGGCATCATGCAATTTTGAGTCCTAATAACCCTAATAACTTATGGTTATTACACTTTGTTTTTCTTCCTTTCAGGCCAATATGGTCTCCCAGGCCATATCATGTTTGCCTATGAGATGCCATGTGCTCTATATGTGCCAACATCCTTAATTGAATAATAATCATTTTAAAATTTTAATTTTTGGCACCTTCAAAATAGTACTAGAGCCCTTCATAGTATTTGGCGCTAGGCCTACCTCCACTTCAGGTCCCAAAAGGAATCACCTGGTTCCAATTCATTGGATGGGGGGCCGGGGATGGGGGCCTTCCCAAATAAGTTAAGTAAGTTTGTTTGTTTGTGATTTTTATTTTATTCTTTCCAATGAGCCATTTTGATTGAATCACCACATTAAAAAACTGAAACTCTGGAGGCTCCCCAAAATATAACTTTCTATTGAATGATGGAGCGCCTCCCCCTTGGCTCTATATAGGTGAGAAAGCCGACAACTTTGGGCAAAGCATATGGGATAATGTGTGGTGTTATTGGGAACTTGGGGAACCCCTTGGGAATCCGCTGGAAACACATTGGGAATAAGAAAATAGTCAAGAAATCCCTCCACTCCCCACCCCAACCTGCAAGAAAAAGAAATTGGGCCTTCCTTTCTCTATGTGAGCCTTCTCATTGGCTAAAAGAAATATTTATTTCTAAAGTTATTTGTCACCATTTTTCACCTAAGCTAATGGAAAGCATGGAAGTTCTATGGGTGTATATTTGTGACTCATGTTACTCCAATACCTTTCCAAGTTTGGCACTCAAGTGTCAAAAAAATATTTTATTTTTGGAAATCCACTTCAATAATTTTTTTTAAAAATCTGTGAAATTTTGACAATAAGTATAGGCAACTTTTTTAGCATTCTTTCTAGGCTTTGAACCTCTAACATACTGAATTATGAGACCTTTTACAACAATTTCTATTGCTTCCTTTTACAAAAATGGAGAGACATGATGTTCAGCCAAGTTATAAGAAAAGAAATGTTGTTAATTAATTGGATATTTGCTATACCATGGTGAATTGGCCTAAAGCAAGAAGCTTTCATGTTTCCACCAAAAAAACTTATTTTTCCTTCCCTTGTAATTTCCTTAAATTTCAACATTTCAAACAAATAATTTCTAGAAAATTTGACATCTTCAAAAATAATCTAATTACCACCAAACTTGAAAAAGTATTATGATACTTGGTTGTGGGGACCCCCAAAGTTTTTTTCTTTTCTTTTTTGATGGGTTTCTTGGATTGACCCATCACAAAATTTAAATAAATAAATAATCAAGCTTTGAACTATCCCAAAATAGACATGCTATCCTTTGGGATGGTTATATAGGTTACAAGATTAGAACTTGGGGTAAAGGATATGGCATAGAGTGAGGAGCTATTGGGAACTTGATGGGAATTTCATGGGAACACAAAAAATCCAATGCCCCCATCCTCCCCCAAAAGGAAAGAAACATGGCCACCCTTGGGTGCATGCTACCTCACCTCATTAGCTACAAGAAATTGTTTTGCCTACTTGTGTTCTTTGCCATTTTTGGCTAAGGCATGAACTATAGGGGACTTATTTATTCATGCTTCTATTAATTTGGGGGGACCCATAGGCTTTTTTTTTCAGATGGATCCATTTGATTGGCCCATCACCAATACTTTTGGAACATGTGGCACTCCCCAACATAGAAGCCTAAATATGCTTCTCTCCACAAAATAGAAGCATGTTTTGTTCATCCCCCCCCCCCCCCCCCCCCCCCCCCCCCCCGGCCCCAAGTGATCGGGTAGCCCTGAATTTTGGGAACATCCACATTCTAGAACCTTTGGGGGGTGGGGGTGGTGCGCAAGGCACCTTTAAGATCATAAGGTACCATATGTTGTTTGGGTGTCAATTAGTGTATATGAATGTTTAGCAAATAAAGAAATTAAAATTGTATGTTGTAGTAGCCCATAGTGAACATCAAAACCCTACAAAATTTTATTTATAAAACATACCACAGATTTGAAAAATGCACCACGGTATTAAAAATAAGCGAAAACTTAAAGGACATCAAGTTAACACAAACTAGATGTCAAACTTTCCACCTCAACAACCAACTGTTTGTAATAGGTTAGTTATGGCGATGAAGAGTGTTTTGAAGAGGTGGAAGTCGAAAAGTAGTTAGACTTATTGTTATTACCCAATTTAAGATGGAAGATGTTTGCACCCTTTGCAACATAATTGAAAAAAATTGATGAAAAAAAATAATCAAGACAGAAAGGGGAGGATTCGGTAACCTTTCTAAGTTTCAAATAACATTAACACAATCATGTAAAAACATATGAACTTATTTGTGCAAACATCCAAATATCGTAATTGTTAAAGGGAATGAAGTATATGACTATAATTTCATATGTATTATGCATTAGATGGATTTTGAACCCCTTAGGTGTTACATGAAATGTAACAATTTGAATTTGAAACCAAACTGGTTTCAATTTTTTAATTGTTAAGTAAATGGGTTTTTTCATTAGTAATCATTTTGAGTTGGAGGGAGGTGAATTTATGCAAAAGAAGTCAACTTATTGGTGTTTGAAATAATGTGTTTTGTGCATAACAAAAAAACTTTGGATCTCAAGTTGATCTTGTCTGGGAAAAACCTTTCTATGACATGAATTATAGAAGTCAAAATCTTAATAATAGGCATGGTTAGCACAAAATCTTAATGGGCCAATATGTGGGTGCTAAGTATACTGAAAAATTAAGAAGGATTGTCATGTCATGGTATTGTGGGGTTGTTTCTCAATTTTTGTTCCAAAATATATAATAAATGTTTGTTAGATGTTTGCCCATAAGAATCATTAAAATCACTAAAAATTAGGTTAGCCACACTTAAAGGTACTTGGGAATTAAATCAAAGTTAGGAAGTGTGAAGTTAAAATTGTATCACACTTGCAATGCTTTTATAATGTTGACTCACCCCCAAGCTCCTTGATAGACTCAACTGTGAGTCCAAAGGTGAAAACAATGGAAGGATAAGAAGTTAGGGTATGTTCCTTGGCTCGTAGCACTTCGAGGGCAAAAGGGCGTGCTAAAGCTCCGAAACATTAACCATATTGTGATTGCGATCATAATACTCATGGAGATTAACTTTGAATTCAATTCAAGTACTTTATATGAAAGCATAAACATTAGTAGATGGGATGACAATTGAAATTTTGAAAGTCCAAATCATATACATGTAAATTCAAAACTATTATTGCAAACATCATACCATATTGCATTGAACTATAAAGTAAATTTCTAAAGTCTTTTATTGTTGTTCACCCAAATGTTCTTATTTTTTTCTTACCACATGTTGTACAAGTTTGAATTTGTAATTGATGGACATATATTTTACTTTTGGAATGCCTACAATGTAAAGTAAACAAAAGAAGCAATCCATCTAGAATCCTAAAATAATTTTTAACATAATCACGCTAAAGTAGATTTTAAAACTTTGTAAGTAGAAATGCGAAACCATTAGGTCTTCCATTGAATTTATGATAAGTTGTGTATAAAATTGAAAAATTCTCATATCAAAAGTAGGCTAAAAGTATGTTTGAAATTAACTAGTCAATATGTTCAAAATCTACTTTTACATTAAAAGTTTGATATATTATGATTATAAAATGACTAATTTGGGAGTACATAAATATTTTCTAAGCCTCCATTAACTTGAAAATAGAAAAATATAATCATCTATTTGTAACCCATTTTGCCAAACCAAAAATCTTGTTGCATTTTAAGAATTTGCTTAATTTTACTTTCAAGATTGGGTTCTACAACATTTTAATAATAAAGTGAAAGATTATCATCATATTAATCAAATAAAATAACATATCTACTTTCAATACATCAAAGTTCTTATATCGCTAAATTTGTAAATTTTTTTTGACATAGAGCAATGAACCATTTACTTTACCTTGTTTTCACTCTTTGGTAATTTCTTTAAGTCGAGGCAACACAAAATCATTAACTCTTCTAGGCAAACCAATTTAGACATCAAGAAAGTGCCTTTACAACTACTTATGTCACAACTAAATACCCTCTTGTCTTGTGATAAAAATAGTCTTACACCAATCGAAAATTGGGTTTTGAAATAAAAATGTGTTTACCATGCATCTATGGTGTCATGCACATTCAATAAATTACACAAATCCTTGAATTCTAGCATCACAACCTCCATCTTTTCTCCCACTAGCCAAAAAACCAAAATTTTGAATTCAATAGTGATAGTTCTAACAACTTTTCATATAATCAAGCCACTAGTTGATTTGCTAATTACAAATAGTTCATTATAGGTCAACAAGTGTGAACTATAAAACAACTTGTAAATCACACAAGCAAGTTGAACCTCCACAAGGATCGCAAGACGATACCTTGTGTCCTTTACAATCAATGGATTTAACTTGTTGGTTATATTGAATAAGGTGTCCTTTGACATCTTAAAGTTTTGGATTTGTCATTCATCATCATAGTTTGTTTGTAGAAACACAAAGAACCATGTAGTATTCCCAATAGCCTAAATTAAACCCCATTTTAATCAAATTCCATCTTAGTTGCAAGTTGTTCAAAACAACATTTGCAATAAAGTTCGGAACATTGTTATTATTGCCAACAAATATTGAAAAGGAAAATGGTGAAGATGACCAATCTTAGGTTCCCAAATGTTTTGCAATGTTTTGCCAATGAAATAGACAACTCTCTAATATCATTGGTGACCTATAGACACTTGAATAAAACTAATCAAAATAGACATGTGGCACAAAGATCTACATAAGATATAAACAAAAAATCAAATAAGAAACATAAACCAAAGATGAAAAAAAATGCAAAAAATGGACAAAAATGACACAATTTTTTAAAAAATGAACATACCAAACCATGTGTGAGCAAGACAATTATGTGCGCCATGAAAAGCAAACTCATGTGAAAAGTGTAAGTAAAAAACATGATGGCAAGAACAAGCAAAGACAAGAAGAACAAACTCTTAATTACACCATGAAAAGAAAACTAGTGTGTTGAAGAGAAAAGTATTGTGTGTTTAGAAAGTTGTCATGCAAAAATGAAAAAAAACACATAAACAAAAAAAAATTGCATCATTACATGATTGTTGTTGAAGATGGAAAGGAGCTACATGATCTCACTATGAACATCGAGGAAAAACCAAAAAGAAATGAAAACATGGAAAAGTTCACAAGAGGATGTTGGGCATGGTCTAATGTTAAAAATCAAATATACCTAAGTTGAATTCCAATGCAAACAAAAATTGTAAAAAATGGCCAAAAGTTTTGTCTTCTCAACAAACCACCAATTGTAACATCTTTGGTGTGGACAAAAATGGGGGGAAAAAAACAATCATGTTAAGTTAATGTTAACAAAGGTGCCTATACCACTAGGTTAATATCAACAATGTTAGAGTAAAAACCTAAATTGAACTTATCTTTACATGTGGCATATTTTTATGAAAAACATTAAAAGGGAAAGGAGCACTAAAATAGTTCACTATGTGATTATCATCAATGTTGGGCAATTTCAACAATAGAAATACCTTGTTCATGACAAATGAATAAAGATACCAAGCAAAGACATTTGAATCTTGGATCTAACATTAAAAAAAAATGTCATAGGCTTTTTTTTTCTTCATTTTCTTTTTTAGTTGAAAGGAAAGAATGTAGCACACCACACACTTCTTTTTCAATATTAAACACAAGCAAAGACAATTCAAAAGCAACTCCAAAATCATCATTCATAATATTGTTTAGGGTTGGTGAAATTTCAACATTTTTCTTCCAACTTCAAACTTAGTGATATGGTAGAAGTTAACTCATCATTAGCAACCAACAACCATTAGAGTAGTTCAAAACATAAGTTGTCATAATTAAAAACAAATAATCAACAATTATTTACGAAACACACCATGTAAGAATAAGTGGAACCTGGCCAAAAACTTGAACAAAAATTTATTTGTTTTAGCAAAGGACAATTGCCTTTTGAAATAACAAAGCTTCTTGGAACAAAATAAATTTGCTTGCAAACTTGCACACAATCAACATTGAAAATTGTTTAAAATTTTGAAAAAATAAAATAAAAAATACCTTGCTTTCACTAGAATGTTCAACTTTCTTATTGAATCCTATAATCAATACAAGTTTTGCTCCATTTTTGTTTGCCTTGAATAGCTTTAATGGACACATATTTGAATTTTTTGCAATTTGTTTCCTTTGCTATCCTATATTGGCATACTTTGGAAAAGGCATAGTGAAAGCAAGTACCCTAAAAAATTTCCTCCACACCCAAAATCTCATAATTAACCACATACTTTAGTGTTGTTATCATTGCATTCAAGTTTGCCCTTTCATTTTTGACATAATCAACAATTTTCTTTCTTAGCCCATATTCATTTAACAATGTAAATACATTTCATGCCAAAACCTATTATGTAGTTTCACTTGCTTCACATAGACCTATGCTTTGGTTGCTAATCAACTTTTGATAAATTAATTACCAAAGAAAAAATATCATGTGCTCCCCTTGACATCCATAGGTTAAAATTTGTAGTACTAATAGGGTAACATTGTTCTAATTTTGGCAAAACATATTCTTATTTTGTCTTTTCCACCAAATTGGGTAATAGCTTTTGTGAAAAAAACTTTTTTGAAGGAAACACAAATCTTTGACATAATGCATTATAAGACATTTCAAGCATGTATTCTTTGCAAATTGAATATGTAGGAGATTTTGACAATCAAAAGGCTAAGGTCTTGCATGAATTATTTTGTTACACATTATCCATTTTGAAATGATCCTTTGCACCAAAAAAATTCTAAATTGCATTACTTGACACATTAGGTCCTCTTTTCACCAGGCATTCTTCTAATACTTTGATATCCCTCACATGGTTGTGTACTTCGTTTTCAAACATTTTGGCAATCATAGCATGGTTTGCATCTTCACATTTTTTCAAGGTCATTATTCCATTGGTGTTATAATATGATATTACTCCTTTCTTGGATTGAACTCTTGGATTAAATGCATTGACTTTACCACTATAACAAAACATATAATGCATAATTGAAGGAGTTTTTCCACCCATTTTTTATTATGATTTACATAATAAAAAAACCCAACATAATACAATTATGTTATGAGGTTTCCAAAAGAGTCTTTGAAAATGTGATTTTTTGAAAACTAACTTTCATCCTTTCATCATTTTCATGAATGGTTTTACTTTCTATTGCAAAACTAAGAGTTGGTTTAATAACTTTTCTAGAGGATCCTTTTCCATATAAACTTCATTGGGACAAAAATCACAAAACTCATTTGCAATTATTGTTAAATTTTCATTTTTATTTGACTATTCCATTTTGAAATTAAAAAGAATTCATAAAAAAAATTTGATGGGGTGGAGAGACCAAAACAAATATGTTTCACAAAGGGGTTAATGTTTTAGTACTTTAATTTGATTAATAGGCTAGGGAAAAACAAATCCAAAACTCAAAACATTTATAATCATTTACAAAATTACTCATTTGCATGCATCATGAAATAAACGCAAATGTAGTATGTATGATGCAACTTTCTTTTAATAAAAAAAAATCCTTGCACAACTCACAACATACAATAGATTAAAAATAAAATAAAATAATGCACATAAAAAACATAAATGAAAAAAAATTACATCACAAAAAAAATTTTGAAAACCAAAAAATTAAAAAAAAGTTAACCAACTACTGAACTTGGAGAGGTTGCAATTTGAAGTTCACTATTTTAAGCTTGCACATACATTAGGGGAGGCATGTATTAATCCAAGAAAATATGAAACAATGGAACAATAAACAATGGAAAAACAAGAACAAGGTTAGAAAGGTACCAAGTGTCCGAGAGGTTGGTATCGTAACTTGAAGTAACATGTACCTAAACAATAAACACTTGAAAAACACATGATGAAAAAACAAAATAATTAAGAATGAGATAGCTAGTAGTGGAAGAGTAAGCAATGAATTAATAAGTGTAAAGTAGGAAAGGAACAAAAAATAAAATAGCAAAGGATGAAATACAAACTAACAACTAAACTATAAGCATAAAACACACAAAAAAAACACATTATTTACAACAAAATGCACATCACAATAAACACAATGTCAAGGAGTAGGAATTGCATGATACAAGCAAATGAAAATAAAAAGGTTGGGTCCAAGCATTTTCATGACCCTTTTATATTGGTGGAGGGAGGAGACAATGATTTAGGCAACACAATGGTTGCACGATGTTACCCTAAACCCTAATCCCTTTTTTGTTTGTTGGTTTTCCTACCATAAAACCTAGCTTTAAATTAAAACCTAGGCCTTATGAACCACCTTAGACCTCTATTTCAACAACATAGACCCTAAATCATACACCTTAGATCCCTATAATTGAAAACCAAAATAAAATATTTCCTATTAGCTAGGAATGGTTTCAACTTTTAAAAACTTAAATACATGATAATTGGTAGGTTGGTTTTCACCCATGGTATCGTCATTTATGATATGCATCAAGTTTCATGATGAGAATAGGCTTGAAAACTTGTTCATTCTCACCTCAAACCAATGTTGGGTGATTCTAAAAATCACCCAACATTGGTTATTGCTTATTCCCTTGGTACAAGTTTTGATTTCTTGATAACTCAAATTGTAGCACCTAAGAAAAAGTTCCTAATGCATTTGGAAAGCACCTAATTTTTGTGAATATGCTTCCCAAAGACAAAAAATGATCTTATAACTAGTGCTTAAGAGTGAGCAGAAGATCCCTCCTCCTTTCCTATTCTTCATGATCTTCATATGTTTAGGTTCCCAATAAAGGTTGCTTTTATGCTTTAGAATGGGTAGAGTCCACAACAAGTGAGGGACATTCTCAAAATGTGAGGTTGGACTTGGCTATCATCCTATCCTAAGCCTCGTATTTTGGGAACCACCCCACCCTTGGGCTTTACCTTACACATCAATCTTTTTTTTATTGACTAAAATTAGCCAAAGCAATAAAGCTGCCCTTGAACTAAGGTATATATTATTATGTTAACAGAGCGCTTCTGTTCAATTGTAAACAATGTTAAGTGATTGTTTCATATTAAAAAATAACGCCTTATGGTGCATTCACACTTCATGTTAAGTCAGTGTTAAATGAAAATCTAGGTGGCATCCTAGGTGGCACCCAATGTTAAACGGGCAATTGCTCAATGTCAAGTGAATGTTTGCTTAACATAAAATTTTCATGGCAACAAGGTTTAAGTCCTAATTGGCTAGCCTGGTGTCACAGGACTCAACCCTAGAGTCCCTAACACCAAAGTGTGAGTGCACCTTTACTTAGATACTTACCATGTTAGCTGCCCAAGAGGTAGACACATGAACCCAAAAGAAGAAGAAAAAAAAACCAAGAATTTCCTTGTTTAATAGGAGGGCACCTTATAACTTGTGAATATCCCTCCTAAAAAAAATGGGAGGGACCTTACACCTACTATTTAGGAGTGGGAGAGACCTTACTTACAAGCATAAGTTCTCTTAAGTAGGTGTAAGGTCCTTCTCACACCCAAAATAAGGTCGGTGTAACCCTCCCAACTCCTAGTGCCTGGTGATTTACATATGTTTAGGCTTATGATAAGGTTTTGTGTCCCACTTTACCTCAGGTAAGGTGCACGAGTTGGGGGACTTCCCCCAAAATGTGGGGCTCGACTCTCTGCTTCCAGTTGTTGTAGGCCCCATTATTTTGAGAACGTCACCACCTTGGGGCTTTATCGAAGGCAAATCAATCATGTTCTCGATGATTTAGGTGCAGCCTACCTTTCTTGTGATATGTACGTTTCTTTTTCTGTATTTTTCTTACAGAATTTTATGACATGCAAAAGTATTATTTACCCTTTTTTTTCTTTTTTTTTGCTGGCCATATATAAACCAAATAGCTATATTAAAAGTTAAAGGTGCTAAAATCAGTTGCTATTTGAAAATTTCAATAGCCAGAATTCAAAGAAAAAAAGAGAAAACTTGCCATATTTTTCACATGGTTCAAGCAAAAAATTATAGAAGGATGTCTAAATATTTTATTTCCATATTTAGCTTGTAGACAAAAAATTGGCTAAATCTTTCTGTGGATTATTGCCACTTTGGTTACATCACAGAATCAAACCCACCCCAAAAAAAAAAAAACTTGCTTGCCCTGAACCTTCGGCAAGGGCAATTCTGGTAGTACAATAGCTTGGCCCTGAATTAATGGAGATGGAAGCGGTAGGTATGCCTGGGCTTGCCATGAAACTTTGGCGAGGCAAAGTCTGGTGGTACAATCACTTGGCTGTGTGAAAGAATATGAGTTAATTGAGAATCGGTAGGTATGTCTATTGTACTTCACACGTGGTTTTCGATGATGGATTTCGATAAATAATAGATACATTCCACCATGTATCATAGAATTCATGGATACATGATCTACTTTCTGTCTGCCTTCCCAATTCAACTAGTTTCCATCTTTTATTTTCAAGTTTGCAAGTGGCTTGTTGCACAAGAACAAATTCCACAACCATCTCCTACAAATCATTAACTTTTCTAGAGGAAACTTTCAGTGCAAATCAAAGACCGTATATTTGGGGGACAAAAAAGGCTGTGATTTGTGTGTAGGGTAATAATGCCCAAGGAACTGAATGTCCCCAAAATAAATAAATGTGGTGTTCAGAGGTGTTACCGTACTCGTGAAGACCTACAAAAAAAATCAAATTCCTATTGCATTGCAAAGCCATGTTCAAAATCATAAATTCTCATCACTTTAGCCATTATTTCACTCTTGATGAAATTTCTTCTATTCCACGAACGAGATCTTTTGTTTTCTAAGGGGTTTTCTAAGGTTTTTCAGCATCTTTTTGGTGGTGTAATTGGCCTTTGGAAATTACTGGAATTGGGCCATTAGTCGGCTATCACCTGTCTGGGGCCCTCCCTCCGGGGATGCCCTCGTCCTGGGGTAGTTCCCCCTACACTTTCCCTTAAGAGGGAATAAACATGAAATGATACATTCTCTCTCAATACATCAATAATTCATCATTCATACAACCCAATAATACATGTTGTAAAACTCTTTTGCGTATGTTTAAAAATAAAATAAAAACAAAAATTGGGGCAAAATTTTGCCACTTGGTGACCCAAAAAAAAAGAGGGGCTTCGAATTGTACGCAAACAATGTTTTTTTAGAAATGTTCCCCAAACTCGCCATATTTCAATGGGGGAAAAAAAAAAAAAGCTGAAATCACTAATTTAGACCATAAGTTCTTTCATGTGGTGAATATCCAGCAGGGTCTGAGTTTTTATTAAACTTTTCTCTGACCTTTTGCCAAATTTGGCTAAGTCCTCTTGTGGATGCACGGAAATATTATTTTATTTCCTGCCCTTGGGAAGACTTTTGCTCGGATATATTTCTATTTACTGCCCGTGGAAAGACTTCTCCCCGGAGATATAATTTTTATGTTCTGCCCGTTGAAAGGATTCTGCCCGGAGGGGTTATTTTCTTTCCTCCCGCTGGAATGGCTGCTGCCCGTGTCTCTCTCTCTCTCTCTCTCTCTCCGCGGATCAAATTCCATCCGCGCAGGTGGGGCGTGGGTGTCGGTCTCCCTGACGTCGTCGCGCGCTTCCGAAGTTTCTTGTGTGTGTGTGGCCGCGGTACAGAAGCAGCTCTCGTGGTGGTGCGTTATTTAATTTCTCGATCTTTCAAGTCCCGACGGATTCTGTCTTCATCAAGTCTTTGCTGTCTAGAATATTCTCCCATAGATACATGCATACAGGCGGGGCTCTTTCCCACTTTCTTTCATGCGCTAACTTACTCGTGCATGATTAGGTACTTATTTCTGTTGCAGAAGGAAGGCAAAAAAGTTTCCATCGTTGAAACTTTCCTCGCCGCTCCCAGTAACAAAAGAAAAAAAAAGCTTCGGTTTCCGCAACCTGGATGCTCGCTCCAAAGAAGAACCCATAAAGAAACTCCCAAAAGGATCACTCAGAGATAGAGGTTTGAAACAACGGAGATTGTTTTTCGAGAATACGGAGTTTTGGGTATGATTGAAGAATTGCTGAGGGAGGAAAACCCAGAGAAAGGAAGAGAGATAGAGAGATACAAAGAGAGGAAGAAGAAGAGGAGGAGGAGGAGGAGGAAGAGCAGCTGAGGTTTGTGGGGATTGATAGAAAGAAGATTTGGGGGTTTTTTTTTTTGGTGGGTGTTTAGATGCTTGGATATTGGATGCTGGAGGAGAAGGAAGCAAGTCTTTCTTGGAGGAAACTGTGTGCAGAGGAAACTTTGTGCAGAGTTAGGGTTCAGGATTTTCTGAGGTACAGATTCATGTTTTTCATGCGGGTGTTGGATCGGAGGTGGAAAGGTGCAGTGTTTTTTGTGTAAGGAAAAAATAAAAATGCTGTGTTAGAAGAAGAGAGAGAGGTTGATTGTGGGGGGAGGGCAATGACTCGTGTGGTTGTACCACGAGGCTCTGGACCTGCAGCAAATTCTTCATCACAATCTCGACCGCCTTCTGCTGCTCTTCCTCCCTCCTCCTCAGTTTCTTCATCAGCTGCTCTTCCTTCATCAGGGCCAGCTTTTTCGTCTTCCTCTACTCCTCCCCTCCCATGTACCCAACAACATGAAGGACCAGAAGTTCATCAGAGCTTCAATGAGGGGGAGCAGCTCCAAACCCTAGTTGTTGTTGCAGATAACAACATCAATGGAGCCCTTCAAGAATGCTTTTCTTCTTCTCTCTTGGATGCTGCAAATGGAGGAGACAATGATGATGTCCACTTCGTTGAATCCCAGGTCCATTCTACTGGAGTTGCTCTGGATCATCATGTGCATGGCAGTGAGGACTTGCAAGAAGATCTGAAACAACTAGAATTCATATCTCATTTGCATTTTGCTGCACCCAAGAGACTGCAAGAAGAGGTTGCAACAGATGTCCATGGACAGCAGCACTTGAAGGTGGGAGATGATTTAGGAAGAACTGCAGAAGTTGTTGCCAAGGTTTCTGTTGTTGATGGGGAGAAAGGGGTCAATTCGTTTGATAAGCTCAGTTTGTGTTCTGAGGATTTGGCAGCAGCACCTGGAGTCACTACTATTACTACCTCCTCAACAGGCCAAAGAAAGCAGGAAGATGCTCTGATAGTGCCATCAAGTACTCTGCAGGGTGATTACAATTCTGTGCAGAATGCCATACAGTCGCCTTCTCCACCCATCTTGTCCTTAGGTTTTGGCCAGCCTTTGTCTGTGCCGGCGGTTCCATACCCAGCTTCTTCTCAAGTGCAGTCAGTAACACACACTCCAGCCTTGCCACCTCTGTCTGGTTACTCTTCACCTTCACTGTCAGGTGGAGGAGCACATACAATTCTGAGAAGTCACGAAGAGAATGACTGGGGAAGAGCAATGGGCAACCCCAATGTGTCATCAGAGGCCATTGGCTGCTCTTACTTGTCAGCAACAGCACCAACTCCATCTGTCCCGTTCTTACCAAGCAGTAGTAGTTCCAGGAGGAGTGGATTGGTGGTGGGGCCATCAGCATCCAGTGGGACAAGAGGTGGAGTCACTTACTGGCGCATTCCGAGGGCTGTGAAAGTCTCACGCAATTCCCCAAACAGCTCGAGACCTACATCTCCACGGGTGTATGGAGAAGGAGATGGTTACAATAGTGCTGATGAGCAAGGTCCCTGGAGTTCAGGCCCATCTGGCTATGAAGATAATGTAAGTATGTGCTCAGAATTTGCTTCCAAGGGTGGAGATGGAGAGACTGTGTTTCTTTTGGGGCCTGCAATATTCTGAACTGCTCTTACATAGATTTGGGCTTCAACGTGAATGGTGACTCGAACTTCTTGTTGGCGGTTGAAGCATTCTCTGCTTAGTTCATGAATTTTTTGGATCATGGTGTCCATGATGCAGGGGGAGCGCGAACGTCAATTTGAGAATGAACTGCGGCGTGTGAAAAGCTTGGAGGTGAGGTGGATGGCTGAGGATGGGAATTGTCTATTTCGGGCTGTTGCAGATCAGGTCTATGGGGATGCTGAGATGTACAGTGAGACTCGACAGCTATGTATTGACTACATGGTATACTTTGTTCCTTGGGTTCTCCACCTTTCTTAATAGATATATGTTGCACATGAGATGGAGACTTCCTTCGCAAGAATTTCTTGTGTTGTCAAAGAAGAATTGAGCCACAGAATAGCTGATGCTTCTCTGGTGTACTGCAGGAGAAGGAGAGGGACCACTTCTCACATTTTGTGACAGAGAGTTTCACAGCATACTGCAAAAGGAAGCGCAGGGATAAGGTGAAGACATTTGCCACTAATGGAGGGCTAAGAATTGGAGGTTTCTCCCACTAATGTTATATGATCATCATACATCGTTTATTCCATTCTGTTTGGCCTATTTCTGTTGCACGTCTTACAGGAAGCTTTATTGACATTCTTGTCTGTGAAGGTTTATGGAAACAACTTGGAAATTCAAGCAATGGCTGAGATGTACAATCGGCCTATCCACATCTACTCTTACAGCACAGGTACCACATATGGCTTTCTCGCAATTGTCCCCAACTCAATAACATCATGGGATTTTACGAACATTTAGCCAACCAAAAAGGTGGCAACTTGTAATGTTCATTGCCATAAGGACACTAAATTGCATTGTGCACTCTTGCCTTATGTCCAGAACCCATCAATATCTTCCATGGGAGTTATGAGACTGACTTGCCACCCATCCGGCTCAGCTATCATCGCAGCAATCACTACAATTCTCTTTTGGATCCATGTAACCCAGCTGTGGGGGCCGGCCTTGGTTTTGGTAGTCTGTGTGGGGTAGGCACCTCTCTTTGTTTTCTATTCTGTTCAGGAAGCCCAAACAATTTCTTTTAGTTCAAGCTGATGTATTGAGTCCTTCTAGAGAGGTTACTTGCCACCTTTCTGTTTGCTTCACTCTCTCTCTTGTGCTCCTCTGCTGGAACTCTTTATGCTACAACCGAGCTGGGTTTATGGGTAGTGTGTACATCCACAAGGCTGCAGCAATCAAATTTGGATGCCTCAGAGCTCTGCGACTAAATGAATGAAGGGATGGATGGGTGATGGGCACAGCGGAATGTAGACACTGAACAGGTGAAGGCTGCACTTAAGGCACAACAGGAGCAACAAATTGATAAGGTGAGATATGTCTGTGAAGTGGGTGTGCTTAGCTTCAGCAGGATTTATTAATGAGAATTGAGTAACGTGATGTCCATGGACTGGATATTCAGGCACTTCTTGCTGAGGGACGCTTCTACTCAGACATGGAACGGACAGAGCAAGAGATTGAGCACATGGTGATGGAAACTTCACGTGCTGAATTTCTAGCAGCAGAAAATTCTCGTCTTCGTCTTCCTTGGCAAGAAGAGACATCCACATCTGCAGGTGCAGAGCCCTCTTCTTCTGGGACCAGTAAGCACTTAACTCCTTGACAGTGAAGTGGACATCCTTCTCAAAGAGAGTGAACTGTTTTAGAGTAAGACTTAATTTCTTTTTAGTCACTCAATGATGAGGGAGATGGACACACATGTAGTAGTTCAGCCCACATGCTCCATGTTTCTTGCTCTGGAGCAAGTCGCAGGCAGTAGACTGAGGCATATACTTAAACCTTGTGTCCTTGTCCATCCTCTGTTATCATTTTTTGCTGTCCTTACCAGAAGTATCTCCACTGGTCCATGCAAGTTTAACCATTGAGTTGGGGAAGGTTATGTGGCAGCCAGGAGCCCCAGAACTGCAAGTGGTGTGCAGTCTGGCAGTCGACAAACTATTGCCCGTGCTGGCAGCATCCCAGCAACATCAGCAGGAGGTGCAGAGGGAGCAGTTTCCAGCAATGTCCGGAAGCTGCTTTCAATGGGGTTCAGCTATTTGCGAGTGATGGAAGCTCACAGCATTTTTGGTGACCACATCAGCAATATGCTGTGCTATTTGATGGAAACTGATGGTTGTAGTGATGGTGAGAGTGTAAGTAGGAGGAAAGGCAAAGCAGCGGAGTGATGGGTTGGTCACCAAATGCTTGGTGAGTTGCAGATGTGCATACCCAAGGCTCTAAAAGTTTGTCATTTCAAATGTGACATCTCAGGATTGGAATCATAATAATAGTGGTAACTAGAGAGCAGATAGTTGTACTTCTGCAGTAACAGATCATTTCCAGCTTTCTAATGTAAATAATGAAGTGTGTCCAGAGTTGATAGCCTGTTTGCTAGCACTGTTTATAGGACAGTTTCTGAAATTTATCTATTCTGGGTATAGTTCCCAGTAAACTGCTACAGCAACATAGATCATGACCACAGCTATTGAGTGTGATTGAGCTGAAACAGAAAGTGGGTTTGTATGCCTTGGGTTGGCCACTAGTTTTGATGGTGTGCTTATTTGCAGGGATAGTGCATAGGCTTAAGTATTGATGCATCCATCGATTGTGGTCAGGAACTTTCTTTGCTTTGATAGGTACTCTTTCCAAAATATATGAAGTTTTTTGAGTGTAGTTGACAGACTCTGTGAATTGTTCTGCCCACACTCGATCTGGTTAGACATTCTGTAGCTCTTCTTTTTGGCTTTTACCCAAGCTGTCCATGAATTGGAATTGTCACTCAGGAGAGAGTTTGCCCATCACCCTAAGCTTCTTAGCATCAATGGCTCTTTCAAATGCATGTGACTGGTACATAGAACACCATTGAGAGATAATGATGTGGTTGCTAGTGATGTGGCATAATCTCCCTTGAGTGCTGATTACAGCAGGTAAAGCCAATTGGTTAGACCCTGCTTGTGGTGGCTGCCTGCCACATGGCCGGTTTCTCCCAATGGCTATTATCTGATCTAATACATAATATCAAAATGGGAAGAAGAATGTTACCCATCTGAGAGGTCTATTACAATATATGACAAAGTCCTTATCGTTTTGGTAACAACCTACAGTTCTTTTAAGGTTGAATGTTGAACAACATCCATAAAAGTACTTAATAGCAACTACTAGTCATTGCAATGATAGTAGTGAGTACTACTCATAATGTACTTTTTTTATTACTTCGCCTTCAATGTAATTTAAACAAAAATTAAGTCAACCTAGTTGTAGGTCCTTGGACACTAGTTATGATTTGCCATTGTATGAATGATTTAAACTTATTACTATAGGTGTGGAAGGGTTTCTTTCTATCTTTGTTAAACTGAAAACTTCATGCACTCATGCTTATAGTGTTTTATTGCACATCTAATCGTTGCTCCCCATTTGTCTGTTATTAGTTGTGTAGATATTATGTGTAGGGTAAAGCCCCATGGTGGGGACATTCCCAAAATTATGGGCCCTAGGACAAGGCAGTAGCCTAGTCTAGTCTTGTATCTTGAGAATGTCCCCCACCACCCTTGGTTTTTAACCATCATATAACATGAGGTGAACATTATCATGAACCTAAAGGTGTGGTGTAGTTCATGAGGTGTAGGAGGGTGAGGGCTCCTACACTTACTCTTACTCCTTTAGAGTGGGAGGTCCCTAGGTGCAAGTTGACTTTCAAGGATGGAAGCAAATTTGTGATGTTATTAGAACTAATGAGAATTCATCCTTTTCATATTCTCATTAGTTGTCAACTAATGTTATCTTTCATGTGTATATAGTTTGGTGAAAGGTTGCACATTGGCACTTTCTTTTGTACTTTACTTTGTAGGTAAATGTTTATTTCGTCCATCAGATGAAGATTTTTTCTTTGCAAAAGAATGACCTATGTCAGACAATAATATGCTTCATTTCAATAGATTTATATTGGACGTTCATGTCCCTTTTCAACAACTATACTCATGAATTGCCCCTTGGCTTCCTTTGGAGTTTTGATTTGTTTTTGTTTCCACCATCGATGGTGTTTCTATCTGATAATGTGTTACAAGTTTTCTAAATGTTGCCTAGTCTATCGTAACACATTCTTGCTCTATCTACAATGCTCAAGAAGGTACAAATAGTGTACTCTAAATCTTTAAATTGTTCCAACAAGTGGAAAATTGTGTAGGTTGTCAAAATATGAGTGAGCCTTCAAAGAACTTGACTAATAATTTCTTACTTAGCAACCCAAGTGTGGTACCAAGATCAGTGTGAGAAATTTAAGCTTGTATAAGGTTCTCAATTTTTTTACTTGAGTTTTCTGCATTCAATTTCTTCAAAGTACATTATTTCAACACTACTTTTTCCTTTGTCTCTTACTTGAGTTTCAATCTTGTCACTGTGGCCAAATGTTAGTGGAAAAGGACCAAGGCTATGCTCAATGAAATCTTGTATGTAGAATGCTAATTTCTGCAATTTTCATGAACTTACATTTCCCCCAATGTGTAAATGATGGAAAACTCCATCTGCAATGAAATCTGAAACACACCAAATAACAATACCATCAAAATAGAAACCCAATAATAATTTTGTAAACTTCAAGTATGCACATCTATCCACAAACACAGTTAGCAAAAGTGGAACATGCTACACACAAAATTTATTTTATGACACAACTCTAATCTTTTAACATTATTTTGTTACTAGTGTGAACCCGGTGCATAATGCACCGTCGATCCCCCCCACCCGGTCCTTCGCATTTCCCACTCCGGTTCACTTCCACCTATTAAGACCCCTAGAACCCCACCCTCACCCCCTCCCCCCCTCCATGAAAAAAATAAAAATCATGACCCTCCTAAACCCTTAGCCCAAAAAAAGCGCACCCAAATCTCCTCACCCACCCTCCAAATCCCAAAAATACCTTCCCCCATCGACGACGGCAGTTGCTGTGTGGAAGCGGACGTAAAAGTAAGAGTAATAGTTTTTGGGCCTTCGAGTTCGGGGGGACAGTTTTATTAAAAGTGATATGAGTTTCAGGACCTCGACAGACGGACTGATAGACACACTAACAGACTTACTCAATTAATATATAAGATTGCAAATAAAAGGTCTAGTTAAGGTCTTTCAAATTTGGAGTACAATGTGGAAAAGGAGTACTAGAGCTTTTCTCACAAGCTAAATTGAGCCATGCTAATGAGTGGCCAAATGTTTTTTTAAAACATGTACACATATCCCTATTACCATATCTACAAATCATTCGCCATATCTTTAGGTCATTCTTTTCATGATAAACAATCTATCCATGCTCTATGGTAGGGACAAATTTTGAAAGTATTGTGCTAGTGTTAGAATTAGCAACATCTTCTTTGTCATTCAATAAGGTGTTGATTTGATTCACTATCACAAGAATGGTCAAGTATTTTAAGTGGGTGGTGTATTTTAAAGTGCTAAAACATCTTTGAATTTTATAGGTTCTTTGAATTACTTTGGATTCTTAGATGTAAATCAATGCAACCATCTATGTATTACTAATGACATACAAGATGTGACCTTTCTATGCCCATTATAGATTCTAAATTGTAAACATTTTGTTGTCCCAATCGTATGTGATGAAAACTTCACCATGAACAATCCGTTTGAGCCCATGTTCATAAACCATATGTTTATGAATTAGTGACAACTTAAACTTCAAACTTAAAAATAATTAGAACATTAATAAATATCAAATCAAATACATTCAAATGTGAACACCCTTCATGCACAAAACCATTAAAATATTTTGTTATAAGGACAATAATGTAATGTATATTCATCACAATCTTACATCATAGGGGGTGAAAGCACAATAAACTTCACAACTAAAAATACTTGCCATTCTACTTGTCAAATGAACAAAAAGTAGGACCAAAACCCATCACAAAATTGTTATAAATTCAATCATTTTAGTTGAATGATAAATAACAAGATACTTTTTCATTATTATGCATTAAATTTTTAATTTTGCATTATAAAAGTAGGTTTTAAGCTTTTTTTCAAAAATGCAAGTATCTTTTTAAACCTACTTTTTGCAGTGTAACATTTGATTCAGGGATGTGTCAAGTATATTTCATTAAAGAGAATATAAATATATATATATATATATATATGAGGCCCTTGAATATACAATGATCTTTATGCTATATCTTCATACATGTATATTTCATTAAATTTTTTAATGATAAAATAAGTTTGAACATCATATTGACCAATCAATTTCAAACTTATTTATTCCCTACTTTTATTATTCCAAAGTTTTTGAAATTTTGTAGTTGATTTACAATAAACCCAATTGAGGGTTGAATAGTTTCAAAATTAAATTTAAGTAAAATTTGAATCTACTTTCTTGTGTTTTTGTGAAAAATTGCCTCTTTTTTAACTTGATATTTTTTTAGCAACTTTTTCTATATACTTTACCATTCTTTCACCCTAGGGGCACATGTCATTGTATATAAATGAACTAATAATGTATTCAAAAGATGCATGTTATTTTCACTTATCAATTATAATAATCTTCAAGCCATCCTAATGAAATCATTTCAATGCTTCAAAACACAAATGTTTTTAAGCTTGAACAAAAAATTCCCCATCACACAATTTACAATGGCAATATTTGTTAGTTAAATTAGGGATACCCATTCAAAATGCATATGGATTCTTTTGTAATTCAAGGTTATTTATGGTGCGGAAGAAATACATGGACAATCCCCATCCTTTTTCCATCCTTTACAAGGTAAATGCAAGGTATGGTGAACCAAAATGCAAATAACAAACTCCATATTTCACAGCATAAATGCAATCACAATGGTTATCATATTTTAAGTAATGATATTTATTATGTTCTATTTATTATGAGGACTTGGTTTGAGGTTGCTAATTTGCATATGTATATGATGGATAGATTTTTAGGGGAAGTTATTATTTATATATTTTATGGAAATTTTGAAATAAAGGGGTATTTTTTGGTATGCCTTAAGTAATACAATATTCCATGAATATTTTTATTAAAATTGAAGATATTAAGAAAGATTCAAGGTCTATTTTCATAATCCAATTTTAAACACCTATTTACATTTATGTAAAAAATTCTTTTTTTTCCACTAAGTTGAACCTTATATGGATTTTGCATGTCATTTGGATAAAAATCGAAATAACTTCCTTTAGATAGATTTATTTTACATAATTTATTAAATTAAAAATAGCTATGGATTTTTAGAGTTCAAAATTATGGGTTGTCAACTTGGTTATGGACTTCATAATTGTTGAACAATCATTACAAGAAATTTTTGTATTAACAACTAATTTTAAGTTGTAAATATCACATATGATCAATATAATGTCCACTTGCCTTGAACAAGTTGCAAAAGACAATACATGGCACCCAATTTCAAGTGTAGTTGTGTTTGCCATGTAACATGATTAAGGTTTTCAAGCCAATTTCTTGGATGTTTATAAGCTTAATCACACCAAGGTTATGACTACATTGTAATTCACCTATGATGAAACATATAAACATGTGCATGTAATATGATGACACATGTATAATGCATAGTCCTAGACACATGTGCATATCTATTATGTCAATTAAAGGGTAGGTAGGTAGCCCAACTAGCATGCAACCTAGGTTTAACCCTAGCTAGGTAACCTAATTAGCAACCAAGGACAAGCTTGGTCATATAGATAAGTTGCAAGAATTTAGACTTGAACCCTTCACCTCCACATTTTGGAAACCAAGTCCTTAAACATTGTATCACATTTTGTGTCATTTTATGATTATGATCATTTTTACTAATTTACTTATATAACTTATCATAGCTATCATACTTAACTTACTCAATTTACTTAACAAACTGTCCTACCTACTTACCCTACCTTATCAACCTTCCTAGCCTTGGCAATCTAAGGTAGTTAGGGTGTAGTTTTCCAACACATATAACAAATCAATTGAAACCTCTTCTTTATTTTTTGTATTAAACATTTGAGGGAAAAAAACCACAAATGGAGTTATTTCTATACAATGTTATTTTTGATACATTGAAAGTCATTGTTTTTAATGGCAAAAAATGTTCATAAATAATAACATACAATCACTGGAAGAAAAACTGTCATTTGGAACCAAATTGTTTTCAATTGCAAATAACAATGTTTATTTTAATGAATTGACATGTTATGAAATCCTTTTAACTTGTTTTCATTGGTATATTATTTCACTAAATTTTAGTTTTTAACAAACATAGTAGCAATGAAATTGAGTCATTTTGAAATCTCTATATATATCATTTGTCAATTATATGATCCTTAATGTTCAATTTAGATGTTCATAGTTTTTTTAAATTATGAATTATGCATGAACTTACATCATATAGAAAATCAAGTTAATAGACTCAAAATATTTGTCCCTAAGTTTATAATTCCAATGTTTAGATGTGTCCCATTTGAACCACATTTACACTACAAAATATCTCACTATATTACACCCATTTGGTCCACCAAATTTACCTAGCCTAGCTAACCATCTAGCATATGGGTGCAAGCAATGTTAAATAGACGGGTCACTACTCCGTGTCAAAAAAATTACATTTCACCCTGAAATGTTTTTAATGTATTGAAAGTAGATTTTTTTTTTGGTACAATAATTAACATGATGATAATCTTTCATTTTGTATTTAAGAATTTTAAAAATCTCATCTTGAAAATAGAATTAAGTAGAGTTTTAAAAAATATTTCTATTTGCACAAAATGTCCAACCTTACCAAAAATGGGCTACATGTAGATGAAATATTGATTTTTTAAAATTTTCAACTTTTTGAAGCCCTAAAAAATACTTATGTATTATCAAATTGTGGGTGTTGTAATCATAATATAGTAAAATTTTAATATGAAGTAGATTTGAAGACCATTTTGACCTAGTGAGTTTCAAACTTACTTTCAACTTACTTTTATGCTACCAAGGTTGTTCAAACTTTGTATCCAACTTCCCATAAACTAAACATAGGGCCCTATGGTTTTATATATCTACTTCAAAATATTTTGAATCCACTTTCTTGTGCCCATATCAAAAAACTGTTCCAATTTTTTAATTGGATTTTGGGTGGATTAATTTTTTTGGTCTACTTGATTTTGCCAATACCCCTATGTGCCTACCTTTAGCATATCTACCTACCTAGCTAGTGTATCTACCTACATCTAAAGCTAGCCACTTAATGTAGCTACTTTCATAATCTACTAGGCTATTATTTTCTTAACCTACATAGCCCACCTACCTATTTATTTAACATACATACATGGCTTAGTTACCATACATACTTTAGCTTGCCTAACCTAGTTACCCACCTAGTAATTATATTAGTTGCAACTATAACTTGACAAATTATTCAACCTTTGGGTATCTATTCATCATCCTTTGTTATTTTTCATTGTGTATCATGATCCATAGGCCTTCAAAATCATAAAAATTTATAATCCTTTTCATGTTAATTTGAATTGGGCATGGGTATAATCACAATCCGATGAGCCAAAAAGTGTGTCGGATCACAAAGAAACATAGTCAAAATTGGATAATGATTTATGTTTTGCAATTTAAAGCCATGCCAATCATGTCAAGTTGTTTTTTCATTCATATGAATGCAAAGGAATTCAAACCAAAAATCCATTTGATAAAATTTTAAATTTAAGTTTTGATTTAGAACCTCTAAAAGTGAACACCTATGGTGTTAGATATGAATCAATTTTGCAAAGGACAATAAAAAAGATTCATATAATAAAACACATTTTATGGGGGAAAAAAAAGAGGATAAAGACCTATTAATCACATTGAAAAAAAAATCATACTTTGAAAGTGAAATTCTAGAATTTTAATTTTTTTTAATAATTCTAAAATTAATCTAGAATTTTAGAACTTCAAAAGTCCCTTACCACATATAAATGAGGTATAATCTACATGGGTCCAATCATGCTATTAAGAGCCACACATGCCTTTTTTTACCATTGCCTTTTTTGAAGAATATTTTAAATATATCTTTAAAAAAACATTAAAAGATTTAAAAGCTTTTTTAATACTATTATATTAACCCCACACAACATGGGCCACTAAGGCTAGCCAAGGCTAGTGGGTATTGTAATGCAACTTATTTGAGTTACCTGGGCACCCAAGTGTAATTGATTGATTGATTGATTGATAAGGTGTATATTAAAAAATATCCTTAAATATGTCATAAAAATATTTTCAAATTGTGCTTTTAGTTTCAAAACTATTCTAAAATTGCTTTTAGATAACTTTTAAGTAGTGTTTACAAAACCTTAAAAGTCTTTATACATTTTTTCACTCATTGAATTGGTTCCAAATTTTTATTATATGTACATAATGTATTCAAAATAAAATTTTATAATTTTTAAAAACTTATTATTATTATTACAAATCAAAGTTCAAAAAATAAGATAATGGTTACAATTGCTATAGTACATGTTAGCATGACTATACCCACATGATGTGTTAAGAAAAGTTGTAGCTTATTCTAAAAATAAACATGAAAATGTAAAAAATGAAAATTTTGCTATCATTTTTATAAACAAGACATTGAATTTACAAGGAATCAAAACACTTTCAAAAATTCACATATATTCAGAAATGATAAACAAAAAAACATGTCATGTATTGGGACAACTATAAGCATTTATCATGATAAGTCGCAGAAACATTGTTCCAAAATTAATTCATATGAAACTATTTTTTTTGGGAAAATGACATGCAATTTTCTTTTAAAGTAATCATATTGGCTCATTATATTTTGTTTGCACCCACATACATTTTGCTATGATTTAAACTAGGAGGGTAATGGTGAAATTCCAATTTAACTAATATAGTGTTCCACTTCCTTGTTGGACATAGCTTCTTAATTTTGCAACACATTGGATGTGATGCATTATGAAAAAAAAAAAATGTGAAAAAGCCACGAAAACAATCTTTGATGTAAAGGACATAATAACCGTTTATGAAGACTTCAAAGAATGTGGCACACGACAACATTTGTGGCTACATAATGTTGCAGGTAAGGTGATTAAACCTATTACCTCATTTGTGTTTTAACATATGAAGAAAAGGAAAGGTTTATACAAATTTTTTGGCAATTTGAAAACACCATCTCACTATATGGCAAAAGGATGAAGCAAATGAAGGGGATGAAATCACATGATTATCACATCATGATGTAAGAAATCTTGTTTTTATGCATGAAACACCTTATGGCAAAGGTTGTGCTAGGATGGTCATTATTTGATTATCACAAGTTTCCAAAAAGTTGTGTACAAAAATTGTGGACCCACTAACAATGGGGGACCTTAAACATGATGTGGCTTTAACACTTGTATTGTTGGAATGATAATTCCCTCCCTCATATTTTGATGTAATGACACATTTTTTGGTTCATTTAGTGGAGCAATTGGAATTGTGTGGTCTAGTGCACACTTGGTGGATGTACGCTATTCAACATTATTTCAAAGCCTTGAAAGGATTTCTAAGAAATAAGAGCAAGCCAAAAGACAGGCTATGCATTAGAGGAGGGTCTAGGGTTTTGTACACAATATTTATAGGACTTCATAAACACTCAACAAAGAGTGTGGGATGAAAAACAAGATGTTTCTATGAATGATGAAGTTATTGAAAGAAATGGTTGTGCACTTATCATGAGTGCAAACCTATAAGAGATGGCACCTTCATTTGTGCTACAAAATGTAGAGTTGATGTCAACATGGCACATGTAACTTCTTACATACTCAAGTTTCCTTTATGATCATATCTAATTTATACATTGATACTATCCTTGATGAAACAAAAGAATCGTAATTTTTTTTTAAATGACTTCCAATCATTGAATGTAGATTCACATGTTGGCATGGAATTATTTGTAAAGACCAATACCTTAAAAGTTGGCAATGCAAATTGTTGCAAGAAATATTATGCCAACACAAAATAAAAGTACAATAATGAAATCAAGAGAGGAATGTTTTCTTATCTACCTTAGAGGTTGATTTTAGGCAAGGGTTGTTGTTTTTGTTTTGGATCATTTTAAAGAATTTCTTCTGTTCCCAATGTGGACAAGAAGTTTAATTTTTGTAGTTGTCAAAAAGGAGAGGCAATTGAAAAAAAATGTGGTGCATATGTCCATTCCACTAACACTTGAAGCTAGATCTTATCATGTGATATGGGCATTTGGAAATTATATTCATGTCTCAAATGTTGAACATTTACAACATGTAACAATGGTGTAACAAGTTACAACCACATTTGATACGAATGTGTGTCAAGACTAAATGATCAATGACCAAATTTTCCAAAATTGGAATATGTAGAATGGTTGGAAAATATACAAGAACTAAACTATAGGTTACTAAACATTGTTGTTTTGTTGTGTAATTGAGTGAAAGAAAATTATGTTGGGAATAATGTGACAATGAAATGACATAACTATGGCTTCACTCTTGTAAACTTTGATTCCCAAATTCCCATATAGACCAATCCTTCGCTTTCCCATTACATGCAGATCAAGTCTTTGTGTAACCAAAAAGGAGGGTGCGTAATCTCAACAAAAACCCTGACAAGACAACAAATCCACACGGCATCCTAGTTTCTGAGATCCCGAAACTTAATCGCGACCTTTGATCTTTTCTCTCTTAGACTTTGTACAGGGCTCAGTCCGTATGCACACACAAGTCTTCACACATACACAGCTTGCATTCTTGAAGCATTCACAACTCTGATCATGGAATTCAAAACTTGGATTTCATTCACAAGAATGTACAGAGTCTGATTGCCTTCGATCTCTAGCAGATCTGCCACCAACCGGACAGCTCACAAGACTTAGTTTTTTCGACCAAGAACTCTTGGTATACACACGTTTAGCAATACCCCAGACCTGTTTCCTCAACAAAATGCAACAGAGGCATCCTTACAACACTCTTCTCGACTCAAACTTATGTGTAGCAAACTCGAAAGTGCGAATATATACAAGAACTTCATATGCGCAGACAACTGAGCTCCATCCTCCTAGCATCCCTCACAGATCCAAGCTCTTATGCCTACACCTTCAACCAATCTCTGGTTTCTAGTCCCACTCTGTTATTTCTTCAAACCATGCTTCCTGATGCCAATTGCAACTACTTGGCTGGCTACTGGCGCAGCGGAAAAATCTATACCCAGCCGAATCTCTATCAACAAGCAGATCTCATCCTGCATCTCTAAGGTAGTCTAACACAATCTGCCTCCGTCCTCCTCCACAACACGCTCTCAAAACTTCTACCTCCTCTGCAGCTCTCCCCTACAACTCCAAAAAAATCTGCCGCTCCAAACCTTCCTCCTAGCTTTGAATCTCCAGCTCTTCAACCGCCATGCATCCCCAACCGCCTCAAATCATAATTGCAACTCCACTCCTTACCATAAATCCGCGCCGTCTTCCTCATGCGCGATCAGCCTCCATGATCCTCCAGAAGCAGCCACCATGCATCCCAGTAGTAATGGAGAGTAATGCGCAGCCAAAACCAATGACGGTTGTAAAAATCAGGATCAGAGAGCTCACACTGTGCGGTGACCCACTATTCGATCACATTTGTTTCTAGTCACCCCAAGGGAAGAGGATGGAAAAAAGTTTTGTGGAAGGAACCTTGTAGGAAACAAGTAACTAATAATGTTCAAATTAACCATACAAAGTTTGATATGTTCATGTTACAAAATGATGATGTAGATGTATGTTTATGAACACCAATATCTATGGTTGTGCCTAATTTAGTGGTGAATGATGGAGTGGATAGGGTAGAGGAATATGATTTTAGCTTTAATAATGAGAGTTAGTCTAGGCTTTTAAGGTGAATGATGTAAGGTAGTTATTGATGTTTTGTTTAATTTGAAACTACTTTAAGTTATTGGAGTTTATAAAAATGCATATATCAATGTTCAATTTTGGATTAATATTCCATTTTCTCATTGCATTTTGCTATTAAATTTCATTTTAATTGTTCATAGGTTTCATTTTATTTTTTATCATCAATAAACATAAAAAAAACTTAAATCACACTAATATGCTATCAATTATATTTGCAGGATGGCTTATGTATGAATGTGAAGCCTGAGCTTGGAACTTTGAGCTTTGAGCTTTGAACTTAAAATTTAATGTGATTTTAATTCATCTATATGGCTGAATATGTTCATAGATAAATGATTTCATATGGATGAATGTCATTTTATGGACGAATTCTATTTATGATTTGGATTAAATAAATAAATCATTGGATGAAATACTTCCATAATTGAAAGATAATAAATTTAAAATTATTTATATCCATCTTCATTTTTTGTCCAAATATTAATATCTCAAATTTGAATGTCATTTAATAATGATGTATAATGAAATTGTGATACTAGGGGAACACATGATGGACCAAAATGATTTAATTTTTTATTTTTAAAAAATCAATTTCATGAACAACGTTAAACAATTAAAGAAATATTGTCATGCAATGAATGTCAACCCCCCACCCAATTGTTGTCAACAACATTATATATTTACTTCATGGAAAATTGGGGTGCTTTGAAAATAAATGATTACAAAAAAAACCCCATTGTCATTTATGATAGTAGGTTGTTTAGGATAAGCTAATTAAGGTGCCTAAAAATGAATTTTAGTTTATTACAAAAACCCATCATTACTAATGGCATTATGTAATTTAAAAATGTCTAAAACATTCAAAACCAATTGTTGTTAACAACATTGGTTAAATTTGAAAAAAGTCATGGCACCTTTAATGAATGATGAAAAGAAAAGCCCATTGTTGCCAATGATAGTTATATGTAGGTTTGAAAGAAGTTGTGGCACCTTTAAAGGAGGGACGGGGGGGGGGGCCAAGTGTTGTTAATGACATTCAGTCAGTTCGCCTGAGTTTTTTTTAAAATTTAATTTAATTTTTTAAACAATAATGATCATGGGGTGGATGTTAGCATATTAATGGTAATATAGTTAAAACATTTTAAAATAATGGAATTTAAAACTAGAGCCATGAAATACAACTATGATGAATTTGCATTATTTATTCCACAAATGTTATATCATATATAATTAGATTGTGTTTCATGAAACTCTAGTTAATTAAAATTATGGAAAAAAACAATTATCCATAAAAATTTAACAATAAAATAAAAAATTAATCCATAATTATAATGGAAGTTTTATTATTAAAAAATGTACTAAATGTAAATTTTTTTTCATCCATACATTAAATGAATGAAAAAATCCATTTATCCCCATGTTTGTTTATAGGTTTATTAGTACAACATTCATTTTGTGGTTAAATTCTTGGGTTTCATTTGCATGTGTATAAGGGAAAAAAAAATTTACCATCCCAAGTTCCAACTCTAGGCCCTAGGCTTGGGCTCCAAGCTCATGTAGTAGTTGCTTCTTTATTTTTGTAGTTTTGATAAAATATAATAACATAATGTCTTTTCATTTTTGTTGCCACATTGCAAAAAGTAACACTATGGTCACCTTATAATCACATGCTTTCATGACTAGTTTCAATCAAACTAGTCATATTAATCAACATTAGCAACTCCATGTGGGTGCCAAGCTTGCCATGTGGGTAAGTATGTTGTTTGATTTGACTACAATGCTAGTTTTTAAAATCATAACAAACATTGTTAATTTTGATGTTAATCATAGTGGACACTATTAATCACTTTAGACTAGTAATTTTGACTATATAATTGTCTTAGTCATGAAAAGACTAGTGTGAAAACCATATTTTTGTAATAACAATAACATGTGTGAACCTAGAACCTACATGTGAACATGTTAAGTAGCCTATTATAGTGTAGCTTAGCTTAGGATAGATTACAATTAATTAAATTATAATATACATTTTTTGAATAAATGACAAATTGCCACATGTTTTATGGGTAGTTTCCACATCATTTTAACCATCATCCATGGCAATGAATGAATTTTTTTGGCTTAGTCATAAGGTTTTTAATTGCACTGCAATTTCATGGAAATGTCATGTCTTTTGTGTCTAATTGTCTTATGTCACTTGTCTAAGGCAACTAGAGGTATTTTTAGTTGCAAGTGTCCAGTATAGCTGAATTACAAACTCAGCCGTTGTTTTTCAAATTTTTCTAGTGGTATTGTTGTTTGCTTGCATGCTTATTGGCATAATTGTTTTGTTATTAATATTTGATTCCCACCTTATTTGTTTGGTTGTCTACCAACCCATCTTATTTGCTCCCATAACCTTTTGCAATTGAGCTTTTCCACCCCCACTTTTCTTATTTACATGCATGTTGCCATAATGATGAAAACCCAATATTTCGCACAAATGCCAATTCAAAATTTGCTACCTTCAACAATTGTTTCTCTAGATGCGAATAATAGAAGTTTGTTTGGAAAATCAATTATGTACATTACCTATAACAATTTGTTAAAGAATGGTGTTTAAGTGTAGTAGGTGTAAAATGGATGGTGTAAGATGATGCAATACTAAACAAACCTAACATCCTCTTGCTAGCAATGCTAATCTATTTGTAAAACAAGTTCCTACACACATCAACTCAAAATCTCAAAGCAATTGGCAAGAGTATGAAGGGTCATTAATCAATGATTAAATTGGTTGTAAAATAATGCACACAATATCTAAAGCTAATTGCATACCTTGTTGTTACAATATAATTTCAACCTAGTTCTTTTTTGCTTGAGTCTAGCTTGTTGTTTTAATTCTAATGTTCTTCCATTAATTGAAGCAATTGTGCATCCACCTAATGTTACAACTCCAATTGAAGTAGAATTAGGTTGTAATTAATTTTCAATGATTGTTGTAATTGTTGGATGTATTGTCACCAAAAAAGGAAAAGGGCCAAACAACAACCAGACCCCTCTGTTGTACTCACTCTGACAGAGTGAGCATGGGCAATTGCATCTCAAAGAAACAGCATGGCAATAGCACTAGTCTAAATCCCAAAGCTTCCGTTTCCCAACTCTGATTAACCCCAAATGGGAAACTCATACTACTGGTGCAAAATCACCTCACACGAACCTCTGCAGATACAGCTCCAACTCACACGAGTCAGCCAGACAGAACCTCAAGGACCAAAATTCATAGTTCATATTTCACAAAGATCCACGACAGCACAAGCGTCCCTATCTTGCCTGTTCACTAAAAACTGAGCGATCCTGCTTAGCTAAGTCATTGGCGCAACAGAAATCTTCAACAACTCAATTAAGCTTTCTCTGAAACAAAATACACAGGGCTATACATTTGGACTCTTCCGCACTCATCTCCTACCTGCAGTTCTATCTTCACTCCTAGCTATCCTCTGAACTTTGCTTTCTTAGACAATGTCCATCCTCCATCCTTTGCAATTGCTGGGCGTTCACGTTCTTTTCTTCATCAGACCTCCAACCCCCTTGGCTTCCTCCACAAGCCTTCTTCGTCCTACCTTTTTCCACCGCCTCTTCTTCCTCCATAACCCATCAATGCAGCGTTGCTCCACTCCATCAATTGCGCCGCCATCTTCATGCTATCCCATCCCACACAGCGAGACAACATTCCCTCCATGCATCCCATGCACAACCAGCTTCTACATTCTCCCAAAAGAAGATAAAATCCGTCGCTCCCATTAATAAAGGAGGCGGCTGGACTAACCCTGATCAGCGATTCTGGCGTTCACACAAAATGCACAACCATAGGGCTTTTGTTCGGTCACCCCTTGTTCGGTTACATATGTCACCCCTCCTTTCTTGAGAAAGCTGAGTCCCTCAGCTTAATATGGAGGAGCGTAATAGATCTGTAGATCTCTTCGAGACCTTTCCCATTGACGTCCATCTGCATCTTGGATAATGCAGATCCGGCAGCCTTCCTCAAAATCAAAATTGCCCTTCCCATCAGTATGCCCGACAAATTGGTATGGGCCTTCCCAACTTGCAGAGAGTGCTCTCCTCTTACCCGGTTTCTTCATTTTCACCATCGATACTCCTGCAACCAATCCTTCAAACAGATGCTTACCCTTCCTGTTTGCATACGTGTTCCTCTGCTTCTTCTGTGCTTGCTCCACGTTGAGCAAGACACTTTCATGTGTACTCGTTATGAGCATCACATTCTCCAGGAATTGTGCTGCAGCATCTTCGACATAAGCGCCATCATCAATCACGTCAGTCAGAGCATTCAGATAGTTATCAGCTCTGAGACGCGGTGATCGACCAGTCAGAATCATGAATGGAGAGAACTTTGTACTCGCTTGAACCCCACACCTGTACCCGAATAAGACTTTTGCCAAGTGCTCATCCCAGCAATCCACATTTGCAGGATTCGCAGCCAAAATAGTGATACCATGCTTGATGGTTTTAATCATGCGTTCCACCATCCCGTTGCACTGGGGCCATTGTGGTGCAGTGCGCTGATGCTATATGGCATAATCTTTGCACATGACATCAAACTCTGCACCCCACTCCTCTCCATTGTCAGTAAGTATGAATCTAGGAACTCCATACCTACAGATCAGATCACCTCCATAAACTTAGCTGTAGTCTTAGCTCCATGATTAGCAACCGCCTTGGCTTTGCACCACTTAAAATAGTGGTCGATGGCCACCACAATATATTTGTTGCCTGACTTGGTCTCAGGCAATGGTCCTACTATATCGAATGCAACTTTGTGGAACAAATCGCAAATTAGAATGCTTTTCAATCGCTCATCTCCAAAGCGGATGCAGCCCACACTCTTCACCAGCTGGCACTGTTGGCACTGCTAGCACATCCTAACAACCGCCTTCACGCATTCCGTTCGGTTGTTCCAGAAGTACCTTTGACAAATCTCTGCCAAGGTTCTTTGTTCCCCGAAATGTCCCAAGTCTTCATGCATTTGACTCACAAGCTCCATCCTTTCCTTAGGCTTGGGCACATATAGCCCTTTAAAGTAGAGCTTTTCATCCTTCTAGCAATAGTAGGTTGCTTTCTTCCTTGCTCTTTCACTTTCCAGAAGATCAACTGTGTCTGGAATGACACCTTCCTTCAACAACCCCAGACAAATCTCATCATCCCAGATGTTAGTTTTGCTTGTATCCTCAACATAAGTTTCTTCGTCACTAGACCTTGCATCACCTACCTCATGTCCACCATATTCCAACAACTCCTGGGCAGACAACACTAACTCCAGTTGCTGCTGCCTATTGTAGTATCTGGTCTTCCCTTCTTTCAGGACCCGTTTGCTCTTGGGAGATCCTGAATTTCGAACTTCCTCTCTATCTGCAGCTTCTCCCTCTTCCTTAGGTGAGTCACCCTCTTCATCTTGGCTTGCCTCAGCCAATACATCAAGCATAAACAGTTGGTGCCCTTTCGACCAACGCCAATGATTGATGCCAAAACAACATTTATGGTGCTCTGTCAGTCCTCCTGAATGTCTTCTCAAACCAAACCATTCAGATTCCTCACCATGTCGGACAGAGAATACCCCTCCTGTCGTCTCAATTGAGTCACCTTTGCTTAGTCCCAATGTCCTAGATTTCTTCACTGAAATTGTCATCATCCGCAGCCTCTCCCACTGGATTTCGGCTCAATGCATCCACGTTTGTATGCTTCATACCCGGTCGATGCAATATCTTGAAACTGAAGTCCTGCAGCATGTCGATCCAACGTCCTCTTTTCCCATGCGCATCTGATATCGTCGCCAACCATTCAAGTGGTTTGTGATCTGTTCTCATAACAAAGTGATTTCGGTGCAGATACTGCCTAAAATGCATGATACCCCATATCAGTGCATAACATTCTCCCTCCATGGGATGGAATTTCCTCTGCGCAGACGTCAAACCTTTACTGGCATACGCTACCACTCTCTCCATCTTGCCTTCCCTTTGAGACAAAATGGCACCGACACCCTTTGGTGACCAATCCACATCAAGGCAAAACGATTTCTTGAAGTCAGGTCGAATGAGCACCGGGGACATGGTTCGAGTGAAGGTGCTGGTCGTGTTCTTGAGACCAAATGGCATGACAGTCCAATCATACATTCCTGTCTTTGTGACCAACGCTGTTTTTTTTATGTCTTCAGGCGCCATTCAAATCTGCCAGAAACCTGATTGTAGATCTAACAAAGTGAACCAGGTTAATTTCCCCAATTGGAAAATCACATCATCCACCAAATGACGCACTCCCAAGTCTCGGGGTGAACCCACTTGAGGGTTCACCAAAGTGTAGTTGCGGAAAGTTGGGACTCGGAAGGCGCTCTCGGTTTCCAACTCTAGAAAGGGGTAGAGGGTCGATTTGGGAGCCCAGGGATGAGACTAGGAAGAGGTATTAGTTGATCAAGCTTGAATCTGCATCAAAACAAACCACGAAGTGGTTAGTTCACATTTCCAGGACACCCTTGGGTGTTGGGACAAGCCACGGGCACTTTGGACCACAAGACACACCACGGCCCGGACTCGAGGGAAGCCACCACCTTCCCCCACATAATATTCTTTGCGATGCCCCGCCAAGATTACATCCAAATGGCTCTTTTTCCCGGGACTCCCAAGTTGGAGTCCCGAAATTGTCCCGAAATTGTCCCGGTTGGAGTCCCGGGACTTTGGGAGTTCATAACTCCCGACTACAAAGTTTGATCGCCACAAAATTTAAATCAAACTTGTAGCCCTCGTTGAGATCTTTCCAACGACGTATTGCACTCTCAATTTGGAGGTTGAGAAAAGGTTGATTCTTGACTTTTAGTGGTCGGGAGTCAAACTGCCAGTTTGACTCCTGGCCCTTCTTTTGCCCATAACTTGGGCGACAGATGTCCAAATGGCCAATGCGAGGCCATTTTCGATATCTACGCTTCAAGAAATTTTCAATGATACTAGGAACATCTCAATGCAAGGTGTTTTGGACCTTGATGTCGAGCTCTGAACATTCAGGAGTCCCGGAGGACTCCAAATCCTCACTTTTTCCAAGTGTTGGGCTTCACCCCCACACTTGGCCAAAGTAGGGTTGCGACACTAAAGGCATTAGGAAAGAATCTTGGCGAGTCTGCATGTTGAGAGGTCGATAATCCCCACAAAATCGCCTATTCCCATCCCTTTTTACTGGCAAGGTGACACAACAAGCATATTCAAAATCGCTAGGTTTCATCTTGCCCAAGTCAACCAGTACATTGATCTGCCTCTTCACCTCTGCTTCTTCCCAGAATGACAATTGACCAGGAGAAACCTAACAGGGTGGGAATCCTTGCGTGTCGATGAAGTGCTCCCCAATGGTACAACAGCCCAGCTCCCCCTTGTTCCAGGCAAATACATCTTGGTAATTTCCGAGCATTTTCCAGAGTTGCTGCTTCTTTTCCTCTTCCAGGTTGTGATCAATCTGAATCTTCTGGGAGATCTCTTCCCATCTTATGCTCATCTTTTGGTCGTCTGATAATGCCAATTGTTCCCTGTGATTGAAGTGAGCATCACTCCCACTCACTTGATGGATTTGCAGCAACGTAGGCACTTTTGCACATCGCGCAGCTTCCATGCTGGCCTGCTTCCCTTTTTCTGCATCAGACTCCCATTGTATCTAATCAACATAATCATCAGTGTCTGTAATCTCTTCTCTCATGAAATCATCAGCTTGATCTTGCAGCGTGAGCTGCAAGATTTGCTGTGGTCCCTCCTTCAACACCAATTCTTCAAGCTCGGTGTTTCCGAATTCAGACTTGTTATCAATTGGCTCCACCGACTGAAGCCCTCCGTCACTGTCACCATCTGCATAAGTGTCGGAATCTAACACCGGCGCATTCATTTGTTCAGTTACTACAGGATCACACAACGACATCTTCTCGAGATCCACCTCCAAGGTTTCAGATGATGCACTTTCCAAAGTAACTGCAACATCGCGCTCCAGAGCCTCCGAGCTCACATTCTGCAGCAGATTCACCATAGTCAACGGCAACACTTCCACGTTTGTTCGTGATCCCCTTCTCACTTGGATTAAACCTCGCTCCACATCCACGATGGCTTCGATCTTCATCAGGAAATCGAATCCAAATAGCACATTGTAACTATCTGTGTCTACCACCATGAAAGTCATGGTGCACTAAACACCTCCAACTCCTACTGATACCTCATCGATCCGTCCAAGAGCTTGCATGACAACTCCTGACGCAGTCTTATAGGTATCGGATCCAGCTACCAAATGCATCATCCCCATCACCCTGACCACAACAACAACCATGACAGACATGGATGCCCCTGTGTCTACAAGCCCTTCTATGACATATTTGTTTATCTCCATAGGCAAATGGGGAGTCTTGCTTCTGTTTGTTTTATTAACACAAATTCGCCCAATTGCTGGGATTGGTGAAACGACAGACACCTGATCAGCCATCGTCTCTGCATCCTTTTTTCTACGAGCTAGCTTCTCTAGACTCTCCAGATGTTCCAACTCTCCAGGGATCATTAAAATTGTTTCCATTGGGCTAAGGGAAATCTTCCTTTTGATGAAATGCGAGAGGATTTTCGATTTAATTGTCGTCTCCTTACTCACTCTTGTGCTTTCTCCTGCAACTTCAGGAGAGGGTACATTACCTGTTGGTGCCACTTTGATTGGCATTTGCCTACGTGGTACCCGAGTATATGAAAATACCTTTTCATCTCCGCACAACCTGTTTAGTTGCTACAGAGTTTCTTGCTCATCATTCAACAAGACTTCTACAAAGTTTGTTGCTCCAGACTAGACCTTTCCATCCTTGGGTTTCTTCCAGCATCGGTCCTCCGAGTGTCCCAATCCTGCACAGAAAGAGCATTTAGTCCCACAATTTTCTGTCCTATGCGGCATATTGCACTTGGCACATTTTGGCCGTGCTTCATTTAGCCTCGGACATGCTGTGGCTATGTGATCTCCTCCCTTGTAGAGCTGGCACCCACTGGACATTGTGGAAGAGGATGATGCGATAAAGTTCGGCACATTCTTCTTGAAAAAGTTTACCAGCGTGTTATTCAAAGCAGTCACATGCTTCTCCATCATCGTCTCTTCGACCCCCTCTTCTTGCTCCTCCTTCAAGGGCTCGAATGGAGTCTCTCCCAATTCTCCCAGTACTCTCTCGAGCTCGGTAGCAGCACCTAGCAGCTCGTCAATGTTAGCAAATGTTCTTATTATGCATAATTTCCGAATCTCAGGCCTCAGCCTAGCCAAAAATCTTTTCTCTTGCTCAGCATCGGGTATCCTCCCCTTTGAAACAACTTGTCGAGACGTTCAAAGTACTTCTGAACTCTCTCCTTTGGCTCTTGCTTGATGGCATCCAGCTTCATCCGGATGTCATCATCATCAACATGCCCATATTTTTGCACGATCAGGACCCTCAATTCGGCGCAGTTGGCTGGCACTGGTTACAGCTTCTTTGAACCATTCTTTGGCTCGACCCCGCAAATTCAACTTGGCGATCTTGAACAGCTTATTTGCATTGAGGTCTCGCACCTCAGCAGCCATTGTGAGCCGCTCCGCCCAATCATTCACATCTTCATGGTCCTGTCCCCAGAACAACTCATCCATTCCCTGAGGACTTGTCATCTTACAGGAGTTCAGCAACAACAGAAACAAAATGTAACATTCCTCACCACACACAGTTCCTCAAATCACAATCTGATAGAAAAAAAAATTGATCAGCTTCTCAGCTTCTGCAGTTCAATTCTAAATATTGAAAGAAAAACAGGTGTTGTTCAAGTCATCCATCAAACTCAGACTCAGTGCCCTCAGCTACTAGTATCAAAGGTTCAAAATTCAATGGAAAAATAGAAAAACATTACTCATTTGTGGATTCCTGCTGGAATTGCCATTTCGATTTTGAATCGCGCCACACTCGCCAGCTTATGAGGCGAAACCTCGATCCAGAATGCTCCACACGGACGATACGATCTCCAACCTGGAACAGATCCTCCACACCAGGAATGTAGAATCTAGGAAAATGGTTTGGCGATACAGGATATTTGGGAATCCAAAGGTCTCCCAACCTCGGCACACTATGATGCCTTTCTACGAAAATGGGAGTTACTTTACGCAAGGTATGAGATGTAGTAGTACTGCGTTTGTAGTTGTGAGATGGATACCCATCCGTCTGCTCCATTCCTTACCCTTAACCAAACTTCAGCTCGTGTGTGAAGTCCACTGTGAGCAATCTCTACAGCTATGTCTCCTACTCGGGCGATTTCTGGATCTATGCCTACAAGCGTTACTACCCCAAAACCTAGGAAGCGCAGGATCACAGCTCCTCTCTGTGGTCCACCTTGAGTAGTATAATAGTCAAACCTATTAACAATTCATTGTACAAGAATGTCTTGAGTTAGATCTTCTGCTCCTACCTCATCTGCTTTAGACGAAGACATGATACATTCTACTTTGATTTCTACAAGTTCTACCGAAACTGTCGAACCATGCTTTGATACCAAAAAGGAAAAGGGCCAAACAACAACTAGACCCCTCTATTGTACTCACTCTGACAGAATGAGCATGGGCAATCGCATCTCAAAGAAACAACATGGCAATAGCACTAGTCTAAATCCCAAAGCTTCCGTTTCCCAACTCTGATAAACCCCAAATGGGAAACTCATATTACTGGTGCAAAATCACCTCACACGAACCTCTGCGGATATAGTTCCTACTCACACGAGTCAGCCAGACAGAACCTCAAGGACCAAATTCATAGTTCATATTTCACAAAAATCCACGACAGCACAAGCGTCCCTATCTTGCATGTTCATTAAAAACTGAGCGATCCTGCTTAGCTAAGTCGCTCGCGTAGTGGAAATCTTCAACAACTCAACTAAACTTTCTCTGAAACAAAATACATAGGGCTATACATCTGGACTCTTCCACACTCATCTGCTACCTGCAGTTCTATCTTCACTCCTAGCTATCCTCTGAACTTTGCTTTCTTAGACAATGTCCATCCTCCATCCTTTGCAATTGCTGGGCGTTCACGTTCTTTTCTTCATCAGACCTCCAACCCCCTTGGCTTCCTCCACAAGCCTTCTTCGTCTTACCTTTTTCCACCGCCTCTTCTTCCTCCATAACTCATCAATGTAGCGTCGCTCCACTCCATCAATTGCGCCGCCATCTTCCTGCTATCCCATCCCACACAGTCAGACAACATTCCCTCCATGCATCCCATGCACAACCAGCTTCTACATTCTCCCAAAAGAAGATAAAATCCGCCGCTCCCATTAATAAACGAGGCGGCTGGATTAACCCTGATTAGCAATTCTAGCGTTCACACAAAATGCACAACCACAAGACTTTTGTTTGGTCACCCCTTGTTCGGTTACAGTACATCAATCTTTTCAATCTTTAGAGTGAATGTGAAAAGTGGAGTTAGTGCATTAGCCTCCAAAGTTGATACATAAAAAATAATACGAATGCTTTTGTAATTCTAATTTTTTCCTAACCTTTAATATTATTTCTTTCATGCCTTATTTTTTTAAGGTTTAAGGTTTTTCATCTTGAACTTAATGTGTGGCTTTTGTTCATCATAGATTTACTATTTGATAACATATGTAGACCATTTGTTAAAATTGACCTTGAAAGCATGTTTCAAAGCTTGTTGTATGATAACATCTATAGGTACAATTCACTAGTACAAACACTACAACAATGTTTAAATGTTCCTATTTGATCTCATCAAAAAGTTATTCACTTTTGTGAACACTTCAATAGTCAGTAGGCCATACAAGCTTTTAATTTGCTTGTAAGTTGAATCATTGAATTTAATTCTATCAATAGGCCATACAAGCTTTTAATTTGCTTGTAGGTTGAGTTATTGAATTTAATTCTATCTAGGTAGGACCTAGCAAAGTCTTATGGACAAAATCTTTGGTTGTCTTTAGTGTTGATTAGTGATTTTCATTAAATGCAAAGTCCCAACCTAAGCTAATCCATTTCATTTTTCCATCATTTGAAGGTGGTAAACACCTGCAGGTTGAACTTGTGAATACAACCTAGCAAGGTAATAAATATTCATTTAGAATTGAAGAGATTGTCATAGTGACTTGTCTTTTGTTCTCCACCCCTAATACTTAATTGTGTTCTATACCTTTATTTCCTAGGTCCTTTTTCCAACTATCAAAACAAGATGCAGCTTGGAAAAATGGAATGAACTTGAACTAGGTAAGTTATTTTGTGCACCATGTTGCTACCTTGTTCCTATCAATATGCTAACATTTTGTTGGTTGTTATGTTTGCCATGTAGAAAGACCGATTCATGTAATGTTTTAATAATTGCTTGGTCCATTTTCTAGTGACATTAAAACCTCAATGATGATCATTGTGGAAAGTCTTAACAACAATTTGAAATCCACCATAACTTTTAAAATTGGTTGAACTATAAAAGTAGTAAAAATTGTTTGGTAAAATGTAAACACTTAATCATGAGCCACACCCACCACCTTAGGCCATTATATTTTATTATTCCAAAAATAATTTTAAATTTTCTCAATATGTCTTTCTAAAAATATTTTATAATCTCATTTTAAAAAATAATTATGCTAAGCTTTATATAAAAATTTGTCAAAAATGTGTCATTTTCAAATCTTTTCAAATTGTGTGTTGGGCATTTTTTTTGTTTAAAATAGTTAGTTACAATATTTTTAAGATTTGGGTAATTTTTATTCATTAGATTTCAAATTTTTAGGATATGTATATATATAAAAAAAGTAATATAAAAAAAAATGTTAACAAAACAACATTCAACACTTCTCGTCTTCTACAACATTGTCATGGTTGTGTTTAATTAAATAGACCAATTAACACACTCTATTGCAACTTTTCAATCCCCACTTCTACTTTCAAAAGTATCTACATAAAAAACAAAACTAAGCATGACACTGAACCTTATGTTATTCTCTACATCTTTCCCTCCCTCTCACCTCACGTGCAAGCAAAGCCCTTTACAAAAGGGTATCCAAATCTTGAGAAATAAAGTTTAAAATAAACCTCAAGAAATTAAGAATCCCCGAAATTTAAGAGTTAAGAAATAATTTTAGTCAATACTGATAGAGTAAATATATACATATTAATACATGGTTTTACATCATTGTCAAATATTTTAAAATTTGAATAATACGCTACAAAATATTTCCCAAAAACATTAGTCGAAACTGATTTTGAAAAACAAAATAATTATTCTTAAATAAAGTTTCTACAATATTGCATAATCCATAATGTGTCTCAAACCAAGAAACATCCATCTATACTTCTCCATCATAATCTCTATAAGTAAAAAATAATACTTTCGAACTACCATATTTCGATTCCATTATGCTTAGGGTTGAAGATAGTGACGGGAGAGATATAAGGAGGCTAAACTTGAACTTTAAATATCAAGATAATTGAAAGAGGGAAGAAAAAGGAGCTATAAGTGTTGTTAATGCATTGTAGGTTCAGGAGAGTAATTATGCCATGGCATAGGATGAAAAATACAAAGACAATGAGAGCTGGACGCCTCAAACTTGCAAGTAGGGTTGATTTAGCATTTCCTAAACACATTTCAACACTCTTTAGAAATTTCAAGTGGGGCTCATTTTGGGCCAATTTGGATACAACTCAGCAAGTTCACTATTTTAAAATCTCAAGACATAACTTTCAAGTGGGGTTGATTCTGGGTGGATTAGAATACAACATAGCAAATTTTTCTAAAAGTTCTAGAAAAATTTATGCTTGAAATTTGAAAGGGGACTCTGCAGATCTGGAGTGGTGTGTGAAGTTTTTCAAGATGAAGATTAAAAAATTTGCCTTATAAAATCATGGTTTTGCAGGAGCATAATTTTTTTTTTAATACAAATGATTTTTCTAGCTTAAAATACAATAAACCCCCTTTATTATCATGCCCTTGGTGACCACTTTTTTTTGTGACACTAATGAATTGTGATTTAAACTTGTATAATCACATTCTGTATAAACCCTTACAAGATTGTGCTTATAGGCCCAAAAAACAAAAACCGAACTTTACAAAATAGGTCTTTTATGGTAGAATAAATTGGTGTCAATTGTTTAAATTTTTTACATGGGTTATTCTAAGCTCTACTGTGCATTATTAGACTTGAAGAAGATTGTGACTTTTGACTATTTTAATGTTATGCTTTACATTGAATTTGAGCTCCTTAATTATTAGCTTGTGTATCTTGTCAACTAGATTTTTCCAATTAAGTTTTTTTGTTTTTTTGACAATTTTGCACATATTTTGCTTGTCTACATTAGAAAGTTGTTTTTTCTTTTCTTTTCAACTAGCTTCATTGTTGTTAGTTTGCATAACTTGAACATAAAACAACACTAAGAATACCAAAAAGGAACTCCAATTTACAAAACCCTTATATTCACTTTAAATTTCCCCTATTATAATCACATTTACAAAAACAAATTTGTAAATATTTTGTGCTACTAAAGAATGTGATAGTGACTTTAAAAATGGTGTTTCTTACTAAACCAAAGGATCACCAAAAAATGTGTGATACAAACCAAAATATGACTAAAATGGACGTGATTATAAAGGGGGTTTATTTTGTATAGTATACATGTAGGGTTGATGGGAGACCTTGAATGCGATCATATTTCAACCAATATCTTACTAGTATAGCCTAATGTAGCCTAGTGTTGTTGGCCAAGTGTGAACTTGTTACTTCTCAACTATTTTTTCCTTTCAAAATCGTTCTTTTGTAATTTAATTGATTTTTTTAGTGATAAAAATTACTCAAAATTCAATATCATCCCTCTCACTTTAGTTCTAAATTTTTTCAAATCACATTCATTAAATCCTACTCATTGAGTACTTTCTAACAATACCAAGAGCACACTAAGATTCTTCTATAATTTTTAGTTTTGATTTAAATAAATTTTCAATGAAAAAATTGTCAATATTCAATAGCTTCTCCATGGTAGGCTGCAACATTATGAAACCAATTGGGTCGTTAAGAAAGACCCAGAGGGTATTCACCAAGATGATATTCAGGTTAACAAAATGAACCCTGTCTATGTGATACTAGTGACCCTGGGCTCAAGTTCTCAACTAGGGTCTAGGGACATAGGGTACCTAGGGGTAGGGTTTAGGCTATTTGGAAACTTTAAAAGTATCTCAAGCTGATTCGTGTGCGGGCCATATAAGTATTTCAGAAATTATAGAATAGTTGGTATTTTAAAATAAACTTAAATACTACAACATTTCTAATTGCAAAATTATGAAAGATATGTCATTATATTATTAATCGACCAGTATGAGAAAAGTAAGAACAGATTTTGAAAGAGAGAGAAAAAAAAAGGAATCTTGAAGAGTATGAAAATTTTGAAAATTGAAAATTTATCCAGGTTCTTTGAAAAAAATAGTTTGAAAAAACTGGGGCAGCAGTCATTGAAAAAGAAGTAATACCCGCCCACCACTGGTTGTAACTTGACCAATATGAAAAAAGTAAGAACAGATTGTGAAGGAGGGAAAAAAAAAAGGGTCTTGAAGGGTATGAAAAATTTGAAAATTGGAAAATTATCCAGGTTCTTTGAAAAAAATAGTTTGAAAAAACTGGGGCAGCCGTGATTGAAAAAAAGGTGATACCCGCCCAACACTGGTTGTAACTCCTTGGTAGGCACTGTAGACTTTGTAAGAAAAGTGCAGAATGACTTTTCAGCCTATTATTCCTCAAGTCAAAGTGGGAGGTTCAATGTAGCTAGAAGTTATCAAATTCCAATGAGCAGAGTGTTTGAGAAGCTCTCAGGGATAATTGCAGAGCTGTTTTGTGCAATCAAAAATTGGGAAAATACTCCTCAATGTCATGAGTACAAAAAAATATTCTTCCGAGTTTGTAATTTTTGTATCTTTGTTTGTTTCCTGGTAGAATATTGTGGGGTGATCAAACAAGCTGCTGTGCTGTACGTGCAATCAGTTAAGGATCAGATGTAGAATTTATTGGGACCAAGCACCTTTTGGTGTCTCCAGAATTTTTCTGTTGCAGAGGGACTTGCATAAATAATTGTCCACAGTTGTAGATCCAGAGCTTCTTATAACTGCACTCTGTCTTATCACAGTTTTAAGTATTTAGCTGTAATTAGCTGGAGAAGAATTCCTCGTATACAGTACATGTGATCTCTGGCCTTAAAGAGAGAGACTTGATGCTCAAGAATTGATCATTCATCAAGTTACAAGATCTCTACCTAGATGGATTAACATGCAGGAGATGGTTAAGCAGTTGAAGAATAATGTTGTTGTTGGATCCAACACACATGCAGCCCGTTCTGGAGCACAAATGTTTTGAATTACAACTGGTGTGTACGAGCTTGGATCAACACACTTGCTGCTGCAAAGCTTGGTAGATTCACAGGTACATTCATGCAATCAATCACAGATGATCAAAAGAGGAAAGCCTGAACCAGCTACAATTTACAACAATGACAAGAATAATGTTCAGACGAAAGCACACTTGCACTTTAATGCAAAATTCAAATACAGCCAAGTCTAAGTCCTTACAATAATTGGACTGCAACATGATCTCTCTATATATGTTCACAAGAAAGAATCAAAAGAAACGAGTTGAAGCAGCAAACTCTATTCTCTTCTTCTTTTGTGTGTTAAGAACTGGACATGTATGACCCAAAAGCATTCATGAAGATTCTTACATGAGTTTGAACCCTCAAACTTTTCAAAACACATGCTGGCAACTCACTAAGAACATTCATGAAGCTCTCTCTAGAGTGTGTCAAAGTTTGACACATTCAATTTACTACAATGTTAGAATGTGATCCTTGAATCTCTTGCAGCTGGCAAAAGTTCAGCACGCTGCAATGTTAGATCAATTCCTTAATGAAAAGTATGAATTTTATTGCAAGGTTCAAACTTCAAAAGTTCTATGGCTGCCAATGTAATTTTTTTTTTGAGATCCTAGAGATGAGCAACAACAACTGATCATCTCCTCCCTTGAGAGCTGCGGACTTGCACAAAAAAGTGTCCCAGTACTGAACACATGCAGATCACTATACTACAACACTGATCAGAAACGGATACCCAAGCGGGGCGTGAAAGGAAGGCCTACAATGCGATCCACCCGCCTGCCATCCACACCAAGGAGTGGGAACTTAGGAAGCCATGTCCAAGTGCCATCCACCAAATGGTACATAACGGCCTCATTTCCTGAATCACTCATTAGGAAGATTCTGCCACTCTGGTAGAAACAGTTCAAAGTGTGTTCTGAATTAGCTTGTTTGTTGGGAGGAAATACTTGCACATTCGTATATATTGTGGAAACCAAGGTGGGCTCTTCTATCACTTCTTGCTGCAGTAGTAATCTACGTACCACCTGCTCTGGTCCCGGCAGCTCATAGATCGAAACCTCGCAGTTACAAATGTTGTCGACAAGGAAAACCCGGTCTTCTGATGCCACTAGATGGGGTAATGGCCGCCCCAGCTTCAGATCCTTCCACTGTTGGGGTTTGCGGAGGAGTGTTATCATGTTTCCCGTTTGCAGCACATATGCTACGCACACACCAGAGACGAAAGAGATCATGTAGAGCACGCCCTTGCAGTAAGTGCTCAAAACGGCTGGAACTTCAGTGTAGGCCACCACTAGATTGACTCTGCGAGATGCGAATACCATCACGGGAAAGTCTTCGGTGGCCGGGACATCCACAGCAGCACTCCATGCCTTGGTTCTGGAGTCGTAGATACGAAGCACGTTGTGGTACAGTCTCTCGGGGCTGCGTCCTGCTTCAAGCTCGGGTTTCCGTTTGTGCCAGTTCGACAACCCCATAACAATGAACTGAAAGCTTGCTGGGCTCTGCTCTCTCCAATCAGCTGGGTTGTTGTTGTTGTTGTTGTTCCCAGCAGCTAGTGGCGGCACCTCTATCATCTCGTGTACAATTCCGTGGAATGTGCCATCTCTAGGAAGAACCATGAACTTCCTGTTGAACGGAGAACACATGATGTAAGCTGCTACACGCGGAGTGGTGTAGCAGATCACACCAGCACACGATCGCAGCGGCACTTTGGCATGAGGTGGTAGCCATGACAAATTGGGAGCTTGCTGCCATGCATTCAGACCCAGGTTGAATGTCATCCCCAGCCTGGTCCTAGGCTGCCGGCCCGTGTGGTTTGGGTAGAAAATCGGAGACTTTGCTGCCATTGTCTCTAACACTGGTGATAACATTTGGAAGTGAGAGTCCATCAATTCTCTAGAATACTGCTTGTTCAAACAAGCACATATGCTCAGATCTTTGAGCGACAGCATGCTCATGATTCTTACAACGCAGTCCTCCGAGAGCTGTGAAGCAGGAAAGCGTATCCTACGGAAGGTATACACACAAGTTCCTTGTCTCCGAGTCATGGTTTGTAGCTGGTGTGGAGGATCGATATCCGAACTCCTGAAATCCATCCACACAAGAAACAATTGAGGAAAGACTTCTAGGGTTTCAAACAATTGAAACCATTAGAATCCACCACATGACTACTGCCCAAATTGCTCACTCCCACGATAAAAAAAGAGATGTTGTTCACATTGAGACTAGAATCTCGATTCTACGCGAAAACGTCTTGTGGAAATTCAGGACATTATATTGATGGGAGAGTACATGCAGTGATCATCACCTATTTACCTGCTGCTGGAGGCAATCTTGGAGGGATGCATTGGAAGGTATCTGAGATTAAGGAGCTGCTCTGCTACTTCAAGCTCGCACAACTCTATATCTAGTTTGCCCTTTCCCTTGTCAAGGTAAGACATTGGAGTTGCAGGGATGGACTGTCTATTCTGCGAAGCTCTCAGATTGTCTACTGGCCGAACTGGTGGCCGAGGTGCAACAGACTGCGAACCTCTCGGATTGTCTACTGGCCGCGGTGGCCGGGGTACAGAAGGCAGCTGCTGGGTTGCCACGGGTGGACGGCCGCGTATAGAAGGCAGCTGCTGGGTTTGCACTGGTCGACGGACGGGTATAGAACGCAGCTGCTGGGTTTGCACGGGTCGACGGACGGGTATAGGAGGCAGCTGCTGCGCTGGCCGGGGTGGCCGGACGGGTAGAGGAGGTAGCTCCTGGGTTGGCCGTGGCGGTATAGGAGGTAGCTGCTGGGTTGGCCGTGGCGGTATAGGAGGTAGCTGCTGGGTTGGCCGGCGCGGTATAGGAGGTAGCTGATGGGTTAGCCGGGATGGCCGGACGGGTATAGGAGGCAGCTGCTGAGATGGCCGGGGTGGTGGCCGGGGTGGCCTGAAGGGTATAGGAGGTAGCTGCTGCGATGGCCGGGATGGTGGCCGGAGTGCAACAGGCAACTGGTCGGGACGTTCAGTTAGCCGTCTAGTCTCCTGACGTATTGGAACATCCCAAAAACCCGGTATCATGGTGAGTGCAACCGGCTCCGAGTTTCTGTACTGTGGATTCAGTCGACTAGATCGTGTCCGGACACCAGTCCTGAAACAAATGGGAGTGGTAGTTGGGTCATATTGGACCCTCGGGACCACCTCATGAGCGAGTGGAGCTGAAGGACTCGTGTTCTGCTGCAGAGTCGATGATGATCGTAGCACTGGCCGATGTGCAGGAGCTGAAGGACTCCGGCTGTGCTGTAGAGTCGATGATGATCGTAGCACTGGCCGATGTGCAGGAGCTGAAGAACTTCGGCTGTGCTGTAGAGTCGAAGATAATCGTGGGCGCACTCGCCGATGGCCATCAGCTCCATCCATCTCAGCCCATATGTCAGCTCGTAAGGCTGCATTGCCTTCAACATACTCTGTAGCCAGGAGTAGCATATGGAAATTTCGTAGTTCCGACATCTTCTTAGATCGGTTTCTGCAACTCCTGCAAAACACAATTGATCAGGGATCTTAATTGAGGATGTATAACATACTTGCTGCAACGTGCACAACCATACAAAGCAACACGTACATGACATCAATTCATGTGATTTCCAGGTTATCGACTCCAAACGAAATGCTTGCTGAAGACAACAAGAAAATGCATGCTCCTAGACGATGCATAGGATCCAATGCAAGGAAATGCAAGCTGGACTATGACTAAACGGAAGGTCCCATGACTCATCGGCTAGCATTCGATCCTACAGCCCATCCATTGACATAACAACGCATGTGCACTTCTCCTGGTTGCATGACAACGATGAGAAAAAAAGACGCGCTGCCATGAGCATGTACATAAATCACTACATATCATACCACAAACACATAGCTCACATAATTCACTACATATCATATCACATACACATAGCTGAGGCCGAATAGGAGAACCTCTGCAAGCAATAGTAGATCACTTCATGGGAAGATACATGCAGGAGCATCATACAGAAACAATGATTGGAGAACCAGCTCTGCAAGCAACAGTAGACCACTTGGGACAATTGTAGGAACATCATACAGAATAGCAATAGGTCGAAAACCTCTGCAAGCAACAGAAGACCACTCAAGGAAGGATACATACACGAGCATCAAGAAACAACGATAGGAGAACCAGCTCTGCAAGCAACAGAAGAACATCGATAAACACACGAGCTTCGTTCAGAGCAACACGAGAATGTTTGCAGGCAAGCAACAATGGATCACATCAGAACTTAGGATGATACATGTATATGAACATTATACAGAACAACAACAATAGGAGAACCTCTGCAAGGAAGCAAAAAAGCAACAGTAGTTCACCTAAGGAGAAGCTTGCACGAGCACAATACAGAACAACGACAACAGGAGAACCTCTGTAAGCGAGGAAGCAACCAAGCAAGCGACCAACAAACAAACAAACAAACAGTAGATCACTTGGAAAGACACTTACACGAGCACAATGCCGAACAAAAATTGGAGAACCAGCAGCTCTGCAAATAACAACAACAGTTTGTATAAGATGATGATCACTTGGGCAGATACTTGGAAGAGGATCATACAAAGCAGCAGCAATAACAACAGCAACACACTTGTTAGAGCGATGACATACATGTATGAAAAACCATAGAATGATGCACAATATAAAGAGCGAGATACATGAAGCCGCATGAAGGATTAAACTTTCTCAACGCATCAAGTAAGAAAACTCACCGCTGGTGGTTGTTCGATCGAGTACAACCATCCATCGCCTACTAATACAGAATGCATCGGATCATGGGTCGAATCATCAGGTCCAAGATGCAAGAAAAAAAAAAAAAAAACACTAGTGTACTGAAAGGGAAACAAATCCATGCCCATGGGCGATATAAATACTCACCACTGATAGAATTCGCGATTCAACGAAAACCACTGTGATTCAACGTCGCCGGAGGAGCAGCACGCGAGCGGACTCGATCGGTTACACTCGCGGATCGACACTAACAAGTAGAAAGAAAGAAAGAAAAAACAACTGCTCTGCATAAAACAGTTGGAAGCTCTCTGCGCGAATTAGGCTACTGGAATCTCAGAGCATTCTCAGAGCTGAGGAGGAGCAGGAGGAGGAACAGGGGACGAACATAAAAACAGTTGCAAGGTCCACGCGCGAATTAGGCTACTCGATCTGAGACCATATTCTCAAAGCTTTAGAGGAGGAGGACGAGGAGCAGGGGATCACGACAACAGTTCTCAGGGCTACTGCAGAGGAGGAGGAGGAGGAGGAACAGGGGACGACTGACGAACTGTGCTCGTTGCGGCCCGAATTAACCTATTTGAATCTCTCACGAATGGCAGAGCTGTAGCGACGGATGACGATTAGAGGATGACGATGAGGGGAAGAAAAAGAGCAGCAGATCCTCAAGATCACGATGAAAACCCAGAAAACAAAATATCCTGCAAAACCAAAGCAATGCAAACCACAAACTGAGCTTTCAGAACACTAACAACGTCTTACGTCTTCTGGAAAGAAAGGAAAATGACTACTGTGTCTGATTCCGCTCTCCCCGCTTTGGAAACTCTTAATGGGCGGTGTCCGTGCTGGTTGGACATCGCTTTTGTCTTATTTTAGAGAATTACGTACCTCTTGAATTGGTGAGGTTAGTGAGGTGGGTTGAAGAGATCATGGCAAAGGAATTTTTTTAAATTATATGGTTAGCTAGCAACCATGATAATTACCGATGATCAGCTATGATAATTAACCATGCTATGACCAATTTCAGCCATGTTATGATCAATTTTAGGCATGATATGATATTAATTAGCCAATTTCAATTTTAGTCATATTTCATTCCATGTATTCATGTAATCTATGTGTGATGTTATAACTCTATAAACCATTCTCTCCATTTTTTTCACCTCCTCACCTATCTTGAATCATTAAGATCACAGTGTGGAATTTGGTAATCTGCAATTCAAAACTACTACTCCTCCTCCAAGCCCTCAAATCCTCTAGTAGTCAATGTAACTTGTTAATCATGCTCAAGTGTACAAAATATGTGAATAATTAAATACTTTGATCATGTAATACAAATCTATTTGAATATATTATGTGTTGATCATACATGTGTGTACATAATTATATATGTGAATGTATTGATCATGTACATACATGTTGCATACAAAAATATGTGAATTGAAGTTTTGAGATCATGTACATACATGTTGCATATAAATTTATGTGAATTGAAGTGTTGAGATCATGTACATGCAAAACTTATATATAGGTGTTGATCATATGTATACCCAATTCTGTGAATGTGTTTTAATCATGTAAACAAGTTATGTGCAAATGGGTACCAGCTGAAATGTCCAGAGTGAGGTGTTACCATGGCAAATTCAACATTTCAATGTTAAAAAATTATTTTATTTTTAACATTCCATGTCTAAGACTAGATTATTTTTATTCTAAAATATTTTATAATTTTCCTTCACAAAAGTTCTTTGTTTATTGAAAAAAAAAAAATTCCAAAATTTCAACATTTCTGAAATAATGTAATTAATGTTGAAACTTGAAGCTTACATATGCAAAATTATACGTGAATTCACATGTTGAGGTCATATATGTGCAAATTTTATATATGTATGTGTTGATCCATGCATACACAATTATGTGAATGTATCTTATATCATGTGTGCAGGTTATGTGTGAATGGGTGTATTAGCTGAAGTGTCCAAAGTGAGGTATTACCAGGCAACTACAACAAGATTTCAATGTTGAATGGTTATTTTATTTTAAAGATTCTATGTTAGAAACAAGGATATCTCAGAATTTATTAAAAGATTCTTTGTTCTCCTTCACAAAATCTTATTTGTTGAGTTTTGTTTTTGTTTGGATAACTTCAACATTTCTCAAATAATGTAATTACTGTTTAAAAGCTGGCAGAGGGGTAAGTTCGTGGCAATAATCAATTGCCCAGGAAGTACTGTACTGTGGTAGTACGTAGGCTGGTTAGGCACTAAGTAAATATTTTTGAATTTGCTAAAGTTTTTGAAAAGTACCAACCTGGCATGCTGAAAATCTGAAAAAAACACTTGCAAGCAAACTAGCTTCATTTTTTAGTTAGTATAGTTCCTATTTATAGAATTTTATTTTATTTATTTTATTTTACTTCCAAAAGCAAATGACAAAAAAATTATTATTATATTAGGCATCTTCTCCCAAACCAGCCTAGGTAATATGGTAATGTGCAACAACTAACAAGGTATAACAACCCATCCAAAGAAAGATGACCTTTAATAGCATGATATAGAATGTGCTTTCATGTGCTTGAAGAAATTAGGAAGATTTTCTTTATTTGGTTGATTTCACATACTTATCTAGAGAAAATAGATATTATATATAATTGGTTGTCATTCAAGAGTTGTAATGTGGTAGGAAAGATCTGAATGTTCTTCTTTCAAATGCTAAATATTATCTTCAAAACCATGGGTCACCCAAAGTTTATAGCAAAGATTTTAAGTGAAGAAACCAGAAGGAAATTCCAATTCAAAGGCATAAGGTAATAATGTATGATGAGAGAGATAGTGCTAATTCATATCTGGGGCTTTGTGGTTATCTTTTATCCACAGCACACAATTCAATTCACATGGCATGGGTGCTATGTGCATTAGGAGTCCTGTCAAGTTAAAGTTGCTACAATTTGAAAAACAATTTTTACAATCACAATCAAGATGAGATTGCAAAGTGTTTTAGTTTATTTACCTTCACCACTGACTCTTGCTTTTCAGTATCTAATGAGCTCAGTCTATTGTGATCATAGATGGCCAAATTGAACTAGCACCCAACAGCACACCATGTAGGCTGGATCATGTGTGAATAAGAAATGTTTTTTTCATTGTATTACTATCCCACATCTAACCATAGTGGTTAGTTATGTACTAACCATCCACATGTACCTACCTAATAGCCACTGAGTGCCTTCCTTACCTACCTTCATAAGGAACCCACATGAGATGGAGTACTGTGCTCCTTAGGAGGTCACTTCCACATTTGGAAACCAAGTCCTTTAGCATTGTATCACATTTTGTGTCACTTTATGATTATGATCATTTTTACTAGTTTACTTATATAACTTATCATAGCTATCATACTTAACTTACTTAGTTTACTTAACAAACTGTCCTACCTGCTTAACTACCTACCTTATCAACCTTCCTAACCTTGGCAATCTAGGGTAGTTAAGGTGTAGTTTTTCAACACATGTAACAAATCAATTGAAATCACTTCTTTATTTTTTGTATTTAACATTTTAGGCCAAAAAAAACCACAAATGGAATTATTTCTAGACAATGTTATTTTTGATACATTAAAAATCATTGTTTTTAGTGGCAAAAAAATCCATAAACAATAACATACAATCACTGGAAAAACTGTGATTTGTAACCAAATTGTTTTCAATTGCAAACAACAATGTTTATTTTAGTGAATTGACATGTTATGAAATCTTTTCAACTTGTTTTCATTGGTATATTATTTCACTAAATTTTAGTTTTTAACAAACATAATAGCAATAAAAATGAATCATTTTGAAGTCTCTATATATATCATATGTCAATTATATGATCCTTAATGTTCAATTTTGATGTTTATAGTTTTTTTTAATTATGAATTATGCATGAACCTACATCATATAGAAAATCAAGTTAATAGATTCAAAATATTTGTCCCTAAGTTTATAATTCCGTTGTTTAAATGTGTCCCATTTGAACAACATTTACATTACAAAATATCTCATTATATTACACCCATTTGGTCCACCAAATTTACCTAGCCTATGGGTGCAAGAAATGTTAAATAGATGGCTCACTCCTCCTTGTCAAAAAAATTACATCTTGTCATGAAATGTTTTTAATGTATTGAAAGTACAAATTTTTTTTTGGTCAAATAATTAACATGATGATAATCTTTCATTTTATATTTAAAATGTTTTAAAATCCCATCTTGAAAATATATTAAGGTTATTTTTTAAAATATTTCTATTTGCACAAAATGTCCAACCTTACCAAAATGGGCTACATGTAAATGAAATATTGATTTAAAAAAACATTCAACTCTGTGAAGCCCTAAAAAATGTATTATCAAATTTTGGGTGTTATAATCATAATATATTAAAATTTTAATATGAAGTAGGTTTGAACACCATTTTGACCTAGTTAGTTTCAAACTTACTTTCGACTTACTTTTATGATACCAAAGTTGTTCGAACTTTGTATCCAACTTCCCATAAACTAAATATAAGGCCTTATAGTTTTATATTTCTACTTCAAAATATTTTGAATCCACTTTCTTGTGCCCATATCAAAAAATTGTTCCATTTTTTAATTGGATTTTGGGTGGATTACTTTTTTTGGTCTACTTGTTTTTGCCAATACCCCTATGTACCTACCTTTAGCATATCTATCTACCTAGCTAGTGTATCTACCTACATCTAAAGCCAACCCCTTCATGTAGCTACTTTCATAATCTACTAGGCTAACTAACTAACTATTTTCCTAACTTACATAGCCCACCTACCTACCTATTTATTTAACATACATACATGGCTTAGTTACCATACATACTTTAGCTTGCCTAACCTAGTTACCCACCTAATAATTATATTAATTGCAACTATAATTTGACAAATTATTCAACCTTTGAGTATCTGTTCATCATCCTTTGTTATTTTGCATTGTGTATCATGATCCATAGGCCTTCAAAATCATAAAAATTTATAATCCTTTGCATGTCAGTTTGAATTGGGCATGGGTATAATCATAATCCGATGAACCAAAAAGTGTGTTGGATCAAGAAACAAATAGTCAAAATAAGATAAAGATTTATGTTTTGCAATTTAAAGCCATGCCAATCATGTCAAGTTGTTGTTTTTTCATTCATATGAATGTCAAAGAATTCAAACCAAAAATCCATTTGATAAAATCTTTAATTTAAGTTTTAATTTAGAACCTTTAAAAGTGAACACCTATGGTGTTAGATATGAATCAATTTTACAAAGGACAATATAAAAGATTCATGTAATAAAACACATTTTATGGGAAAAAATAAAGAGGATAAAGACCTATTAACCACATTGAAAAAACATTCATACTTTAAAAGTGAAATTGCAAAACTTTAAATTTTTTTTAGAACTTCCAAAATTGATCTAGAATTTTAGAACTTCAAAAGTCCTTTACCACATATAAATGAGGTATAATCTACATGGGTCCAATCATGCTATTAGGAGCCGCACATTCCCCTTTAGACCATTGCCTTTTTTGAAGAATATTTTAAATATATCTTAGAAGAAAAATGGAAAATTTTAAAAGATTTTTTAATACTATTATATTAAAGCCCACACAACATGGGCCACCAAGGCTAGACAAAGCAAGCTAAGGCCAATGGGTGCTGCAATGCAGCTTACTTGAGCTATTTGGGCACCCAAGTGTGATTGATTGATTGATTGATTGATTGATAAGGTGTATATTGAAAAAATCCCTAAAAATATTCTCAAATTATGCTTTTAGTTTCAAAACTATTTAAAAGTTGTTTTTAGGCAATTTTTAAGTTAGCGTTTACAAAGCCTTAAAACTTTTTATACGTATTTTTCACTCATTGAATTGATTCCAAATTTTTATAATATGTACATAATGTATTCAAAATAAATTTTTATAAATTTTAAAATTTTATTATTATTATTATTATTATTATAATCACAGTTGAAAAAATAAAGCAATGGTTACGATTGCTATAGTACATGTTATTATGATTATACCCACATGATGTGTTAAAAAAAGTTGTAGCTCATTATAAAAATAAACATAAAAATGTAAAAATTGAAAATTTTGTTATCATTTTTATAAATAAAACATTGGATTTACAAGGAATTAAGACACTTTCAAATATTCACATTTATTCAAAAATGATTAAAAAAAAGACATGTCATGTATTGGGACAACTATAAGCATTTATCATAATAAGTCGCAAAAAACTTGTTCCAAAATTCATTCATATGCAAAAGTTGTTTTTGGGAAAACGACATGTAGTTTTTAAAAAAGTAATCATATTGGCTCATTGTATCTTGTTTGCACCCACATACATTTTGCCATGATTTAAACGAGGATGGCAATGGTGAAATTCCAGTTTAACTACTATAGTTTTCAACTTCCTTGTTGGACATGGCTTCTTAATTTTGCAACACATTGGATGTGATGCAAATATGAAAAAAAATAATGTGAAAATGTCATGAAAACAATCTTTGATGCACATGACATAATAACTGTTTATGAAGACTTCAAAGAATGTGGCACATGACCACATTTGTGGTTACATCATGTTGCAGGTAAGGTGATTAAACTTATTGCCTCATTTGTGTTTTAACATATGAAGAAAAGGAAAGGTTTATAATTTTTTGGCAATTTGAAAACACCATCTCATTACATGGCAAAAGGATGAAAGAAATGAAAGGATGAAGTCGCATGATTATCACATCATGATGTAAGAAGTCTTGTTTTTATGCATGCGACACCTTATGGCAAAGGTTGTACTAGGATGGCCAACATTTGATTATCACAAGTTTTCAAAAAGTTGTGTACAAAAATTGCAGACCCACTAACAATGGGGGACCTTAAACATGATGTGGCTTTAACACTTGTATTGTTGGAATGATAATTCCCTCCCTCATATTTTGATGTATTGACACATCTTTTGGTTCATTTGGTGGAACAATTGGAATTGTGTGGTCTAGTGCACACTTGATGGATGTACCCTATTCAACATTATCTCAAAGCCTTGAAAGGATTTCTAAGAAATAAAAGCAAGCGAAAAGGAAGCATGGTAGAGGGCTATGCATTAAAGGAGGGTCTAAGGTTTTGTACATAATGTATATAGGACTTTGTAAACACTGAACAAAGAGTGGGGGATGAAAAACAATATGTTTCTATGAATGATGAAGTTATTGAAAGAAATGGTTATGCACAAATCATGAGTGCAAGCCTATAAGAGATGGCACCTTCATTTGTGCTACAAAATGTAGAGTTGATGTCAACATGGCACATGTAACTTCTTACATATTCAAATTTCCTTTATGATCATATTTAATTTATATGTTGATATTATCCTTGATGAAACAAAAGAATCATAATTTTTTAAAAAATGACTTCCATCATAGAATGTAGATTCACATGTTGGCATGGAATTATTTGTAAAGACCAATACCCTAAAAGTTGGCAATGCAAATTGTGGCAAGAAATACTATGCCATAACAAAATAAAAGTACAATAATGAAATCAAGAGAGGAATGTTGTCTTATCTACCCTAGAGGTTGATTTTAGGCAAGGGTTGTTATGTTTTGGATCATTTTAAAGAATTTCTTCCGTTTCCAATGTGGACAAGAAGTTCAATTGTTCCAATTGTCAAAAAAGTAGAGGCGACTAAAAAAAAATGTGGTGCATATGTCCATTCCACTAACACTTGAAGCTTGATCTTATCATGTGATACGAACATTTGGAAATTATATTCATGTCTCAAATGTTGAACATTTACAACATGTAACAATGGTGTAACAAGTTACAACCACATTTGAATAGGAATGTGTGTCAAGACTAAATGATCAATGACCAAATTTTCCAAAATTGGAATATGTAGAATGGTTGGAAAAGATACAAGAGCTAAACTATAGGTTATTAAACATTGTTGTTTTGTTGTGTAATTGAGTGAAAGAAAATTATGTTGGGAATAATGTGACAATGAAATGACATAAATATGGCTTCACTCTTATGAACTTTGATTCCCAAATTCCCATTTAGACCAATCCTTTGCTTTCCCATTACATGTAGATCAAGTCTTTGTTTCTAGTCACCCCAGGGGAAGAGGATGGAAAATAGTTTTGCGGAAGGAACCTTGTAGGAAACAAGTAACTGATAATGTTTAAATTGACCATACAAAGTTTGATATGTTCATGTTACAAAATGATGATGTAGATGTATGTCAATGAACTCCAATATCTATGGTTGTGCCTAATGTAGTGGTGAATGATGGAGTAGATAGGGTAGAGGAATATGATTTTAGTTTTAATAATGATGGTTAATTAGTTTGGGCCTTTAAGGGAGTCATTGGTGTTCTTATTGAAAGCTCAAATAATGATAGTTAGTCTAGGCCTTTAAGGTGAATGATGTAAGGTAGTTATTGATGTTTTGTTTAATTTGAAACTACTTTAAGTTATTGGAGTTAGTAAAAATACATATATTAGTGTTCAATTTTGGATTAATATTCCATTTTTTCATTGCATTTTGCTATTGAATTTCATTTTAATTATTATCTCCACTAATAGGTTTCATTTTATTTTTTATCATCAATAAACATAAACAAAACTTGAATCACACTAATATGCTATCAATTATTTTTGCTGGAGGATGGCTTATGTATGAACATGAATCTTGAACTTGGAACTTTGAGCTTTGAACTTTGAACTTAAACTTTAATGTGATTTTAATTCATTTGTATGGATGAATATGTTCATAGATAAATGATTTCACATGGATGAATGTCATTTTTTATGGATGAATTTTATTTATGATTTGTATTAAATAAATAAATCATTGGATGAAATTCATCCATAATTGAAAGATAATAAATTTAAAAATACATATATCCATCTTTTCCAAATAATAATATCTCAAATTTGAATGTCATTTAATAATGATGGATAGTGAAATTGTGATAGTACGGGAAAATATGATGGACCAAAATGATTTTATTTTTTATTAAAAAAAATCAATGTCATGAACAATGTTGTGCAATCCAAGAAATATTGTTATACAATGAATGACAACCCCCTGCCCAATTGTTATCAACAACATTATATATTTACTTCAACAAAAATTGGGGTGCTTTGAAAATAAATGATTACAAAAAACCCCATTGTCATATATGATAGTAGGTTGTTTAAAAACAATTAATTAAGGTGCCTAAAAATGAATTTTAGTTTATTCCAAAAACCCACCATTACTAATGGCATCATGTAATTTTAAAATGTCTAAAACATTCAAAACCAATTGTTGTTAACAGCATTGGTTAAATTTGAAAAAAATCATGGCATCCTTAATGAATAATGAAAAGAAAAACCCGTTGTTGCCAATGATAGTTATATGTAGGTTTGGAAGAAGTTGTGGCACCTTTAAAAGAGGGGGGCTGGGGGGGGATGTAGTGTTGTCAATGACATTTGGTCAGTTTGTTTGAATTTTTTTAAAATTTTAATTTAATTTTTAAAAAATAATGATCATTGGGTGGATGTTAACATATTAATGGTAATATAGTTAAATTTTTATAAAAATAATGGAATTTAAAACTAAAGCTAGAAAATACATCTATGATGAATTTGCATTATTTATTCCACAAATGTTATATCATATATAATTAGATTGTGTTTCATGAAACTCTAGTTAATTGAAATTATGGAAAAATAAAATTATACATAAACATTTAGCAATAAAATAAAAAACTAATCCATAATTTTAATGGAATTTTTATTATCAAAAATTGTACTAAATGTTTTTTTTTTTCATCCATACATTAAATGAATGAAAAAATCCATTCATCCACATTGAGGATGAATGTAAGCATTCATCCCCATGTTTGTTTATAGGTTTACAACATTCATTTTGTGGTTAAATTCTTGGGTTTCACTTGCATGTGTATAAGGGAAAAAACATTTTACCATCCCAAGTTCCAACTTTAGGCTCTAGGCTTAAGCTCCAAGCTCATGTAGTAGTTGCCTCTTTATTTTTTGTAATTTTGATAAAATGTTATAACATAATATGTCTTTTTATTTTTGTTGCCATATCACAAAAAGTAGCACTATAGTCACCCTATAATCACATGCTTTCATGACTAGTTTCAATCACAATAGTCATATTAGTCAACAATAGGAACTCCATGTGGGTGCCAAACTTGCCATGTGGGTAAACATGTTGTTTGATTTGACTACAATGCTAGTTTTTAAAATCATCACAAACATTGTTAATTTTGATATTAATTATAATGGACACTATTAATTACTTTAGTCTAGTAATTTTGACTATGTAGTTGTCTTAGTCATGATACTACTAGTGTGAAAACTATACTTTTGTAATAACAATAACATGTGTGGACTTAGAACCTACGTGTGAACATGTTAAGTAGCCTAGCTTAGGATAGATTATAATTAATTAAATTATAATATACATTTTTTGAATAAATGACAAATTGCACATGTTTCATGGGTAGTTTCCACATCATATTAACCATCATCCATGGCAATGAATGAAATTTTTTGGCTTAGTCATAAGGTTTTTAATTGCATTTCAACTTCATGGAAATGTCATGTCTTTTGTGTCGAATTGTCTTATGTCATTTGTCTGAAGTAGCTAAAGGTATTTTTAGTTGCAAGTGTCCATTATACTATAAATGAGTTACAAACTTAGTAGTCGATTTTCAAATTTTTCTAGTGGTACTGTTGTTTGCTTGCATGTTTATTGCCATAATTGTCTTGTTATTAATATTTTATTCCCACCTTATTTGTTTGGTTGGTTACCAACTTGTCTTATTTGCTCCCATAACTTTTCGCAATTGAACCTTTCCACCCCAACTTTTTTTATTTACATGCATGTTGCCATAATGATGAAAACCCAATATTTCCCACAAATGCCAATTCAAAATTTGCTACCCTCAACAATTGTTTCTCTAGATGCGAATAATAGAAATTTGTTTGGAAAATCAATTATATACATTACCTATAACAATTTGTTAGAGAATGGTGTTTAAGTGTAGTAGGTATAAAATGGATGGTGTAAGATGATGCAATACTAAACAAACGTGACATCCTCTTGCTAGCAATACTAATCTATTTGTAAAACAAGTTCCCACACACATCAACTCAAAATCTCAAAGCAATTGACAATAGTATGAAAGGTCATTAATCAATGATTAAATTGGTTGTAAAATAATACACATAATATCTAAAGCCAATTGCATACCTTGTTGTTACAATAGTTCTTTTTGCTTGAGTCTAGCTAGTTGTTTTAATCCTAATGTTCTTCCACTAATTGAAGCTATTGTGCATCCACTTAATGTTACAACTCCAATTGAAGTAGAACTAGGTTGTAAATAATTTTTAATGATTGTTGTAATTGTTGGATGTACATCAATCTTTTCAATCTTTAGAGTGAATGTGAAAAGATGAGTTAGTGCATTAGACTCCAAAGCTGATACATAAAAAATCATATGAATGCTTTTGTAATTCTATTTTTTTCCTAACCTTTAATATTATTTCTACCATGCTTTACACTTGCGTCTGAGCTTCATGGATCCACCCACAAGTTTAAAGTTTAATGTTTCTCATCTTGAAATTAATGTGTGGCTTTTGTCCATCATAGATTTGCTATTTGATAACATGTAGACCATTTGTTAAAATTGACCTTGAAAGCATGTTTCAAAGCTTGTTGTATGATAACATCTATAGGTTACAATTCACTTGTACAAACAATAGGAACAAACACTACAACAATGTATAAATGTTCCTATTTGATCCCATCAAAAAATTAACTTTTGTGAACACTTCAATAGTCAATAGGCCATACAAGCTTTTAATTTTCTTGTAAGTTGAGTTATTGAATTAATTCTATCAATAGGCCATACAAGCTTTTAATTTGCTTGTAGGTTGAGTTATTGAATTTGATTCTATCAATAGGCCATACAAGCTTTTAATTTGCTTGTAGGTTGAGTTCTATCTAGGTAGGACCTAGCAAAATCTTATAAATAAAATCTTTGGTTGTCCTTAGTGTTGATTAGTGGTTTTCATTAAATGTAAATCCCCAACCTAAGCTAATCCATTTCATTTTTCCATCATTTGAAGGTGGTAAACACTTGCAGGTTGAACCTATGAATACAACCTAGCAAGGTAAGAAGTATTCATTTAGAATTGAAAAGATTGCCATAGTGGCTTGTCTTTTGTTCCCCACCCTACTACTTAATTGTGTTCTATACCTTTGTTTCCTAGTTCCTTTTTCCAACTATCAAAACAAGCTGCACCTTGGAAGAATGGAATGAACTTTAATTAGGTAAATTATTTTGTGCAACATGTTGCTACCTTGTTCCTATCAATTTGCTAACATTTTGTTGGTTGTTATGGTTGCCATGTAGAAATTTCAATTCATGGAATGTTTTAATAATTGCTTGGTTCATTTTCTGATGACATTAAAACGTCAATGATGATCATTGTGGAAAGTCTTAACTACAATTTGGAATCCACCATACCTCTTAAAATTGGTTGAACTATAAAAATAGTAAGGATTGTTTGGTAAAATGTAAACACTTAATCATGAACCACACCCACCCACTTAAGCCATTATATTTTATTATTCCAAAACAAATCTTAAATTTTCTCAATATGTCTTTCTAAAAATATTTTATAAATTCATTATGCTAAGGTTTATATAAAAATTTGTCAAAAATGTGTCATTTTCAAATCTTTTCAAATTGTGTGTTGGGCATTTTTATATGTTAGTTACAAATATTTTTAAGAAATTGGGTAATTTTTATTCATTAGATTGATTTCAAATTTTTAACATATGTATATATAGAAAAAAAATAATATAAAAAAATGTTAACAAAACAACATTCAACACTTCTCGTCTTCTACAACATTGTCATGGTTGTGTTAATTAAATAGACCAATTAACACACTCTATTGCAACTTTTCAATCCCCACTTCTACTTTCAAAAAAATTTCTACATCAAAAACAAAACTAAGCATGACACTGAACCTTATGTTATTCTCTACATCTTTCCCTCCCTCTCACTTCATGTGCAAGCAAAGCCCTTTACAAAAAGGGTAGCCAAATCTTGAGAAATAAAGTTTAAAATAAACTTCAAGAAATTAACAATCCCCAAAATTTAAGAGTTTAGAAATAATTTTAGTCAATATTGATAGAGTAAATATATACATATTTATACATGGTTTTACATCATTGTCAAATATTTTAAAATTTGAATAATATGCTACTAAATATTTCCCAAAAAATTAGTCAAAACTGATTTTGAAAAATAAAATAATTATTCTTAAATAAAGTTTCTACAATATCACATAATCCATAATGTGTCTCAAACCAAGAAACATCCATCTATACCTCTCCATCATAATATCTATAACTAAAATATAATACTTTCGAACTACCATGTTTCGATTCCATTATGCTTAGGGTTGAAGATAGTGAGTGAGAGATATAAGGAGGCTAAACTTGAACTTTAAATATCAAGATAATTGAAAGAGGGAAGAAAAAGGAGCTACAAGTGTTGTGTGTGTGTAGTGATAGTTTTTGAGGATGAAGATTATAAATTTTTGCCTTATAAAATCATGGTATGGCATGAGCATAGTTTTTTTTATACAGATGATGTTTCTAGCTTAAAATACAATAAACCCCATTTATAATCATGCCCTTGGTGACCACTTTTTTTGTGCCACTAATGAATTGTGATTTAAACTTGTATAATTACATTCCATATAAACCCTTACAAGATTGTGACTATAGGCCCCAAAAAAAAAAAACAAAAAAAAACTTTACAAAATAGATCTTTTATGGTAGAATAAATTGGTGTCAATTGTTTAAATGTTTTACATGGGTTATTCTAAGCTCTACTATGCATTATTAGGCTTGAAGAAGATTGTGACTTTTTACTATTTTAATGTTATGATTTACATTGAATTTGAGCTCCTTAATTATTAGCTTGTGTATCTTGTCAACTAGATTTTGCCAATTAAGTTTTTTTGTTTTCTTGACAATTTTGCACATATTTTGCTTGTCTACATTAGAAAGTTGTTTTTTCTTTTCTTTTCAACTAGCTTCATTGTTGTTAGTTTGCACAATTTGAACATAAAACAACACTAAGAATACCAAAAAGAACTTCAGTTTACAAAACCCTTATATTCACTTTAAAATTTTCCTATTGTAATCACATTTACAAAAAAAAAATTGTAAATATTTTGTGCTACTAAGAAATGTGATAGTGACTTAAAAAATGGTGTTTTTTACTAAACCAAATGATTACCAAAAAATGTGTGATACAAACAAAAATATTACTAAAATAGACGTGATTATAAAGGTGGTTTATTGTATATAGTATACATGTAGGGTTGATGGGAGACCTTGAATGCGATCATCTTTCAACCAATATCTTACTAGTATAGCCTAATGTAGCCTAATGTTGTTGGCCAAGTGTGAACTTGTTACTTCTCAACTATTTTTTCCTTCCAAAATCATTCTTTTATAATTTAATTGATTTTTTTGGTGATGAAAATTACTCAAAATTCAATATCATCCCTCTCACTTTAGTTCTAATTTTTTTCAAAATCACATTCGTTAAATCCTACTCATTGAGGGCTTTCTAACAATACCAAGAGCACACTAAGATTGTTCTATAATTTTTAGTTTTGATTTAAACAAATTTTGAATGAAAAAATTGTTCAATATTCAATAGCTTCTCCATGGTAGGCTGCAACATTATGAAACCAATTGGGTCGTTAAGAAAGACCCAGAGGGTATTCACCAAGATGATATTCAGGTTAACAAAATGAACCCTGTCTAGGTGATACTAGTGATATTGGGCTGAAGTTCTCAACTAGGGTCTAGGGACGTAAGGGATGTAGGGTATGTATGCGTAGGGTTTAGGCTATTTGGAAACTTACAAAGTATCTCAAGCTGATTCGTGTGCTGGGCATACAAGTATTTCAAAAATTATAGAATAGTTTGTATTTTAAAATAAACTTAAATACTACAACATTTCTAATTGCAAAATTATGAAAGATATGTCATTATATTATTAATCGACCGTTATGAGAAAAGTAAGAACAGATTGCGAAAGAGAGAAAAAAAAGAATCTTGAAGGGTATGAAAATTTTGAAAAAAATAGTTTGAAAACACCGGGGCAGGCGTCATTGAAAAAAAAGTGATACCTGCCCGCCACTGGTTGTAACTTGACCAATATGAAAAAGGTCAGAACAGATTGTTGTGGAGGAGAAAAAAAAGAGTCTTGAAGGGTATGAAAATTTTGAAATTTGAAAAATATCCAGGTTCTTTGAAAAAAATAGTTTGAAAAGACTGGGGCAGCAGTCATTGAAAAAAAACTGATACCCGCCCACCACTGGTTGTAACTTGACCAATATGAAAAAAGTAAGAACAGATTGTGAAGGAGGGGAGAAAAAAAAAAGAGTTTTGAAGGGTATGAAAATTTTGAAAATTGGAAAATTATCCAGGTTCTTTGAAAAAAATAGTTTGAAAAAACTGGGGCAGCCGTGATTGAAAAAAAGGTGATACCCGCCCAACACTGGTTGCAACTCCTTGGTAGGCACTGTAGACTTTGTAAGAAAAGTGCAGAATGACTTTTCAGCCTATTATTCCTCAAGTCAAAGTGGGAGGTTCAATGTAGCTAGAAGTTATCAAATTCCAATGAGCAGAGGGTTTGAGAAGCTCTCAGGGATAATTGCAGAGCTGTTTTGTGCAATCAAAAATTGGGAAAATAATCCTCAATGTCATGAGTACAAAAAAATATTTCTTCCGAGTTTGTAATTTTTGTATCTTTGTTTGTTTCCTTGTAGAATATTGTGGGGTGATCAAACAAGCTGCTGTGCTGTGCTGTACGTGCAATCAGTTAAGGATCAGATGTAGAATTTTTTCGGACCAAGCACCTTTTGGTGTCTCCAGAATTTTTCTGTTGCAGAGGGACTTGCATAAATAATTGTGCACAGTTGTAGATCCAGAGTTTCTTATAGCTGTACTCTGTCTTATCACAGTTTTAAGTATTTAGCTGTAATTAGCTGGAGAAGAATTTCCTCGTATACAGTACTTGTGATCTCTGGCCTCAAAGAGAGACTTGATGCTCAAGAATTGATCATTCATCAACTTGCAAGATCTCTACCTAGATGGATTAACATGCAGGAGATGGTTAAACAGTCGAAGGATAATGTTGTTGTTGGATCCAAGACACATGCAGCCCGTTCTGGAGCACAAATGTTTTGAATTACAACTGGTGTGTACGAGCTTGGATCAACACACTTGCTGCTGCAAAGCTTGGTAGATTCACAGGTACATTCATGCAATCAACCACAGATGATCAGAAGAAGAAAGCCTGAACCAGCTACAATTTACAACAATGACAAGAATAATGTTCAGACGAAAGCACACTTGCACTTTAGTGCAAAATTCAAATACAGCCAAGTCTAAGTCCTTACAATAATTGCACTGCAACATGATCTCTCTATATATGTTCACAAGAAAGAATCAAAAGAAACCAGTTGAACCAGCAAACTCTATTATCTTCTTCTTTTGTGTGTTATGAACTGGACATCTATGACCCAAAAGCTATCATGAAGATTCTTACACAAGTTTGAACCCTCAAAATTTTCAAAACACATGCTGGCAAAACTCACTAAGAACATTCATGAAACTCTCTCTAGAGTGTGTCAAAGTTTGACACATTCAATTTACTACAATGTTACAATATGACCCTTGAATCTCTTGCAGCTGGCGAAAGTTCAGCACACTGCAATTTTAGATGCATTCCTTAATGAAAAGTATGAATTTTATTGCAAGGTTCAAACTTCAAAAGTTCTATGGCTGCCAATGTAATTTTTTTTTTGAGATCCTAGAGATGAGCAACAACAACTGATCATCTCCTCCCTTGAGAGCTGCGGACTTGCACAAAAAAGTGTCCCAGTACTGAACACATGCAGATCACTGTACTACAACACTGATCAGAAACGGATACCCAAGCGGGGCGTGAAAGGAAGGCCTACAATGCGATCCACCCGCCTGTCATCCCCACCAAGGAGTGGGAACCTAGGAAGCCATGTCCAAGTGCCATCCACCAAATGATACATAACGGCCTCATTTCCAGAATCACTCATTAGGAAGATTCTGCCACTCTGGTAGAAACAGTTCAAAGTGTGTTCTGAATTAGCTTGTTTGTTGGGAGGAAATACTTGCACATTCGTATACATTGTGGAAACCAAGGTGGGCTCTTCTATCACTTCTTGCTGCAGTAGTAATCTACGTACCACCTGCTCTGGTCCCGGCAGCTCATAGATCGAAACCTCGCAGTTCCAAATGTTGTCGACAAGGAAAACCCGGTCTTCTGATGCCACTAGATGGGGTAATGGCCGCCCCAGCTTCAGATCCTTCCACTGTTGGGGTTTGCGGAGGAGTGTTATCATGTTTCCCGTTTGCAGCACATATGCTACGCACACACCAGAGACGAAAGAGATCATGTAGAGCACGCCCTTGCAGTAAGTGCTCAAAACGGCTGGAACTTCAGTGTAGGCCACCACTAGATTGACTCTGCGAGATGCGAATACCATCACGGGAAAGTCTTCGGTGGCCGGGACATCCACAGGAGCACTCCATGCCTTGGTTCTGGAGTCGTAGATACGAAGCACGTTGTGGTACAGTCTCTCGGGGCTGCGTCCTGCTTCAAGCTCGGGTTTCCGTTTGTGCCAGTTCGACAACCCCATAACAATGAACTGAAAGCTTGCTGGGCTCTGCTCTCTCCAATCAGCTGGGTTGTTGTTGTTGTTGTTGTTCCCAGCAGCTAGTGGCGGCACCTCTATCATCTCGTGTACAATTCCGTGGAATGTGCCATCTCTAGGAAGAACCATGAACTTCCTGTTGAACGGAGAACACATGATGTAAGCTGCTACACGCGGAGTGGTGTAGCAGATCACACCAGCACACGATCGCAGCGGCACTTTGGCATGAGGTGGTAGCCATGACAAATTGGGAGCTTGCTGCCATGCATTCAGACCCAGGTTGAATGTCATCCCCAGCCTGGTCCTAGGCTGCCGGCCCGTGTGGTTTGGGTAGAAAATTGGAGACTTTGCTGCCATTGTCTCTAACACTGGTGATAACATTTGGAAGTGAGAGTCCATCAATTCTCTAGAATACTGCTTGTTCAAACAAGCACATATGCTCAGATCTTTGAGCGACAGCATGCTCATGATTCTTACAACGCAGTCCTCCGAGAGCTGTGAAGCAGGAAAGCGTATCCTACGGAAGGTATACACACAAGTTCCTTGTCTCCGACTCATGGTTTGTAGCTGGTGTGGAGGATCGATATCCGAACTCCTGAAATCCATCCACATAAGAAACAATTGAGGAAAGACTTCTAGGGTTTCAAACAATTGAAACCATTAGAATCCACCACATGACTACTGCCCAAATTGCTCACTCCCACGATAAAAAAAGAGATGTTGTTCACATTGAGACTAGAAACTCGATTCTACGCGAAAACGTCTTGTGGAAATTCAGGATATTATATTGATGGGAGAGTACATGCAGTGATCATCACCTATTTACCTGCTGCTGGAGTCAATCATGGAGGGATGCATTGGAAGGTATCTGAGATTAAGGAGCTGCTCTGCTACTTCAAGCTCGCACAACTCTATATCTAGTTTGCCCTTTCCCTTGTCAAGGTAAGACATTGGAGTTGCAGGGATGGACTGTCTATTCTGCGAAGCTCTCAGATTGTCTACTGGCCGAACTGGTGGCCGAGGTGCAACAGACTGCGAACCTCTCGGATTGTCTACTGGCCGCGGTGGCCGGGGTACAGAAGGCAGCTGCTGGGTTGCCACGGGTGGACGGCCGCGTATAGAAGGCAGCTGCTGGGTTTGCACTGGTCGACGGACGGGTATAGAACGCAGCTGCTGGGTTTGCACGGGTCGACGGACGGGTATAGGAGGCAGCTGCTGCGCTGGCCGGGGTGGCCGGACGGGTAGAGGAGGTAGCTGCTGGGTTGACCGGGGCGGTACATCAGCTAGCCGGGATGGCCGGACGGGTATAGGAGGCAGCTGCTGAGATGGCCGGGGTGGTGGCCGGGGTGGCCTGAAGGGTATAGGAGGCAGCTGCTGCGATGGCCGGGATGGTGGCCGGAGTGCAACAGGCAACTGGTCGGGACGTTCAGTTAGCCGTCTAGTCTCCTGACGTATTGGAACCTCCCGAAAACCCGGTATCATGGTGAGTGCAACCGGCTCCGAGTTTCTGTACTGTGGATTCAGTCGACTAGATCGTGTCCGGACACCAGTCCTGAAACCAAAACCAGTGGGAGCGGTAGTTGGGCGATATTGGACCCTCGCGACCACCTCATGAGCGAGTGGAGGTGAAGGACTCCTGTTCTGCTGCAGAGTCGATGATGATCGTAGCACTGGCCGATGTGCAGGAGCTGAAGGACTCCGGCTGTGCTGTAGAGTCGATGATGATCGTAGCACTGGCCGATGTGCAGGAGCTGAAGAACTTCGGCTGTGCTGTAGAGTCGAAGATAATCGTGGGCGCACTCGCCGATGGCCATCAGCTCCATCCATCTCAGCCCATATGTCAGCTCGTAAGGCTGCATTGCCTTCAACATACTCTGTAGCCAGGAGTAGCATATGGAAATTTTGTAGTTCCGGCATCTTCTTAGATCGGTTTCTGCAACTCCTGCAAAACACAATTGATCAGGGATCTTAATTGAGGATGTATAACATATTTGCTGCAACTTGCACAACCATACAAAGCAACACGTAAATGACATCGGTTCATGTGATTTCCAGGTTATCGACGAAATGCTTCCGGAAGACAACAAGAAAATGCATGCTCCTAGACGATGCATAGGATCCAATGCAAGGAAATGCAAGCTGGACTATGACTAAACGGAAGGTCCCATGACTCATCGGCTAGCATTCGATCCTACAGCCCATCCATTGACATAACAACGCATGTGCACTTCTCCTGGTTACATGACAACGATGAGAAAAAAAGACGCACTGCCATGAGCATGTACATAAATCACTACATATCATACCACAAACTCATAGCTCACATAAATCACTACATATCATATCACATACACATAGCTGAGGCCGAATAGGAGAACCTCTGCAAGCAATAGTATATCATTTCATGGGAAGATACTTGCAGGAGCATCATACAGAAACAATGATTGGAGAACCAGCTCTGCAAGCAACAGTAGACCACTTGGGACAATTGTAGGAACATCATACAGAATAGCAATAGGTCGAAAACCTCTGCAAGCAACAGAAGACCACTCAAGGAAGGATACATACACGAGCATCATACACAAACAAGGATTGAAGAACCAGCTCTGCAAGCAACAGAAGAACATCGATAAACACACGAGTTTCATTCAGAGCAACACGAGAATGTTTGCAAGCAAGCAACAACGGATCACATCATAACTTAGGATGATACATGTATATGAACATCATACAGAACAACTACAATAGGAGAACCTCTGCAAGCAAGCAAACAAGCAACAGTAGATCACCTAAGGAGAAACTTGAGCTAGCACAATACAGAACAACGACAACAGGAGAACCTCTGTAAGCAAGCAACCAACCAACCAACCAACAAACAAACAGTAGGTCACTTGGGAAGACACTTACACGAGCACAATGCCGAACAAAAATTGGAGAACCAGCAGCTGTGCAAACAACAACAACAGTTTGTATAACATGATGATCACTTGGGCAGATACTTGGAAGAGGATCATACAAAGCAGCAGCAATAACAACAGCAACACACTTGTTAGAGCGATGAGATACATGTATGAAAAACCATAGAATGATGCACAATATAAAGAGCGAGATACATGAAGCCGCATGAAGGATTAAACTTTCTCAACGCATCAAGTAAGAAAACTCACCGCTGGTGGTTGTTCGATCGAGTACAACCATCCATCGCCTACTAATACAGAATGGATCGGAACATGGGTCGAATCATCAGATGCAAGATGCAAGAAAAAAAAAAAAAAAAACACTAGTGTACTGAAAGGGAAACAAATCCATGCCCATGGGCGATATAAATACTCACCACTGATAGAATTCGCGATTCAACACTGATAGAATTCGCGATTCAACGAAAACCACTGTGATTCAACGTCGCCGGAGGAGCAGCACGCGAGCGGACTCGATCGGTTACACTCGCGGATCGACACTAACAAGTAGAAAGAAAGAAAGAAAAAACAACTGCTCTGCATAAAACAGTTGGAAGCTCTCTGCGCGAATTAGGCTACTGGAATCTCAGAGCATTCTCAGAGCTGAGGAGGAGGAGGAGGAACAAGGGACGAACGTAAAACAGTCGCAAGGTCCACGCGCGAATTAGGCTACTCGATCTGAGACCATATTCTCAAAGCTTTAGAGGAGGAGGACGAGGAGCAGGGGATCACGACAACAGTTCTCAGGGCTACTGCAGAGGAGGAGGAGGACAGGGGACGACTGACGAACTGTGCTCGTTGCGGCCCGAATTAACCTATTTGAATCTCTCACGAATGGCAGAGTTGTAGCGACGGATGACGATTAGAGGATGACGATGAGGGGAAGAAAAAGAGCAGCAGATCCTCAAGATCACGATGAAAACCCAGAAAACAAAATATCCTGCAAAACCAAAGCAATGCAAACCACAAACTGAGCTCTCAGAACACTAACAACGTCTTACGTCTTCTGGAAAGAAAGGAAAATGACTACTGTGTCTGATTCCGCTCTCCCCGCTTTGGATACTCTTAATGGGCGGTGTCCGTGCTGGTTGGACATCGCTTTTGTCTTATTTTACACAATTACCTACCTCTTGATTAGTGAGGTTAGTGAGGTGGGTTGAAGAGATCATGGCAAAGGAATTTTTTTTAATTATATGGTTAGCTAGCAACCATGATAATTACCCATGATCAGCTATGATAATTAACCATGCTATGACCAATTTTAGTCATGGTATGATATTAATTAGTCATGCTAATTTCAATTTTAGTCATATTTCATTCCATGTATTCATGTAATCTATGTATGATGATATAACTCTATAAACCACTCACTCCATTTTTTTCACCTCCTCACCTATCTTGAATCATTAAGATCACAGTGTGGAATTTGGTAATCTGCAATTCAAAACTACTCCTCCTCCTCCAAGCCCTCAAATCCTCTAGTGGTCAATGTAATTTGTTAATCATGCTCAAGTGTACCATAGATGTGAATAATTATATACTTTGATCATGTAATACAAATCTATTTGAATATATTATGTGTTGATCATACATGTGTGTACATAATTATGTATGTGAATGTATTGATCATGTACATACATGTTGCATACAAAAATATGTGAATTGAAGTGTTGAGATCATGTACATGCAAAACTTATATATAGGTGTTGATCATATGTATACCCAATTCTGTGAATGTGTTTTAATCATGTAAACAAGTTATGTGCAAATGTGTAGCAGCTGAAATGTCCAGAGTGAGGTGTTACCATGGCAAATTCAACATTTCAATGTCAAAAAATTATTTCATTTTTAACATTCCATGTCTAAGACTAGAATATTTTTATTCTAAAAGATTTTATAATTTTCCTTCACAAAAGTTCTTTGTTTTATTGAAAAAAATATTTTTTTCCCAAACTTCAACGTTTCTGAAATAATGTAATTAATGTTGAAACTTGAAGCTTATATATGCAAAATTATACTTGAATTCACATGTTGAGGTCATATATGTGCAAATTTTATATATGTATGTGTTGATCCATGCATACACAATTATGTGAATGTATCTTATATCATGTGTGCAGGTTATGTGTGAAGGGGTGTACTAGCTGAAGTGTCCAAAGTGAGGTATTACCAGGCAACTGCAACAACATTTCAATGTTGAATGGTTATTTTACTTTAAAGATTCTATGTCAGAAACAAGGATATCTCAGAATATATTAAAAGATTCTTTGTTCTCCTTCACAAAATCTTATTTGTTGAGTTTTGTTTTTGTTTGGATAACTTCAACATTTCTCAAATAATGTAATTAGTGTTAAAAGCTGGCAGAGGGGTAAGTTCGTTGCAACAATCAATTGCCCAGGAAGTACTGTACTGTGGTAGTACGTAGGCTGGTTAGGCACTAAGTAAATATTTTTGAATTTGCTAAAGTTTTTGAAAAGTACCACCCCTGGCATGCTGAAAATCTGAATAAAAACACTTGAAAGCAAAATAGCTTCACTATTTAGTTAGTATAGTTCCTAATTGTAGAATTATATTTATTTTATTTTACTTTATTTTACTTCCAAAAGTAAATGACAAAAAAATTATTATTATATTAGGCATCTTCTACCGAACCAGCCTGGGTAATATGGTAATGTGCAACAACTAACAAGGTATAACAACCCATCCAAAGAAAGATGACATTTAATAGCATTATATAGAATGTGCATTCATGTGCTTGAGGAAATTAGGAAGATTTTCTTTATTTGGTTGATTTCACATACTTCTCTAGAGAAAATAGATATATCATATCATTGGTTGTCATTCAAGAGTGGTAATGTGGTAGGAAAGATCTGAATGTTCTTCTTTGAGATGCCAAATATTATCTTCAAGCCCATGGGTCACCCAAAGATTATAGCAAAGATTTTAAGTGAAGAAACCAGAAGCAAATTCCAATTCAAATGCATAAGGTAATAATGTATGATGAGAGAGATAGTGCTAATTCATATCTGGGGCTTTGTGGTTATATTTTATCCATAGCACACAATTCAATTCACATGGCATGGGTGCTGTGTGCATTAGGAGCCCCTGTCAAGTTAAAGTTGCTGCAATTTGAAAAACAATTTTTACAATCACAATCAAGATGAGATTGCAAAGTGCTTTAGTTTATTTACCTTCACCACTGACTCTTGCTTTTCAGTATCTAATGAGCTCAGTCTATTGTGATCATAGATGGCCAAATTGAACCAGCACCCAACAGCACACCATGTAGGATGGATCATGTGTGAATAAGAAATGCTTTTTCATTGTATTACTATCCCACAGCTAACCATAGGGGTTAGTTATGTACTAACCATCCACATGTACCTACCTAATAGCCACCGAGTGCCTTCCCTCGTTACCTACCTTCATAGGAACTCACATGAGATGAGGTACTGTGCTCTTTAGGAGGTGCAGTAAAAGTTGATCCAATTTAAGAAAAGAATTTGCTGCAATCACAAATAAGATGAGATTGCAAATTAAGAAAAGAATTTGCTGCAATCACAAATAAGATGAGATTGCAAATTAAGAAAAGAATTTGCTGCAATCACAAATAAGATGAGATTGCAAAGTGTTGCAGTTGATTTATCCTCACCAATGACTCTTGCTAAAACAGTATTTATTGTAATCATTGATTTCATTTCTAAAAATTTGGGCCAAAGTGAACCAGCGCACGATGCAAGATGGATGGTGTGTGAATAGGAAACACTTTTTCATTGTATTATTGTCCCATAGTTGACCACTGTGGTTAGTGAGCACTATGGAACCACATTAGTTACCTACCTTCTAGCCATCAATCACTTTTCCTCCTTACCTACCTTTGTAGGATCCTGCTTGGGATGGCACTGTGCCCATTAGGAGGTGGATCAAAAGCTGATGCAATTTGGATAACAAATCGTTACAATTACGAACAAGATGAGATTGCAAACTGTTTTAGTTGATTTATTTTCATCAATGACTTTTGCTGAAATAATCCTTTTAATTTTGTCACCCCAAGTATCCCAGGGGATGGCTCATGGACCTCCAGGACCTCCCAATTCTAGCATCCAATAAAATTGTAGGCTTATGACCATAAGTCATGGTTCAGGGACCTCTTGATTTGCTCAAACCATGTTGGGCAAGTGCTTGGAGCACTGGGAAGCATCAGGAAACATTGAGCGACACCCTTGGAGCACCAGGAAAGCGCTAGGGAACATTTAAAAACACCAAACAACTTTAGGAAGTGTTGAGAAATACATTAGGAAGTCCAAATAGCACATCAGGAGCACACCTAGAGTTTGAGGCATAATGCTGGGATTGTCAAGGCCTAACCCAATAAATAAATAAATAAAAAGAAACGTCAGAAACCCTGGCACTCCCATTGGATTGTCCAATGCATCAAGAGCATCAAGAAGAATGTCAAGAGTGCCATAGCTCCAAAAAAAAAAAAAACATAACTAAAAAAAATTTGACGCCTCTCAGCATCACTCCCAAGCATCCTCGTGTGCCAAGAGCATCGGGCAAAACTCTAGGAATATCAAGACTCCAAAAAAAAAACCAAAGACTGACTTGTCAAGTGCAATGTCATAGACCACTTCAGGCAGCATGCCAACACTGTAAGGACCACACAAAATAGCATGTCAACACACCAGGGACCATGCTCTGAACACCATCTGTGAGGTAAATGTGAACCAGAAAAATAAGAATGTAAAAACAATGTGCAAGGGAGGGACATTCCCATATGTCACAGGACATCCCTAGCCTAAGTACGTTCCTTTTTGGCACCCCTGCCCCTAATGAACCTAATCAACATAGTGTACTGTAATTATCTATTTATTTATCAGAAATTTGGGTGCCGGAGCAAACAAGCAGCAACTAACACACCATGTAGGATGGATGGTATGTACAGAAACACTTTTTCATTGTAATATTGTCCAGCCACACTATCTACCTACCTAGTGGCCACCAAATGCCTTCCCTCGTTACCTCCCTACATAGGGACCCACTTACATTCCCTTCCTATTTACCTATGCAAATACTTACCCACGTACACAGGTAGTTTACTTAGATGATGTATTTGAAGGTTGAAATAGGAGGATTTACAAGACAGGTTCTCAAGGTGGAAAACTTATTTGCCATTCATCCAATGGATGGTGCACTGGTGGGTTCTAGGTTGGTGTGCTCATCACGAAACCTTTAATTTGAAAATCAAATGAATGTTTCCCAAGAGAGATGATAATATGTGATTGAGGACCACCAACAAAAAAAAATTGTAGCTCAACGAAGGTCTTGCTAGATCTGCATTTCCAAGTGCCACAATCACCATAACAATACCAATAAAAATTGTGCACCCACACATCTAGTTGCATCATTTGTATTCATACAACACACAAGCAAGAAACAAGACAAAAATTGGTGGTCAATGTACACATTTTGTGGCCATGTGAGAAGGTACTCAATAATAATTAAAATTGACACTCCCTGGAGGGAAAACTTGGAAAACCTCTGTTGAAAAATGGTTGTACATACATAAAGGAAAACTAAAAGGGGATTGTACTACCAATATGTTTATGCTTTCTTCCCATAGTGAAACTTGTATTTTCACACAGTTTTGTCCCATTGTCAATCAAGCAGCTCCTTGCTTAATGGCGCTGCCCCTCATGGAAAGTTCAAACCAACAGCTGTTACCAGGCATTCCATGAAGTTCCCAAAAAATGAACTCATAATCACTCTAGGTAAAAACACCTTGTGAACCTCAAAATGTGGACCAAATGAAACCTACATTGTTCTGGATTTTCTACCAGTAAATTTTGTGTTTGCATAGGGGAAATTCAAAGATTTTCTAGGTGGTCCCAAAAAATAAATTCATAGTGCACACTAAAGCCATGATGCTCATTCCTCAACATGTGGGACCAAATGAAACCTACATTGTTTTGGAGTCTTCACTTCTAAATTTCATGTTTGCATAGGGGAAATTCAAAGATTTTCTAGGTGGTCCCAAAAAATGAACTAATACTTCACATTAAAGCCAAGATGCTCCTTCCTCAACATGTGGGACCAAATAAAACCTACATTGTTTTGGAGTCTTTACTTCTAAATTTCATGTTTCCATAGGGGAAATTCAAAGATTTTCTAGGTGGTCCCAAAAAATGAACTTATAGTTCACATTAAAGCCAAGATGCTCCTTCCTCAACATGTGGGACCAAATGGAACCTACATTGTTTCAGAGTCTTGACTTCTAAATTTGATGTTTGCATAGGGGAAATTAAAAGATTTTCTAGGCGGTACCAAAAAATGAACTAATACTTCACACTAAAGCCAAGATGCTCATTCCTCAACTTGTGGGACCAAATGAAACCTACATTGTTTTGGAGTCTTTGCTTCTAAATTTTATGTTTGCATAGGGGAAATTCAAAGATTTCTAGGTGGTCGCAAAAAATGAACTCATGGTTCACACTAAAGCCAAAATGCTCATTCCTCAAAATGTGGGACCAAATGATACCTACATTGTTTTGGAGTCTTTACTTCTAAATTTCATGTTTGCATAGGGGAAATTCAAGATTTCCTAAGTGTCCCACAGGGAATGAGAGAATGGAGTCTTACTTGTAAATCTCATGTTTGCATAATGGAAATTCAAGATCTCCACAGGGAATGAGAGAAAGACTCTTCAGGGATATAGCTGTTGTAGCTTTTTGCATTCTTGTTCTCAAGAGAAGAATGATCTGTCAAGAATGATGAGAACCCACAATTGTGTGTGTGACATCTTGTTATTCTGTGCAACAATCATCTCAAATAGCATAATTATACTTGTTTGTACAATATACTGTCTTCAAGGAATGCCATAGATTCTTCTTTGTGTACACTCCCCTAATTATCTCTTTGATTTGGGGGCTGTCTTTGATTTGCTCATGGATGACCTCTTTCTCACCCTGGTTTCCTGACAAGTTCATTTAATTCACAAGACCTACAACCTGATGTTTGCTATTACTTTACTTGTCTTCGAACAATCTGTTTTTCTCAACTTTCAAGCTCTTCAGAGCTTCCCTCTTGACCCTCGTTGAGCGGTTGAGTTTTGAGTTTTTTTGTTTTTTTCTAACCTATTTTTCCAGCCTTCAACAATATTTCTGTTGACTTAGCAGCTTTTGGACAGCAGTAAAGAAAACCTAGTACTGTTTGATTACTGGTATATCACATTTCTTGGAGAAAGAATTTGGAGTAAATTCAAGCCATACCTGCATGTTGTGACATGACTACTTCCAAATCTCTTCAAATCTCCTTTCCCTAACTCACCTTATTTCTAGACTTGCATCACTAAAAGGCCTAGTGCAGAACCTGCTTACAACACAACCTTCATTCCTGTTACTTCAGGTACACAATTCCTAAATCCACAACATTTACACCCAATTCTTTCTCCTATTCTCAAGTTTGCCATCTTCTCTACCACCTATCCCACCACAATTTGAATGCCAACTGATGGATCAAGAAAAAAGGCATACCAACAATTCATGCCCAACAAGCACCCAGCAGAGTAGACTGTCTTCCTTAATGGAGGGTGCTTCTCAAACTGTGACCTTCTGAATCTCAGCCACTGTGACTCATACTGCACTGAAATTGCAACCAAAGTATTCAATGAGACCACTGAATGTGACCTCTTGCACAACCTACCCAGATTGAAAACTGTCTGAAGAAAATCATTTCACAATTTGCAAACAAAAACTCTTAAAATCTATTGGGAAAGGAATTTGAGATAAGGAAGAAAATGGGAACAAAAGCATCGGAAGCCTTATCATGACTTATCATGGTGGCTGCACTTATAGGTGCCTCCGCTTATTGAGCATCTAAAAGGAAAGCTTCAAAATCAATAGCCACAAGTGAGGTTTGAAACAACACCAGGACAAGCATCTGTGGAAGCAGTCCAGTTGAGAACTGCACAACCAAACACAAGTTGTTACCCCATTCGACAGAGAAGTTTCTCTCCACTTTGAGGGAAATCAGGATCACATCACATCAAATATAACAATCAGCAATGCTCTGCGTGGTTTGCACAATATGTTCAGAAACCAGTTGTACTCAGATAGGCTAAACTAATGTGTGTAGCAAAATTACCACAATGTTGTTAGAAGTGTTGGAGATTGCTCTCCAGCACCATCTTGATGAAGCTTATGTTCTACTTAATATACACTATTGTACAACCTGGGTTCATGATACTCTCTTGCTCAAATTTGGCCACATATGGGTGCTTCTTCAGCACTTTCCACACTGCCTCTTTCACTGCACCTGTTCCCATGCCATGCACAACAAAAAGCACTGACTGGGGAGCTCGACTTGCCAGTGCTCTGTCCAACTCCTGTAAAGATTCCTCCACTCGACAACCGCGCAAATCCAAAGTATTCCTAGAAGTCTGTACTGCAACCTCGTATTTAGGCTCTGCTGCTGGAATCTCAGGCTGCTTTGACTGAATTGGCTTAACCAGCTGCTGATAGTGGGAGAAGAAAATCAAAGTTAGTGCAACTCATAGATCTGCTTGTCACTGCAAAAGACTTTGATCATACTAGATCACACAGCACATGAAGCCTGACATGATCCTACGGATGCCCAATCTTGTTTTATCTGCTCAAGTTAGCCAAGAGCTGCATCAAGATGCATCAAAATGCAATTGAAGGAGAAAGGAACTGAAGCTAACTAAACAAATCTAAATGAGTGCCCTGGCTCTTTTTTTTTTGGGTTGTATACATGTTACCCTTTTGGGTAGACTCTTTTAGAATGATAAAAATTCTCCTTTTCTTAAGTCAACCCCCTGGAATCATCATCATAAGAATTACAACATTTTTTCTGGCAGGAACCTAGTAAATAACAGTGGACAGATATGTAAGAAAGCATAGGCATGAAGTAGATTTACTTGTATTGATGTTCTCACACTCCTTTCTCCTGAAGCTCCAGTGCTCCCTCTTGTTATAATTTCACTAGCCTTCACTTTCATTTTCAGAGCACCAAGTTGCACAGTCAGGTACTCACTGTCACCCTGTGGTGGCTCCACAACAGTTGCTGGCAGTTTTCCAAGCCGTCGAATTACGACCTTGTCACCCACAGCAAGAACTCCCTTAGTGCCATCTGAGCCATTTTTTTGCAGAAATGGCATGTCCACCTCCCCATGCTTTGGATTGTACTCTTCAGCAATTGTTGCTATGGCAGCTTGAGCATCCCGCATGGACAATGGATTCTCTTTCAAGCCACTCTCTTGTACCAATTCTTGGAATCTTGTCAGTACTTGCTCCATTCTTGCATTTGCTTCCATGATGCTTCTGTCAACTTCCTCTTCTTGTAAATATTGAAGTTTGGCCTCACGCTTTGCCAAATTATGCACCTCAGCTTGAAGCTAACAGACCACAGCAAGCCTATGTCAGCCCTCAACATCAAGGAGAACATCTACAAGACTGGAAGATCAACCTCAATTATATGTTCTATAACCAGATTTCCCCAGACAAAACAATAGTGCCACAATACATCTGTAAACTTTTGATGAGCTCACCTCGTAATGTAGCTTTGTGATGGCTGCAAGAGCTACACCTGCAGCTTGGGCACGCTCACGCTGTTCATCTCGTTGCTTTACAAGGGGCACCATCAGCTCACTCATCCTTTCACCAAGAGTTGCAGGAACCAGCTTTGTTACAAGTTCCCGAGCACGTGTCAGTACTTTTTGGTCAAACCCGAGAGATGCTGCAATATCAAGAGCATTTGATTGCCCCGCAACCCCCCAAAGCACACGGTAAGTTGGTCGCAATGTTTTGACATCAAACTCAACTGAAGCATTCTCAAATTGTGGATCTTGGTCTTTCAATCTGCGGAGCTCGGCGCTGTGGGTTGTGGCAAGGGTTAACTGTACTGATGATGCTAGGCTGCCAAGAACTGCTGTTGCAAGAGCTGCACCTTCGGATGGGTCAGTCCCACCACCAATCTCATCAAGGAGAACCAACGATTTCTTGGTGCCTGCTTCCAGTATTTCACATACTCGTCGGATGTGACCACTGAAAGTTGATAAACTGCGCTCCAGTGACTGCAAAAGAATTTTCCTTCATCATTAATTTGCATAAGACAACAAACCCAGCTGTTTGCAAAGCTGCATATCAAATCTGCAGAGCTGTTGCAAATGGCTGGAATGGACTCCCTCTAGTACCTACAGCCCATAAGCTTTTTAACAGTGTCCAGCACATCCCAGCTCACTAAATTTTAGAAAAACAACCAGAGATTGATGTCAGAGTTTCAAACATCACCTGGTCATCACCAATGTCTGCCAGGATTCGGTCAAACCAGGGCAACTGTGGCTGACCCACAGCAGGTACAAATAGCCCTGCTTTTGCCATTAACACAATCACACCCAAAGTCTTCAATGTTGCTGTCTTTCCCCCCGTGTTAGGACCTGTGATTGTAACAACCTTGACAGACTCACAAATCTTGATATCAATTGGGACTGGCAATGTAGTCTCAATGAAACCAAAGCTTGAAGCATTTCCAGTGGAAATGCTTGAGGAGGAGGATCCTGTATTGATTTTGTTCTGGTGGATCACTCCATGCCACTGAGTATTCAATGATGCTGAGAGTGCAGTTCCCAGTAAAAGTGGGTGCCTAGCACCCTCAATGTCCACCATCAATTGATCCATATAGGGATTTTTGTGAAAAATGGCCATATTGTTTTCACAAAAGACAGGACGAACTGCATTTAGCCACATGGCATACCCTGCTCTTGCACATGCAAGATCAAGAGCAGTAACTCGCTGCAACAAATCTATCATGCTTTCAGACATATCAATTAGTGTGAAAGTCAAGCTTTGTAAAACAGCTGTTTCTTCAGCTTGCTCAGCTGCAGCAAGTCGTATCTCCTCATTGTTGAACTCCAATGCAGGCTCTGGCTCCATGAACAGAGTGGCCCCTGAGTTACTGACATCCAGTGTAACTCCCCCAGATAGCAGTCCCTTGTGTGATGCCCTGACAGCAACACAAAGTCGTGCTCTTCGGCGAGTCACAAGAGGTGAATCCATCCCTCCTTTGTCAGCAACCATCATAGCTGTTTGTTTCAAAAGGGCTTCAAGGGAAGACATGTTCTGTTGCCTCCTCCTCCGGACTGCTGCTAGCTTGGAGCTTGCTGAGTCAAGTACAGTGGAGAAGGAGCAATCCAAGCATTGTTCGATCGATGCCTCCAACTCCACACATAAACTAGAACCAACCATGATTGACTGCAGTGGAGATATCAATGCAGGACCTGAACAGAGACAAAATCAGGGATGAGTTTAGGGTCTAGAGATTAAAATACCTGAAGTAGGTATCTTTCCCAATTATCTTCCTCCTTGTCAAAGAGAAAGACTATACACATAAACTGACCAAGCAATCTATGAACCATCACTTCCCTACCACTAAACCTTGTTCCATACAAAGGAGAAATTAGTCTACACAAATAGGACCCTACCTTGTTGAACTTGGTCATGCAGGCGGCGGGCAGAGGACAAGGTCTTCTTCACTGCACAAAGCTGAGTCACTGTACAGACATTACCAGAAAGTGCACCTGCTACAATACCTCGCAAATCTTCAATGCCAGAGAAATTAAGAGGAGTGGAAAGTGACCTTGCAGCTTCTGTTTGCGCTTGAAGCTCCTCGCTTTCATCCACTGAGGCACCGATCGGAAGATAGCCTTCCCTTGCAACCAAAATCCCCATTGGAGTGCATGCAAATTGCGCCACTTGAGTACAGATCTTTGGCCACTCAAGAAGACCCTTTGTTATGCCTTCCACATCGCCTCTTTCATGATTGCTCTCAATTTCACCATCCTCAATATCAGCAGCTTCATCAGTGCTTTGGTCCAACAGACTGCTACTCACCTCTTCCAAGAGTTCGGCACCCCTATTGATCTCCTTCACAGCATGAGAAACTCCCCAGGGTCTTTCTGGCAATGGAAATGGATTGTAAGATTTGTAACAAGAAGCTTTTACACAAGATGAGAAGACATGCAGATTTGGAAGAGTCATCATCCTGCATCTATCATTCCTTGGTACAGAGACTCTGCCACTCCCAATTTTTGATTGTTGTGCTGAAGAGACCTTGAATAGAATGGATGACTTCAGTGGCATCAACAAACAATTATTCCTCTTCTTTCTTTGAAAGCAAGAATTAAACAAGCTCCGAAGCTCCATGCCATCCATGATGCCCACCAATGTGTCCCAACTTTCAGCCCAATAACAAGGCCATGTAGAGAACTACTTGTCTTCGTTGGTTGCCATCTTCCCCATCACAAAGTTTGTGGCTGGATAATCAAGTCTATCAAAAGACTCATTCAGTTCTTAATGAGATTATCAAGTCTGCACATGACAGAGAGGGCCTACTTCTCCAAGGACATATGTGTCCATATAGCATTATGCCTGCACACATTCCAGATCAAGGATTTAAGGTCAGGAGCTCAAAGCAAATTGAAGAGTACACAATCAAGCTCAATCCCGATCCTGTGAATGAAGGTGGATCACACAAAATAGTATACTCTGGAAAGAAGAAACATACAAGCTTCAATTTGAGACTATGGTTTTAGGGTGTCAAAGATTTCACAAGTTTTTGAGATTTCTAACTGATGCTTGAGGTCTTAGGATTTGGACATAAGTCCAGTTGCAGAGCATCAGAGGAGAACAGGATCAGAAAAGAAAGCTGCAATTACTATGGAGCGCCAAAATTCTGCACTCAAATTTTTGCAACAACCTCAACCCAAATTCAAACGATGTTGGATGACACAGAAAAGTCTATTATGTAAAGCTAAAATGTACAAGATTCTCTTGGAGACTTTGATTTAGGGTTTCTAAGATTTGACAAGTTTTGTGAGATTTCTAATTGACGTTTGAGGTGTTAGGATTAGGACATACCGCCACTTGCAGAGGATCAGAGAGGAAAGCTGCAATTTGGATGGAGAACCAAAAATTCTGCACTCACATTTATGCAGGAAGCTTTTGCAGCATAGCCAAGATCCTGCACCAATTTTTTTCGCAGGAAATGTTTTTGCAATAAAGCCAAAACTCTGCACGCTAACAATTGCAGGAATTTTTAACAACAACAACAACCTCAATCCAGATTCAAAAACAACCTCAATCACAAATTCACAAAGCAAACAATTGAATTGCCCGATAATACTCCAGAGCCTTGAACCCTAAAAACAGCCAAAAACCCTAAACCCTAAAAGCAGAGAAGGGAAATTGTTTGGACAAAACGCGACCACAAAAAACTGATCACTCTCCAGGAACTATTGAACTTTGCAAAGTCATGGATTATGAACAAAAAATTTTGAAAATCAATACCTTATAGCATCTCCTTCCTTAGATGCTCAGTATGTCACTCTGGATAATAAAATTAAATGTCTAAGTTTAGCTTTTCTTTTGGCAACCCCACCAATAAAACTGTAACTGGAACCCCACATATGTGGGGAACTACTAATAGCAAACCACCTGGACCAATCAGAAATACTGATCCAATTTATTACACTCTTTTTTGGAGGTGCATAACTGTGTTGTGCCCTTTACCAGGGACGGCAAGTTGCACGTATTTGGTGCAGAAAAACCAATTTCCTGAGCTAGACTGACACATTTTGACTTTTTCCCAATGTATTTTCCTGTCTGGAGTCACATAGTGAGCACCATTGGAAACGCTCTTAGTACCTTGGCCAATTCGACACTAACTATATTATTTTCAGAAATGTTGAAATTTTCAAAAATTATATCTTCCAAATCAAAAAATATTGTGAAGGAAATAGTGAATATTTAAGATTATTTCATTTGTTGAAACAAATGTTTCAAAATTAATTAATTATTCGACAAACATGTGTTGAAATGGCCAAGGTACCACGGCACCAACCCCAAACACAAGTTAACTTTGAAACCTACTAGTGGACCTAGGCCCACATTACCTTAGGAGTCAGGGCCAATGTTCAACCCAAATTTAAATCCAGCATTCCTATTGGTGAAAAAGTTGAAATCAGCCTCAAGAGCCTTACAGTAGGAGTCAAGGCTGAAATAGAAAAAAAAAAACTTTTCAATCTGCCCCAAGCTACTAATAAATGCTGAACTTTATTGCCATGTATTGGCCCCAAGGCTGAAAAAAGGATACCGTCAAATTTGGGAAGCCAATTTGCAACCCTTAGGGCCAATGTCCCAGCATTTATTAATATCCTCACTTCAATGTTATAGCATTTACTAAGTAACTTGGGGCCAGTTTGCAACCCAAAAATGCTCAAAGTTAGCCTCAAAATTGTTTGACCAAGACTCCTAGTGTAAAGGGGGCCTTAGGAATGATTCACACATCTTGTTAGGCCATTGGTGCTAAAGAAAAAAGTTATAATAAAAATAGCTAAAAGGATTTTATTTTTATTTTATAAAAATTGTGAAAAAATGCATCTTGTAAGTAATAGCAATCATGAAAGTTAACCACACAAAAATAGTTTGCATGATCACACATGAGGCCAATGCTACATGCCAGGAGCAAGGCCTTCTTGTATACAAATTTACTAGAACCCCGTGGCCGGGAAAAACCTTTAGATTTATGGAATGTAGTCTAATATTTAAATAAATCTTTAATTTTAATTGAAGCTTCATTTTTAAGATGTGAAAAAAAAAGGTAAGAATAATGATAATGGATATGAAGGTTTATTTAGTTTAATATTTCCTCACCTTTTTATTTCCCTCATTTCTCATATGGTCTCCAATAATTCATCATTATTTATGCCAATCTCAAATTATATAACATGGACATGAAAGACACAGGTTAACATATTTCTTTCATGTTATTTTCTTAAATGATATTGAAATAATAAATTTGAATTACCACTTTAAGTACAAACAAAATGAACCACTTGAAGCCATAGATTTTGGAATGCTTCACATCACACTTAACTTGGAACTAAACCATATATTTCACAAGGAATTCAAATGAATCTTTCAAAATTATCAAATCATTTGCTCCTCTTCTCACTTGCTTCTAGAGCTCTACATTTAGCCTTTTAAGCTAGTTTTAAATTTTTGTATATTTTGTATAGGCATGCTTGAAGATCACCTATTTCTCACCATAAGGTTCAAGCTAATTCTAATATTAGTGTTGTAAAAGTGAATGTGTACTCCTTGCCTAGGTGCAACCCAACAAAATCACACACTCATCTTTTATTGAATTGGAGATAATCTCATAGCATTAAATTAGACATCACTTTTTCCGTTTAACCTTTTAAATATTGACTTGGGTCATAGTTTGAAACAAGTTGTAATGTCTTCAATTTCAAGAGTAATTGTAATCATGTTCAGTTTATTTTCCTTGCCCTCCATCCCAAAATTCCCACCAAAGGAAAAAAAAAAAAAAAAGATTGTATCATTCCGAGTATGAGCACTTTTGACACAACAAATCCCTACCCTAGTCATCAATCCATAGAAGAAGTAAGGAAAAAAAAACATGTAAGTTACATAACTCCAAGGGGACTATAACATTCCTAATTCTAGTTCTTTCTCATCAAAGGTACATAGTAGATTTATGTAGTATATTCATACATGCATGAAGTGGCACCGACGCTTGTCCTTATTATGGGTGCGTGGCTGCACACAAATTGTACATCTGTTTTTAGATATGTAAGTTAGAGGCTTTTTGAATTGCCAAAGAACAATATCTTGGATTCACAGAGACAAAAAGGAATCCTCAATCTGCTCAACAAAATCTTTGTGACCAATCCAAGTAACCAATCTAGCTAAGTATATAGTCCACTTAAAAATACCTCATGTTTTGTGCATCCAATCAAGTGTTGTGGGTGGGCAAAGTTCCTAAAACAACCCATGTATAGAAACTGAAGGAAATGCATGAATCAAAAAAAAATTATTAATCAAATGAACCCACTTTGTTTCCTACATGATTATCCCTAACTTGACTCAAATATGTGAAGCCATGATTTATTTTTACTTTAATTTTTGAATTTTTCAACATGTACAAATTATTTTATTATTAGGATATGGCCCAAAAGTTGCCAGATTCCCCAGCTCCCAAAAAAAAATCATATTTCTGCAATAGATTTATAGCCAAAAATATAGAATGACAATTTAAAATACTCTTACTTCAATATCCTGTCTAGAGTTTAAAGCCATATTTGGCTAAATTTTCATGTGGATGATTGCCAGCCACAGCAGCTACAACAAAAAATTGAAGAAAAAGGGGGAAAAAAAAACCATTGTTGTGATTTCTGTTTTAGAATGCTTAAAAAAGTCAAAACCATGTCAAGAAAACAGATGGGTCTTGCTGAACACAATGTGAGGGAACATGGGAACGTGTCGGAAAATGAGTTTCTTAATTATAAAATACAAGGGAGGTCCTTTAGAAGTTAGTAACAATGCTTTTAGGTTACGTGTGTGAAGGGTTTTCCGATTTAAGCTCAAAGGGCATTGAACTGCTGAGGTTTTAAGCAAGTATTGGTTTTTTTTAGGGGGAGGGGGGTTACTTTTCTAGTTTGACACTCTATGTTTTAGTCTTCTACGAACGTCAAATGGCACTTTCCCCTTGTAAGTGGCATGTCACGCATGGATTGTGCAAATGAAGTTGAAGATTCATCATGGATTGTGCAAATGAAGTTGAAGATTCATCGTTCAAGTGTCAAAACTTGGCCTTTGTCAATTGGACTTCTTACCCATCTTGAAGCACATGTGTATAGTTTTGCAACGTGTTTAAGCCATAGTAATTTTTCAGCGGGATGCTGCACCTAGTTGAGGTTTTTTTTTTCTCTTCCACACATCATAGCTAGTGCACCTCCATCAGCTAGTTGATTTGTGGCATACAATAATTTTTTTCATCCTAAGTCTTCTTTGTTATCATTGATCGTCATTTTGTGACCTTGGGACCTATTTGCATAGGGTTTTAACTTTAATTTTTGTTGATTGTTTGCTTTTGTTTTTTTTTTGTGTTTACTTGTGCTCTCATTTACCTTGTTCTTTTGATGGATGGGTTCTCGTCCTTGATATTTTATATACAGGGTTTTTTTTCATCGTGAAGCACAAGTTCAGCATTATCACGATGGTAATGACCTTGTTGGGATTTTACAATGTATTAAGAAGGCACCTTAAATCCTTAAGATTCCTTCGTAAGAGAGAAGGTCATCTTATGTCTACTCCTTAAGAGAGGGAAGGATCTTACACCTATACATAGTAGGCACAATTTTCCTCCCTCTCTTAATGAGTAGACATAAGCTCAGTCCTCTTCCACAAGGAATTTTTATGGACATTAGTTGGCCTTCAAATGCATTAGGGAAATTCTCCAAGTTCTTAATGTTAGGGTGAGTGCAATTGGGGATAACTGGCTTATTCGTTTGGCGTGGTCATGTTCAATTGCATTTGTTATTACCATAAGTGATTGTAAAGCCCTACGAGTTTTTTCTTTTAAAGTGTATTTTGAGGCTATATTATAAAGCAGAATGTGACACCAGAGCATTTCAAAAAACCGGAATGCCCTTCATCAAATGTTACAGAGAGCATTCCATTTTCTAGAATGCCCCATCTTTTTTCCTCAATTTTTCTTTTATACCCAATAGGTACCCACACCAAATATTGTCAATATTGAAAGAAATGAGGTCCATCTTATGACCCACCTCTATGGGGAAATTGCCAAAACTATAGTGGGAAGATATTCTATTTTAAATAGGCAAAAGTGAACTGAACTATGGGAGACACACCCATTGTAAAACACAAGTTGACAATCAAACACTTCTTCATATAGTTCTCATTTTTTGTCCTTTTTAGTGATCTTCATTACTATGGATGTTCCAAGTGGAGGTTTACAATATTTCTTTGAGGTTCCTTAGGAAACTCAACAATGAAGACGCGAGAAGAAAATGAATATGTCTAAAGAGCTAAAATCCTTGGAAAAATAAGTTAGAACCCCCTTTACTTTAGACCCCATATATTTTTTCATTTCTTTTCCATTTTAAACAATTTATAAAAATATAAGCGCACTAACTTGAACTTTACAATTCCTTTTTCAACTTTAAAGGAAATTGAGCTATGTTTAAAGACTTTAACCTCTAAATTCTTTCCCTACCAAAAAGTAAACACTTGTCAATAGTGCCAAACTAAAATTATTTTCAAAGGTTTTCATATCTTTTTCATGTTTTGTCCATTTTGAGGAATCTTCTTGACAATGGGTGTGCCAAGTGGAGGTCTGCAATATCTATTTTAACTCCAAAGGCAACTGAGTTATATACAAGGACTTTTGGCTTTCTAGGAGCTTAAGTGTTTGGACATTGACCTATCTAACCTATCCATGTAATAGATTAGATTAAATGTATTTTAAATCATTTTCTAATTGCATGATAGCTTCCATCTTTCTTGGTGAAAAATCGCCAATTTTTTCCCAAATTTTAAGATTAACTAGATGTAGGCTTGGATTTCATGCGTGGAATTTTTCATTTTTCACGTAAAATCAACCTTATTGAAAAGGATAACTCCTATTGAAAAGGATCGGCTGTTGTTCCAATATGGATAGATTGACATCAATGATTTGCTAGATCTCATCATAATAATGATGTGTGTTTTCATTTTACACATCATGACTATAAAATTGTCACCAATTTTAAACCAACCATCTATGTTATTTGTTAAAGTAATCCTTTTTTTCATACATGCCCCTCACCAACTTCAATCTCTTGCTTACAATTGTTTATCGCCAAAACCTAAGTCTATGTCATTCCCTAGGTCTAAGGGGGTTGTGAGTTCATGGAATTGAAGTTAACATTGAATGAGGTTGGGCCATTGAAAATGGTATGGGCATTAAGATCAAGGTACTTGAATTTGCTAGATTTGCCATGAGATTTTAAAAGGTCTAACAACATGCATTGAAACTAGAATGCTTGTGCTTATTAACTTGGCACAAGTATTTCTTGCACCACATCATGTATATCTTGATAATTACTTATAACATTGTTATTGTTCATCTTGCTCATCTCAGATATTATTTACAAAGAATAGGTTATTGGTTTTGTTGTTGTTGGATTCAAAAATAAATAAAATTACAAAATTATGGCAATGTAAATATTAAGATTCAAACAATAAATATGTTCATTGTTCATCATGCATTGTGCTCATTCTTGGGTTCCTTTGATGTGAGGAGTTTATATGTCATTAGGTTTTTAAATCACTAACACACTGTTCATTACACATAAATGAAATTCATCATCAATTGCAGATTTTCATGTTTTTTTTTGGGAGGGTAGTGTCATTAGATTTAAAGTTACCAAAAAATTGTTTATCACTCATTTCAAGGTTTTTTTTTTGTGAAAATGTGTTTGGAATTCATGAACATTTTTTAGCTTGTTCATTGCAAGTGAAATTTCATTATGCACATCGGATTGTCATTTGCTAGGTTTTTTTCTATGAAGACTTTATGTTAGCAAGGTGCCACCCGAAACTTCAATTTTAAATATTTTTACATTTCATAAAATCTTTGTGATTTTTGACCTATTTTTTTATTGTTTTTGTTTTAAGTAGGAATATTTAAGTATACATCATTGAGTTACTTCAATGAATATATAACATTTGATGTATTTCAATAAATTTAGGGGATACATAAGTTATTTTTTTGATCTCATTTATAGATTCTTTTGGCATATTAAAACAATTAACCATTACTTTTCAAAGCATCTTGACACCTCATAAGTAAAAGAACATTTTTACGAATGGGTGAAAGCAAGAAAAAAGGAACTAACCAATGTGTGAACAATCTTGAAAAACCATTTTTTTTTAATTTGAAAAATCACCATGGAAAAACTACATGTTAAAAAAAAAAAAATTCTACTTTTGAAGTTACAACCACAAAAAGTTTCATGAAAATTCACCATGTTTCAAGAATCCTTTTATATGTTTAAAGCACTTAAGAAAAGCATATGGACAAGTGGTTTTTTTGTATCAAAAGTTTTTTTCCCTTACTAAATGTTCACCAAATTGTTTCAATTGTTTTTTGAACTCTAATATATTCTACAAGAAAGGATCCATGTGTTCAAAACATTCAAAAAATAAAAATACATATAAATTTTTAGATTTTATTGTTTGAATGTCCTTTTACATTGTTATAGTTTTGAATTTGTAATCATGGTTCAAAGTAAAGTTATATATTTGACTATAATGTAAGGCTTGATGCAAAAGACATTGACTTTTTATCATGTTATATGTCATATTTGGCCTCAAATTTGATATTCAAGTTTTAAAACTACATGAAAAATGCAGTATAAACCAATAAAAATTTGCCACATGAAAAATGTAATCCTTGGAAGGGATTTAAACCTTGCTGCAACTAGCTTCTTTTTTCATGCTTTCACCCTTTTGTGAACTTGTAAATTTCAATATTCATGGCCAACCAAGTTACATTGGGTTGGATTGCAAGTGGGTATCAATGATGAAGTCCACGTTTTGAAATTATGCAAAAATATGCTCTAAGATTAAATAGAAAGATAAATTGTTAGTCCCCCTAAGTGGGAGTACTTCCAAAAACAAGGTGGTTGAAAATAGACTAAGAGATTTATGAGAGAGAAGAGAAGGGGGAGTGGTACACAAGTAAAGATTATGTAAACATAATAAAAATGAAGTTATTTACACCCACCAAAGTAGGAAATCATTGTTGTAGTACATTGGGAGGATTAAAAAGCTCAAATGCAATTTGCCCCATTGATGTTCCACAACTTGGAAAATTCAACACTTTGATGCCTAAGTATGTAGCTCATGTAAGGAATGTTTTTATTTTCAAACTTAGAAGAAAATTTTTAAATGCATTCAATAATCACAAGGGTGGGTTTTGGCCCAAGACATGTATATCTTATGTTGGAGGTCATTGGATCAACTCTTGTAGCAACCCAATACATATTTTTAACTTGTAATGAAATGAATACTATTGAAAACCATTAGTAGTTGTTATTTCATGTTTATGTAATCTGAAATTGGATACAAATATAAATTCTTCTTTCCCTTGAATGTGTGGTGGTTGGATCAAATGACGATAATGTCATTTATGTGTTTATGCAAACTTTGATGAATCCTAAAAGCTTAACCAAAATTTGATTAATAGTAGGCTAATGACATTTGGGGTAAATGGGGTATATATTTTCCAAAACATTAAGTCAAGGGTTAGATGGTGCATATGTGATTGCATTTCTAATGGTTAATATTTTTGAAATTTGCTATCAACATTTTACATTTATCTTACCAAGAGACCTACAACATTTGTTCTCAATGTTTGCCAAGATCATGGAAATGTGTTTAACCTTTTTGGATCCTAAATAATGTGAAGTCATGTAATCAAGTTATGTTGTCCCTTACCTATTAAATTGTGTTATGGAAAAGTCACCACTCCAAAAATGGCATTCTATGACAAGTCAATTTTTATTAGACTAGTTGTTTATGCCATTTACAATCCAATTGGACATTTTAGTTTTGGGTGAAAACACATTATGGTGGACCCCTTTAAGGTGTGACATTTTATTACTTTCCAAAGATGTGCATGTTTGAGTGTATCCCACCTTAAACTTTTGAAAGATTTTCACAATATTTTTGCATATTAAGTTAGAATATAATCTAGGCAAGATATTAAAAAAGAAATTATTTCATTTCATTTTATAAAGTGGGAGATTGGAATATATTTGTGGAAACAAATGTAATGTAATGTACATGTGTACTAAAAAACACAAATTTATTCCAGAAAAAACTTAAATGATTTTTTATTTTTATGAAAGTTGAAGGTATATTGAACCATGTCATTTCACATAGTTTGAATCGTGTTTGCATACCATGTGACAAATTTGAAAATTTTCATCTCAAAAATGAAATCTTTTTAACAAAAATGTGATAAATGTGTGGTAAATTAAAATTTTGACAAATAATCACAATCGCATGGAAGATGACAAGCATAGCTAGATGGGCCATAATTTTAATTCTATTAAAACTAATTATTTTGATTAATAAAACCTTAAAGTTAGTACAATTAAAATGAAACAATGGCCCTATTATACCCTATTATTTATTTATTTATTTTCATGTGAAGTATTGATCAATTATTTGTAACCAACTAGTTAGTTAATTATGATTTAATTCATAATTATTAATGTAATAATATTCATTAAAAGAAATTTTGCCCTTTACAACTAAAAAGTCTATGATTATAAGTCTTAAATGACTATATGTATTGTCGCAACCCTAGCCTTGGACTTGCAAGCAAGGGAAAGACTTGTAAAGGTGTGGGCTAAGAGTGAAATTCAAGAGTCACATTTCATGCTCCCATGAATGTAAGAAAGTGTGAGGGAATGAACCCCCACACTCCCAAGTGAGCTCCCATTTTGAGAATTCATCGATGGAAAGCTTTCAATAAGGGCTACAAACTTGCTTTAGACTTCATCTCAATTGGAGGTTTGCAAAAGAAGTTATGGGATTCCCAGGATAAAATTACATTTGTTTATAAGCCCAGTGACTGCCTACAAAGAATACTATAAAGGGGAAGGTCGAAGTCTGGGCTATGGTAAGTCTTGTGAGGCCATGATTATTTGTGGTTTGTCCATGCATCAAAAGTGTTCCAGCTATGCACTAACTTGGTGTTTGGTTTGTGCAGGTCTGTGTGAATAATTGACTTAGTTGTCACTCATTCTAGTCCCCATTTTGAAGCTCTAGCATGCCTTTCTACCCATGAAGTGTTATGAGCGAAAAAGTGTACCCCAATTCCTTATCCTTCCGTTGTTTTCACCTTGGACTCACAATTGAGTCTACCAAGGAGCTTGAGGGGGGTGCGTCATTAATAGTCGCATAAACAACTACAAAATGACTTATAGTTACATGTGTAATTTATATTTGTGATTAATGTTGATATGGATGAAAATGAAAATGAAAAATACATTTCTATCATCCATTTTTAATGTCATCCCAAAATAGATGAAAATGTAATTTTTTTGCAACTTGGAAAGTGGTTCAAAAGCCATTGGATAACATGTGGCATCTTTTCAACCTGATTTATGAATATAAATTTTAATTACAAATGCACATATAATCAAATGTGAAAACAAAAGAGTTAGCCAATGAAAAAGTTGGATTTAATGCTCTAATTTTTTTCCCTAAATTTTTTTTCAATGAATTAACCATTGAATGTGTAGAAAGGTTTGGTGGGTTTGTGAAAATTTCAAATGACCCATGGCAATTAATGGTAGAAATAGGGCTAGTAAGTAGTATGCATTTAATCATATTATTGATAAGTGATAAATTGTTTTATCAATTATTTAATTAATTAAGTTACATAATTTATCTATTAAATAGGTTAGGGTTTAGATAATAAGTGTAATTAAATAATTAGGTAGGCTACACAATTAACATATTAAATAAGCAATAAATAAAATAGGTAGTAAATATCAAATAATTCATATGTGTCACAACCCCACTTTTGGAAGAGTGTGAGGTTGACACTCACACTCCCGAAATGGGGACTTGGGGGTCCTCTCAGACTCCCAAAACTTTAGAGTTCGATTGCAAGGGTCAAAACACCTTGCCTTGAGGCGTTCTTCATGCCATTCGAAAGCTATTGAAGTGTAGATGTCGAAAATGGCCTTGCATGAACCATTTGGACATTTGCAGCACAAGTTATGGCAAAAAGAAGGGCCAGGAATCGAACTAGTAGTTTGACTCCCGACCATTAAAAGTCAGGAATCGACCCAACCCTAGTGTGTGCAGATGGAGTGCGACAAACTGTTGGAAAGCTCTAAAAGAGAGCTACAAGTTTGCTTTAGACCTCATCCCAATTTGAGGTCTGAACAAAAAGTTATGAACTCACAAAGTCTCAGGAGTCCAAACCGGGACAGTTTCGGGACTCCTCCTTGGGAGTCTTGGGACAAAAAGCCATTTGGATGTGGGTGCCATGGAGTAACACAAAAAATATCATATGGGGGAAGGTGGTGGCTTCCCCCGAATCCGGGCCATGATGAGTCTTGTGAGCCCATAGTTGCTCGTGGCTTGTCCTCACACTAAGGGTGTTCCAGGATGTGAATTAACTAACTTGTTGATCGGCTTGATGCAGGTTCGAGTAAGTAATTAAAGTTTGTCCCTCTTCCTAGTCCCATTCTTGAGCTTCAGCACACCCCTTTACTCCTTTTAGTGTTGAGAGTTGGGAACATGCCCTCAAGTCCCCACAATTCCACTGTTTTAGAAACCAAGGCCCATCTTGGGCCTAACTTGGGACTTGGGAGCGCGTCAATATGTATGTGGGTTAAGTAATAAATATTTTATTATGTTGATATATTTGATATTTTTAAAATTAATTTTTATATTAAGTAGGCAAGGTAATTTATTTCTTGAATATGCTAAGTAGTAAAAGTAATTTATGACCCATTTCATCCCATACATTTTGTTGGTACAATTATGATCTATTATAAACTAAATTTTATAATATAATTTTAAAAATCAAATAGATGTTTGAGATGTGAAAAAATATAATTTTTTTACATAATTTTTTAATCATAATTTTGAATAAAACTTAAGATATTACATGTGTAGACATAATAAAATTTATAGTTCCATAAAATCAGTCAATATAATCAATATTTAGGAATTAAAATTGATTATCTAGATTAAATTTTTAAATCAGAAATATATAAAATATATCTATTATAATTTATTTATGATTCATGTATAAATATTATATGTGAATAAATTATATATCACACATTTCAATTAAATTTTATTGGTAAAATTATGATATTTCAAAAGAAAAATTATATAGTATAATCTTTAGAATCAAATGAAAGTTTAAAATATGAATTTATTATTATTATTATATTATCCATCTATAAATCATATGATTGAATTTATTTTTTCCACATAATGGTCTTTGAAATTATATTGAACAAAGAAATTCAAATATTTTTTTTTCATATTGATTTATATTTATAAAAAAAATGTTTATGTACATTATTGGAAAAAATTTAAGTTGAAACTTTAATCTTATCATTTGAACAAAATTATAATAAGGTATCAAAGTTCAAAGATGATGTTTTGTGTAATGTGTGAAATCAAATAGGTGAAATAAAATGCAACTTACTTCTTTTCCATAATAAGTGGTGTGGCTTGGTGGTTAAAAAATTGATTTCCATCCTTGGGGTTCAAGGATTAATCCTCACAAATGGAATGGGTTGTGGTCAACATTGGAATGTTGGTTGAATGTAATCTACTACTTAGCCACCATAGGTTAAGTGCTTACTAAGTGACCTTAAGGAGGCACAATAGGTGGCCTACTCAACAACCTAAACTTGTTTGTAAAGCCTAGACTATGTAATGACACGTGTCAACATGATACATGTTGAATTTAATGAAATTAACAATAATATATATATATATTATTATATATTTAAATAATAAATATTTAAACAAATATGAATAATGCGACTACATTTTTTAGTCATAAATTTCAATTGCAAAATGATGGTGTCATGTAAATTGGTTTGGATGGATGAAAAGTTCATGTAAGTCGCATCTTTATGCAACTACCTTTACAACTTGGTCCCACATATTGTCTTTTGCAACAATAATTTTATGTAACTAGGCATTGTAACAAGTCGCATGTGGTAATCATGATTAAAAATGAATCATAAATCCACTCACATATTAGCAAATTCTTTGCAATGAAAACATTGTTGCATTTTCCTAGAACACTTTCATCATTACATGCATTTTTTTGGTTCACAAGTCATACAAAATTTCATCAAACATGCATTGAAAATGAAAAAGTAAAACATTCTTGAGTTGGGTATGGTGTTTCTTTTGCATTTTGTTTTCACTTGTTGATATTCTTAAATCACAAGCATGAAACCCCATGGGTGGTTGTCAAAATTCAAAATAAAAATGTATATTATATATAATTTCACATTGATTTGATCATCTTTATCACCTTTGGATCAAGATCATTTTTTACTTCAACTGAACTTTGAGTAAAAAAGAAAATTCATCCATATTCCAAATGTTTTACTTGAATTCAAAATTGTTAAAAGATTACAAGCAAGATTCAAATTTACTATTATCATATATTAATAATATATCAATGATGTTGCCTAAAGTAGCCCACCTTTAATGTGTTTTTACCCTAAAATGATTTGTTGTTGTTTTTTTAATAAGACATCATATTGACAAATATTGCCATGAAACTTGGGAGTGTGGAGGATGAACAATTCTTCAATTCTATGGCTTTAATTGGCAAATGAATTGTAAATGATGAAATGCTTGTAGGATTCTTGAACTTTTATGGTTAAAATGTGGCCAAGTTGGAGAAAATACAATTGTGAAATTGAACTCAACATCTTTCCAAAAAAATATCAAATATTTATGTAACTAAAAGTGATGGAGCGAACTCCATCCTTAAACAATTTCAATAGGTGGATAACCTAGTTTGACATGTTCACAACCATGTCACCTTTTTTTTTTTTGTAGACCTAATAGTTCTTAATGAGCTAGTTGACTATGTCAAAACTTCAAAAAAATGGTTACATGTGATGGTTTTTTAATTTCAAGGACCTTGCCATGTGTTACATGGTTCTTTGAAAGTTTTTTGAATTTGTAAAATAAATAGAAATGAATATGAAGGTTTTTCCAAAGGCTTCAAATGGAATAGTGTTATTTACAAATTTACCAACAGACTGGTATGACTATAAAAGTTATATGAGAGTACTCTATGTGTTAATTTTCAAAAATTGTCAACATGTATAAAGATAATTAGTACCAAATCAAGAAAAACACTACATAATGTTTTAGCTTAAAACTTGAAAATGTTAGAAACTTGAAATGAGGTTAGTTTAATATAAGTTACATTTTTAAAAAAATGGTCAAATGAATTATTGTCTTAGACATGATAGAAGACACAATATCATGCAATTGACCTTGAAATAGAAAAAATAAAATCCCAATGAAACAATCCATTAATTTAAGAAAGGAAAAATGGAAAACTAATACAAACCAAGATAGTTTAGGTTATGAACAAATAGAGATGAATATAAATTGTTGACCTTTTGGTAAGTAACTTGTTGCCTTGTCACAAGATGGGATCTAACTTCCTTTTGCCAAATGGGGATATTCATGGGTACAATTCATGGTTGGACATAGTACAAATCATGGTTTAATTGACTTAGGAATTTGGTCAAAAACTACCAAAAATGGATAGGCATAAAAAAAGCCATTTTGTCATATTGGACAAGTCAATTTTGACATGGATGTCATGATTGGGGTGGCCTTTTTGATTGGTGAAGGAATGGACCATTTGACTAGTCATTTTGATTGGTGGATGATGAACAATTTGATTAATCAAAACTTTGCCCAAATTAAAATTAATCATTTTGTAATATGAAAAAAATATTTTGTGGTAGGTAAGTAGATAGGTAAGGTAAGTACAAGTACGTCATAAAAAAACATATAAACATATCTAGGTGGTGGCTTAGCCTGGCTTGGCCCAATTTACCTAACTTAACCTATTCTACCTTATCAAATCTATTTAACCTATCATATGTATCTTAATGTCTTAGGCATGCATCTAATTAGGTAAGTAAATAGGAAGGTTGGATAATTAGTAGGAAGGTGGGTGAAAGCATGCTAAAATATATAATTAAATGTCCTTGATTTATAATGGAGTTAAAAATGAAATAATTTTAAACAAAAACACAAGAAAGTATATTCAAATTTTATTTAAATTTCATTTTGAAACCATGGTCTTTTCCATTGGATTTATATTAAGTTGAATGTAAAATTTGAGAAACTTTGGAATAATAATGAAAAACTACTTTTGAATTTGACTAATCAATATGATGTTCAAAAGTACTTTCTCATTAAAAAATTTAATGAAATAATTTTGTGTGAAGTTATAACATAAAGATCATTATATATTCTAAGGAAGGAAACTAAATTTTTTTACTTTCTCTTTAGTAGAATATACTTGACACATATTTAAAATAAATGTTACATTGCAAAAGTAGGCTTCAAAAGTTACTTACATTTAAAAAACTCTATTTGAAGCCTACTTTTACAATGTAAAATTTAAAAGTTAACGCATAATAGTGAAGAAGTATCTTGTTTTTATCATTTAAGTAAAAATATTGAATGTATAATAATGGGTCGAACCACACTATAAGGAGCTACATTTGCCCCTTTAAACTATTTTTTTTGTTGGATTTTAAAAGAATATTCTTAAAATTTTAAAAATATCTCTTTCAATTTTTTTTAGAATCTTAATTTTTTTTTGATACTATTATGTTAAGGTGTACATTTAAAAAATAAAAAAAGATGTCATAAAAATATTTTCAATTTGTGCTTTTAGTGTCAAAATTGTTTTAAAGTAGTGGTTACAAGTCTTTAAAAATGTAAATTTCATATTTTTTAGTTCTTAAAGTGATTCCAAATTTTAATGATATGTACATAATGTATTCACAATAAAATGTTATATAAAAAGGTTCTATTTATAATTTAATTTTTTTACAATCTAATAAATTAAAGTAGTGGTTACAACTGCTAATGGCACATGTTAATACGATTGCACCTTAATTTTATGATGAGTTCTGGTCCTACTTCTTGTTAGCTTGACAAATATACCACCAAGGTAATTGAATTGTACATTTTATCTTGCTTTCACCTAGGTAGGTTATAGGATGGTGGGCAAATTTTGGATTAATAATTTTAGAAATTAAAGGTAGGATGGAAACTACTTTCCTACCTTCCTTAGACTTGTTGGAAATTCCTATTTGCTTGTTTTTTTTTTTCTTGATTATTTATTTGGAAGGTATAGGATTGCCTTCCCGTTGGAAACCTTTTAAAACTTTGGTTTTCATGTTATTTTTGGTTATATTAAGTAGCCCTTTTCTAAAAATGGATTTGGGACTACTGAGTTCATGATTTTATAGAGAAATTAAGAAATTGCATTGCATGGTTTGCCCACCCAATTGACAAATTTTCAAATTTTGTTAATCACATAGATAAGTATGAAACAATTGAATTTTTTTTCCAAAGTGAACATGAATGCATCATCATTTGGTGTAATTTTCCCAAAAAAAAATCATCATCCTCAATTGACACCAACTTTATTACTACCCTAAGAAGGTTGAAATGAAATTAAGAACATTTGCAATAAAAAACACACACAAGGATGCAATCAAAGTAAAATGAGCCACACCTAACTCCTTTGTTCCTTTAAAAAAGGCAAGGACTTGAAATTAGAAATTAAAATGGCATGCATCCATTGCACAAAATTTATGGTTTAATCACATATTTGACTTGTAAAATATATTATGATAATAAAGTTTAGTTTTTGAATTTTACAACTTATTTTTATATTTATCCAAGAGCTATTGAGAAGAAAATTGCAAATTTTGAATTTTACAATTTATTTATATATCAATTCCAATGATGATCCGAAACCATGTAAAGTCTAATAATTGTTCAACCTACATGAATATGAAAATTTTCCAAACAAATGTAAATAAATTCTGATCATTCTTCTGTGACTTACTTAGGAGCTTAGGACTAGTTACAAGTGTTTAATTAATCCTTTTGCACCCTAAAATGTTGATATAATTGATTCATATTCCTAAATGTCATTTTTGAATGTAGATTACATGAAAAAACTTTAATTTTAAATGAAGCCAAAAACTAACAAGTGTGCTATTCAAGAATGGTTAGACTTGTAGTGGTTCATTATATTACATATTTACCTACAATGTTAGTCTTCTATTTTGCCACAATTTGACTACAAATGCATTGCCCACAAATCTTGTATAACCTTCATATTTTTGAAATGGGGATAGAACATGATAACCAACATGTTATGAGCCTTGGCAAGATTGTAAGTTCAAGAAATGCCAATAATAGAAACATAATAAATATGATTGATGTCATCATTTTCAACTTGAATTCTTGGAATTCAAAATCAATCCTAACAAATCAACAATTGATTTAAGTTTGAATTTTAGCCAAATCAATTTTCATGGAAACACATAAGATGAAATTTAAAAAAAAAACATTCGACAACAACCAATGGCCTTGACTTTGATTTAACGTGAAGTTTCACAACAAGGAGTAGTGTATTCGTAATGGCTTGAATCATAGCCCAAGTCTAAAATATTGGTATTGTGGAAGATAAATGTACAACTTGTTACTATCCATAACAAATGGAAATAAAATTTTGATATTCCAATATTTTCTAGAACATGATGACTTGAGAAAAAAATCATGTTTTCATTGAAGTTCTCAACATCTTGATGGGCAATCTTGCAATTATACAAAATTCTTTCCACTCCTGACTCCCCTTCCAAAATTTTGTATCCAAATAGCAATATTCTACAATGATGATTGAGCTTCTTTCAAATTGACCTCTAAAACTCCATCACAAACCTTAATATCATTAGTAATATATTGAGTTATCTTTGACATGGCATGGCCAAAACATGACCTTACTAATGAGCATGCTAATTGAATAAAATACAAAATCACGTAAGTTAATGTATTTATATTTGACCCCTCTCATTGCTGAGATAAATGAATTTTACCTTGTTAAGCAAACCAAAAAAACCCAACAAAACTTTTACTTGATTTGCCATGGCTCCACCTATTGTGATATGCATTTCAAAAATAGCAATTCTCAATAGCCCAATTCAGGTTTGAGTTCCGATTTCAAGAAGAGGCAGGTTCATAATCCAAACCTGGTTTCAACAAAATTTTGAACCTCTTGCTCTAAATTCCTAATAACCAGACCTCCATCTGCCTCATACCCGGAACCTGCAATGCTGTACTTGACTCAGCTAAGGCCCCATGTTTCCTGAAGGCACTGAGCTTGGGGCCTGTACACATCCAGTTCTAAAAATAACATGATGACTTTCCTTGATGACTTTCTTTCTTTGAGAATAGTGGTGATGGGTGATGTCAATGGAGTTGGGAAAATCAAACAAAGAAGACAAGGAGGTCGAGACAAAAAGAAAAGAAAAAGCACTTTAAATGGTTTGTTACCAGGCAATGAATGCCTTCACCTTGGGGGGCCTTACCCTACAAATCATGTTTTTTAATAACACGTTCTTGAATGACTTACTGACTTTCTTTCTTTCTTGCTTGCTTTCTTTGAGGAAGGTTTTAATGGGGGCAGGTTCAAGTGGGTGACGAAGAAGTGAAAATTAAATAACGAAGATATTGAAGAAGAGGAGAGGGTGGGAGGAAAAAAAATGGCTTTAAAAGTTGGTTTGTTATTAAGTGGCTCTTGGAACCTCCTCAAAGGACAATACTACTCTCATTTTACCCAAAAACAACAACAGGAACACCCACCCACTCACCCACAATATACGCAATCACATGAATAATAGCAATCACCCAAAAACACCCACCCACAAACCCACAACACCCAATTACATGAAAAGCAATCATCTAACAACACCCACCCACAAACCCACAACACCCAATTACATGAATAGCAATCATCTAACAACACCCACCCACAAACCCCTAACACCCAATTACATGAATAGTGGACCTAACCTAGTTCTAAGAGTTGGGGTGGTTGTTGCCTTCCCAAAAGGTCCAAAAGTTAAAAATTGCAAAATAAAAAATTGGGTGAATCAATCAAAACCCAAAAAAAAAATCCCATTTGAAGAAGAACTTCGTAATTTCTTCTTCTTCTTCGTTGCTGGTTCTGCTCTTGAAGGCGATGGTGTGTGCTAGAGGCGGTGCTACTTGTGTCTTGTGTCTAGAGGTCACGTTCTCTTGGACCCAAGTGGCCGAGGACAAGAAGAACCAGGAAGGAGATGATGATCATAATAATGATGACGATGATGAAGGTGGTGATGATGAACTGAGCATGCTGATGATGGCTGATCATCATCTTGCTGTTGTTGGTTTTTTGATTCGGATCTTGCCTTTGTTTTTTCTCCTTGGATTGTGTCTTGTTTGCTTTTTGCTTGTCTTTTGACGAGTCAGTAAAGGTTCAAACTTTTGTCTCATTTTGTGGGTGATGGTGTTGCTTTCGTGTTTCTCTCTCTCTCTCTCTCGGGGGTGATTTGAGTGCCTTCAGAAGTTTCAAGGGGCGGGTGGGTGAGATGATCATGTGTTTTTGGGGTTCTGAAGGTCTGGTTGATAGATTCAACTTTGAAGGTCTAGTGGCGAGATTTCATGTCTGATGCAGTTGGGTGGTTTTGGGGAAGACAGATATAGGTAGAGAGAGACATGGGTGGCTGCTGCTGCGGCGAAAGTTGGTTTTGTGGTGTGTGCCTAGTGGAGCTTCAGCGGTTATCCTTCTTTTGGGTTGCCTCTCAGTCGCCGTTTGAGCTGAAAGATGCGCATCATCATCATTACCAGCAACTGCACATCGTCGACTGAGTTGTTATTCTGCGGGGAGAAACTCTCAGCGGGAGCGTCCTTCCTTCACACAGATTACCTTCACACAGACAACAGCAATACATCACTGGTTCTCCAGGTATTGTAATCTTTTTGTGGTTCATTTTTCTTTTGAGTACAGAAGAAGATAAACGAGGCTTGCAAGAAGAGTTTCCCCATCTGATTTTTGACACCTAGAGGATGCTGTTGTTTTAGAAGCAATCAAATCATATATCCCATCCCAGCAGATGCTGAGATTGCAACTGCATGATTGCATACATACAAAGGGCTTGTTCTATTCATGATCCTCACCAAGGTGCACAAGACCATTTGAGCAAAACAGGCTGGCTCATGCTTTGCTTTGTCACTAGGTTCCTCTTGTTTCTTGCTTTGGATTTCCCGTCCATCTCCAAGCCCTATTATTTCCAGTCAGTGACTGCAGCAGCAAGAATCATGGTTGACTACTGGTTCTTGCTTGTCCAATTGTGGAGATTTCTCTACAATTTCACAGATGTATTTCTAGTTCTTGCTCTTTCTTGTCCAGCTTTTTATCAAAAACAGATGACCTAAGTTTCTTGCTGTGATGTTTAACCTTCAACTCTGCTTTTTCTCTTTTTGTTTCTTCACAGGAAGGCCAAGATGTGTTTGAATTCATGGGTTTTGTGCTTAATTCTGATGCATCCTGATCGGAACTTTTTGATCACCAGAAGATTTTTTGGTTTCTTTTTGAGTTCTTCTCTGTCGTTCTTTGGAATATGCTATTTTGCCAAACAATGGGTCAGTGTGGTTTTGTGGTTATCCACTGGAGATAAGTCATATCTGCTTGTACTCTTTGTTGGCTGAGCTTGCTTTTCTGCATTGCTTTTTTGTCTTGAAATTGTCAGGTTTATGCTATGTGTTTTGTAGCATTGCTTGTGGGGGACCCATCTTCAGTCAGTTTATCCAGCCATGTAGATGGACTGCTTGCTTTGAATCCTGTTGGTTCCAAACCTTAGTTGCAATGTCTCCTGTATCTGTTGCCTGTTGGTCATGCCTTTAGAGCATCCTTTTAAGATAATTGCTGAATCCCATAGGGTTGCCCTTTGTGACAAAAGTCCCCATTCCACTCTGCGTGATTTTTGATCATTTGTGCATCTCAAGTTGTAGTTAACACCATGACTATGTCTTCTTGATGCTCATAGAAATGCACCAGGAAGTCAAGATACAAGTATTTGTGGAAACAAAGGGTTTGCCCTAAATTTGAGCTGATTGTCTACTTATCTGCAACCACTGTTGGGAGTTGATAAAAGTCAAGGTGATGTCTCCAGTAGTTTGTGACTGACCTTCAAAAGGGTTTTGACTGTATTTGTTCTCATCAGGTTTTCTTTGGTTTTAATTGACACAACATCTGTTTGTCATCTTGCATGTTGTTGTAGAGTTTCTCTCAGGAACCATCTTGTTATTTTTCATATCCCTTGGACCATTTTGTTGCACTAGGCCAACATATTCACAGTTCTCTCCTACATGTAGGCATACATGTATTGGTTTTTCATGTCTGGAGCTGTTCCATGAAGTTAATATGTTTCTGTCTCCTGTATAAGGGCAGTATGTGTGCATTCTGTTTTAACTTGATTTTGTCTTTTGGGTATGGTTTGTCTGTGCAGCTTTTGATTTGGCTGTTATGGGCACCACTACGGTAGCCTTTCGAGGCAAAGCTCAATGCAGAGCTACATCACCATCATCATCAACAGAAAATTCATCAGAGTGTAGCTCTCCTCAACAAGAAACACTGTGGGAAGACCTACCAGACACTCTACAGGACTGCGTCCTTGCTCGGCTTCCACTACGGGATCTCTTCCGTTGTCGTGCGGTATGCAAGCGGTGGGATGCAAAAATCCTTTGCCCTAAGTTCCAGAAAACCTTTGATGAAGTTTTGAGCAGGGTATCTCCCTGCCCTTTGGTTTTGTCATACAGTGGTGGTGACATCGTTGCTGCCTTTGAACCTGAGTTGAACTGCTGGAAGCGATTGCCTTCTGTGGCTTTCTGTGGTGGTGGCTCTAAGTATACCCGCATCCGTGCTGGGGCAGGGGGACTGCTTTGTTTGATAAAGAGACACATATATGATGATGCTTCCTCGTCAGACTCATCTGATGAGGATGAGGAAGAAGAAGAAGATTCGATTGTTGTCTGCAACCCATTAACAAAATCCTGGAAGGTTCTGCCACCAACCAAGAACAAATTTGATGAGATCCATGTAGCCCATATGGTTCTTGATGAGCACACAAAGGTGTACCAGATCATTTTGGCAGGGGTGCAGCATGGTGTGAGTGACACAATTTCAGAGATTTATGATTCAGTGTCCAATTCATGGAGAAGTGAGGATAGTAGACTACCACCCAACACAGAATTGGCCACATGCCAGCGGTATAGCAGTGCAGTTTGTGATGGTATTCTCTACTGTGTTGCATGGGACTTAGGAAACAAAGGGGCAGGTGTGATATCGTACAACATAAAGTCAGGTGTCTTCAATGATTTTGTGTACAGGACCCCGGGACCTCAATGTTTGCAGGTGGTAGACTGTGATGAGAAGGTTTTCATTGTTGTCAATAGTAACTTGATTCTCGAGCTTCAACCAGCGACACAGACCTGGTGGACAGTGGCAAAGATGCCACAACAAGTCTTGGCAGGCTGTTCAGGCGAGATGTTTCCATGCAAATGTGTGGCGACTCGGGATTCCATCCTGCATTTTCCTGGAAACAACCCATGCCGTGAGATCGTTGTGTATAGCATAAAGAGAGGGGTGTGGAGTTCACTACCCAACTACCACCCCTATTACACTCTTCCAATTGCTAGTTTCCCATTTAAGCCTACTTTGGGTGTTCCTGTTTGATATTTTTTGCAGTGATTTCCAGAGGTCAAGAGATGATGAACCAAGGAATGAATGACCCATCAATGCTTATGGTGAGATTTCTACATTCTGAAAGTTCACATTGACAAGGACACTCAAAATAGATTGTGTGATATGAGTACGGTGTTGTAGTTTGGTGGCCTACTGTTTGTACAACCAGTGCAAGGTACCCAATTGGTTTTTTACAGACATCTGCAAGAATTGCAGAGGTTTGCGGTACTTTTGCTACTTTTCAGAGTTTTTCCCCCTTTTTTGTGAAATGGGGTGGCAACCTCATGTGCAGTTGAAATTTTTTGTGCACATGATAAAGTGCACATTTTTAGGGTAGAAATTTTTCCGAGAGCTGAGGCAGAGAGTGCATCCATGCAGAGAGCATAGAACAGGTTCAGCTAGTGGCTTTATGGTTACATTCTTTATAGACCAATTTGAGCTGTACAGAGAGTATTAGGTATGAAATGGAGATCCAAGAGTACATGTTTTAATTGCTTGACATTGTTTTTTTTGTGGACAATTGTTGCTGTGCAGTTTTGCCCTTGAATTATTATATAAATTTTATGTTATATGCTTCTACTGTCTTAAGCTGGGAGTTGTTTGGTTCCCACATTTATATGGGTTATAAATCATTGGCAGTAGCATTCTTAGCTTCTAGTGCTCTTGTGATTGCATTACACATCATAATTTAAACAAAGGATGAAGTTTACATGGTCAAGAGATCAAACTATCAGCCATGAGCAAAACACAGGCAAGGGTTAAAGTCCAATGGCTTGTGGCCTAATGGCTCTGCCCTTTAAGTCACATTATGAGGATGGTAAATATGCAACTTACGAAATTGGAAGTACATGGTGGTTAGTATGGTGAATCCCAAGTGGGGTTTTGTGAGAAATGTTTCTATGGTGGACTCCAAATGACCCTGGTAGAACTTAGGGATACCAAACTTTGGCCTGTTTTTCAGAGCATCACAATGTCTCGACACTGAAGGCCAGAGCCAATAAACTCTGGCTTCAATCATAACATTAAACTGCTAGTTCACTCAAGACACGGTCTTGCACACAATTCAAGCCACCAAATCCTGCTGATGGCAGCATTTTCATTTGGTTTCTTTTAGCTTGTTGGTTAAAGAGTGATGGGATCCATTGTGAAATTGGTTCAAACATGGACTTGATGTGTCATCTAGATGCCATTCCAATTTGTTTGTATTCAAGTCAAATGGTGAATGATAATAAGTAGCCTTTCACTAAAAACTGCTGGCTGTGTGTGGAGTTGGACTAGCCAAAGGATCACAGACTACACTAACATCTGGTGAGCTTGGTCTTAAAATGTCAAGTCAATGCTACTTATGCTTTGCACATATTCTTGTCATCATTCTCTTCAAGTTGGCATATTAGAAAGATTCAATGGTGGTGGTTGTAATTCACAATGTCCTCATCAGGTGTTTTTTTTTTTTTTGTGTTTTTTCAATTTTGCGATGTAGCACACTGGCAATTATCAACAAGCAAAAGTAGCCAAATTTGGCTACAGGGAAGAGAGGAAAGTTGAACTTCTTTTAGAATCCTGCTATATTTTGGCGACCTTCTTGAACCTATTTTCTAAATATGATGACTTCAAAATCTGGTGACTTTTGGTACGTTTTTTGAACAAAAATTCTTTTTATGAGTCACACTGGATTGTTTTATTGGTCACGAAGTGGTGAAAATTTGCCACAAAAAAAAAACACTGGTCCTGATGGAGGCTGAGCAAACACAACAAATAAATCATGACGCCGAATAGTCTTTTAACAAGGTGCTAATTCGATGATGCGGCAAACCCACAATTTACAATCTTGTGATTGATGACCTGCCAAAACACTATTACAAAAAAAAGTGAAACAACAAAAGAAGAAAGAAAGAAAGAAAGGAATTGATGAGGAAAAGGAAAGTGATGCTGATTTATTTTGCTAAGTTCCAAATTTTGGCTCAGCTGAGAACCAAATTAGAAATTAGAAATCATCATTTAACTACTAACATCATGTAAGGGCTACAGTGAAGCAGCACCCACCAGCTCACCATCCACTAGATGCCCGTTATTACTCAGTTGTGCATGAACCTCAACCGAGTTAATATTTGGTTTCACCTTGGAAACCAATACTGTAGGAAATAGGTCTCTCCTATAGGTGGATAGGTAGGAAAATACACTAGGGTGTTTTCTTAACACTGGTAAAAAAGTAGGTAAGGGAATGTAAGGGGTTACTATGTAGGTTGGTAAATTGGTCTATTGGGTAGGCACGTAGATGCTTAGTACCAGTGTTGGCAACTTATTAATAACCTACCAGCTGGTTATTGATTTTATTATAATCGGTTAATAACCTAATCACTTGGTATTGAATTTTAAAAATAGATTAACCTACCTTGTTGACTTAGTTATCATCAAGGTAGGTTTTCAATCCTAAAGCACTAATTTTTTTTATGATATGAAAAAATTAGAAATAATATTTTTAACCACAATTTTCTAAAACCCAGGTAGTCAACATATAATTGGCATGTTAACCAGTGGTTATCAACCAGGCATTTGAAAACCTACAATCCATTGTTTATTACCAAAAAAATATTCATAACCTAACTGGCACCCATTTAAAAAAAAAAAAAAACCTAGCTGACAATTATGAAAAGAAAATTCAATAACTGGCCAAGACTGGTTACTACATAGCTTACCATTGTGGTTAGATACTGGATGAAAATACAATGAAAAAATGTGTCTTGTTCACACATCATCCATCTTGCATGGTGTGCTGGTGGGTGTTGTTCAAGTTTGGCCCCAGTGTTGGACTGGTATTGAACATACTTTTGAACATACCAGACTAGTCCAGGTTGAGAGATTTTTTTGGGTACTTTTAACAAACTTTCATACCAGTTGACAGGTCCTGGTGCTATGTCAAATGCTGACTTTTGCCTAGTATACACCAGGTAGAAACTTGGTATTGGTACTGGTATAAGGCAAGAATGTACCTCATATTAATAAGGTCCATATACCAGACTGGTACTGGTATAAGGTTGGTATTGTCTCAGGTCATACTTGAAGTCTGGTATGTTCTTCAACACCAGTACTCATACCAATACCATATACCAGGGTTGTGCACCCTATATATTGATACAAGACTGGTACTTACCCTCTTATGTTGGTAGTTATCTAGGTAGGGGAAGGAGGGTTTAGAGGATTGGTTACCTTGTTAACTCAGTTGTGGATGAACCATAACTGAGTTATAACTGGTTTCCAATGGATGCTGCACTGATGGGTGATGGGTCACTTAAACCCATTCCATTTTGAGGAGAGTTCACCAGATGTTATTGTAAACTCCGAGTTCATTTTTTGAGAATATCAATAAGACATTTCCATATTTTAACTGTTGGGGGTTTGAAGAAGTTCCATAAGGGGGCCAAAGCCATTATGTGATGAGCTACTTGCTTCACTCTTTTCATTAACTTCTCCAGTTGCTACTTCATTTACCACACTAGAAGAAGACTCAACAATGGCTCTGGCCATATGCAAATTGCATCGAAGGTGGAGATTACAGTTCACTACTCAGATGTTCCTGCTCCCAACTCCCAACCCTTAACTAGTAGTAGCTGAAAAAATCCACAAAACATTCTACAAGAAGTCACATTTGCTACAAGACCCTACCACTAAAGACGTCCACCTTATATGTATGGACATGACAACATGGAAAGCAGGATTAGAACACATCTTAAAAGAGGTTCACTACAATTTCAACTAATGCATGATAGAACGATGGTACAAATGGACCATAAAAGAAGAAGATACAAACCCCACTGCAAAATCAAATGGTCCTCAAAATATCTTGAGGAGCTCTTTGCTACACCTATGTTGAAAGATTCTAGGCCCAATGGATAATTAACTAATACTTGGTCTCTTGAGGTGTTGATTTATCCATGCATGCTCCATACACCATACGTTATATCTCCTGAAACTATTTAAAGCAAAACCAAACCTTAAATAAAAGTTCTTAATGTCAAAGAATTAAAAAACCAATAAAACCCTCCCCCCCTTCCCATCCCTCCCCCCCTGCCATTAGAAACAGTGTTAAATTTTGAAGGGTGGGTCTACCTTTCATAACAAAGGCCTAATTTTTTTGCCTTCATGTTGAAGGACTGTTAAATTATTAATAGTTCTTCATGTTTTTGGTGCACGTGTTGTAAGCATGTGTAGGATGTGTTTAAAATATCAAGAAAATAAAAATTGAAAAAACATGGACTAAAGTTTTGAATTGAAACCCAATAAACCAGATGTCAAAATATGGTGAAAAATTTCAAACCTCAATTATGTAAATCTATATCCAATTCAATACTTCTTTGTGGCCTCATGTCACTCCAAAGATCAAAGATATTAGGCCAACTCATAAGCTTGCACCTCCTTTTAACATAACTTTGACACCCTCATAATTACATCTGGAAAGATCTAAAAAGCTTCAATGTATGTTCTTCACATCACTTTTCACCCAGTTCAGCTTTGAGAAGCCAGGCTCAAAAATATTTGAGCTTGATGGATTTATCATCACCCTTTCCCAAAGGCCAACTAATGTAGACTTTCACTCACATGCTTTCCACAATGTCTCCACAAAGTACTTAAAAAAGTTCACCATTGATATTCTTCATTGTGCATTGCTTGTCTCTCATGACCACTCAGTCTGTTTGGCCTTAGGTCACAGAAGAGGGCTAAAATGTACAAGCCTAAGACTTGAATGCCACATTCTAAATTGTTTATGGGCATAGACCCAACATGGCCTCTGACTTTTAGATTCCATTTACAAAAAGTTGCCTATCATTTTGTATGTAGCACTTTCATTTGCCAGTTGAGTTTTTACATGACCCTTCATGATGATGAAAGGTTCAGTACTTTAGCTGCCATTCTTTTGAAGGATTTTAATTTTTTCTTCCCCATTCATATATAGGAATAGTTTACAAAGTCAAGGGCGTTGCAACCTGCATTGAAATACACCTCTGTTTAGAAACTACCAAATCACTTCTTTTACATATGTGGGTCACACATTGTCTATAGTTAATGGCCATCTTGTAGAGGAGAAGCTACAAATTCTGGGAGTTAGTGGCCACCCAACTTCTAATCCTTATGAACACCACATCTTATTCTCAAATCCGATATGTTACAAGTTGCTAATTAAAGTAGGACTACCTACCTACCTACCCATCTACAAGTATGGTACCTACTGATATAGGCTACCTACCTACTTAGTCTACTTACCTGAAGTCCTTTTTCTTTTGGTAATTCTCATGTTCTCTTGAAATAACATTGGGCAGGACTGAGGTCTATTCTTTTTTTTTTTTCCCATTTCCTTCTTGTTGGATCTTCTTTTGCTATAAAGTTGGATAGGTTCACAGCAATTGTGGAAAATTAGAATCACTCAACTACAGGAGTTTTAATCAGCCAACTACTTCCATGGTCAGTTGCTTCCTTTCTGCCCATTTCTGTCCAGAGCACAAACCAAAATTCATTAACAATGTGAAAACTGAAATGGTAAGCAGATCACATACGAAGTTGCACAAGGAGTGTGCCAGAACCTTGGCCTGTAGGTGTAGTATGAGAAGGACTTGCAAAGTTGAACATGCAAATATAGAATATGCAAGTAGATTACTGTAGAGTTCACTTCATTTCACTAAGAGTTCCTTCATGCAATCACAACACCTTGCAAGTCCTTCACTTTGCATACCTATTGTGTTTTGCATTCAAAGATTATGTGTCATATGCAAAAGACATGTTGACATTATTTTAATAAACTCTCTCTCAAGTCAACCACTATGTATCAAATTGCTAATTCTTAGCGAAATGAATTCCTCAAAAAAAAAAAAAAAAAAAAAAAAACCCCCAATTCCCACAACCCAATAGGCCGAAAGATCAGGATCAGAATCCTACACCTAGGCACAAGCCTATGAAAGCTTACTGTAGTACCTAGGCCGGTTTGGCAACAAGGTGCCTAATAATAAATTCTATTTCGTTAGTTATGTTTGGGAATAATAATAATAATAATAATAATATACAATCCAGCATTATATTAAATAATGAAACTATTGTGAATTTGAGAATTTCATTTAGATTTTTGGCATGACAAGCATGTTATTTTTCAGAATTTTTGGCAATTCCAAAACATACTTAATTAGTGCCCTAACCAGCCTAGTTACTATGGTATTATGTAACATTAATTTGGCGTTAGTTCACTCAAGAACTCCTCCCTAACTCCTGCAAATAATTCAAGCAATCAACTCCAACACGCTCAAAAGTCGGCCAAGAGGATGCTTTTCCTTCACACCCTATAGACTGGTCTTCCAAGGCCCTCCAACAGCAACTCTTCCATCGTTTTCCAGCATGGAAAATGTCTCTATACATATCGTTTCTTTTTTCTGTAGCTAGTTCATCGAGTCGTTAGAGAACATGCAGTTATGATAAAATTCTACACCAGAATCATCAGATCGAGAACATGCAGTTATGATAAAATTCTAGACCAGAATCTTCAGATCTTCTTCTATAGTGCGTAATGATTCTAAGCGACGCGGCAACTGCTGCTGACCGTTGCTGGCCTGGAAGATCGAAAGGCCGGAATGATCGAAGGGCCGGAGTGTCAGTGTGATATTAGGTCGTTGAATAATTTTAGCGGCGCTATGTTGGAGTGGTACAAAGGAAAGAGACGCGGGGTGGTTACCATGCAGGGAGGTACCGTGCCTTGCCTTGCCTTGCCTTGCCTTGCTTGCTGTTACAGGCATTTACCTCCTTAATGCAGCGACTTTGATTTGAGGTAATCAGAACACGACAAAACGCATCAAGACACGATCTAAGAACACGACAAAACGCATTAAGACTACGGAGAGTGGACGTATACGGCTCAAAAATTTGGAATCACCGTCCCTGCGCCAGGGGCCAAGAGTTGAGAACCACAATTCTCTTTTGGGCCAGGGGTGATGAGTTGAGGATTACCCACGGTTTCTTTTTTGGGCGAGCTGCCTTGAGCTGAGAATTACCCTCCATAACCTCTTTTTTGGGTTCAAGCTCAAGAACTTGCAATTTCACTAATAAGTTAAGAGCTTACTAAGCTCTCCTTATTCATCATGTATTGCATTTGTTAAGAGCATTTTTTCTTTAAGAGTATCCAGCAAGTCTTGTACTGATATAAAGTCCCTAAAGTCAAGCCCAAAACTAAGGTGTTCATCCCAAGGAGATCTGATGGGAAGGTCACACCTATACCTTATATTCAACCTGAATGATGTGTGAGTTCTGGCTAAGCTGGTTAAGGGAAAGAAAATTAGCTCCAATGTTCAATGACTTGTGGAGTGTAATTCTAGAACTCAGCTACGTGAAATGAATGGAGATCAAAATATATAATTTGCTAAAATAAATGACACCAACGTTAGCATTTCTTTTTAATTCTCAAAGGCCCTTGAAAAATGGCCACTTGGTCACGGATATCATGACACTAAATATTGGAGCCCTTTACAATGGGGAGAATTTGTATATGCAAGGAAACTGTCTGAAGCTGGATGCTGCATTCCCTTCTGTTCCTTACATTTCTGTCTTGCACCAAGTTGAGAACATTATGCAAACGAGCTCTACAACTACAGCCATAATTGCCGTTATTGTAACCACATTAACGAGAGTTAAAAGCATCCAAAAACTTATTTGAGTATGCTGAACACTACTAGTACCCCTTTTTGGATACATTGGATTCTTAGAGTTTCATTTCGAGAATTATTTGTGAAAAGAAAATAGTGTACTGTTGTTGTTTTTGTCCCATGTGGTGTCCAATCAAGTTTCCTTAATTTACGGGTGCAAGCTCCCTGGACATTTTATGTTGGTTAAGGCATAGAAACTTGACTAGTAGAAAACCACATATGAGCACCAAAACAAAAAATCCCTCAACATCATGTATGATGCTGTGACAAAACCTACTTGTAACATGTTTGCAACCAAACAAATATCTACATCACAAAACCTTTTGGGAATGGTCTAAAACAGCGTGTTGTGCAGTTCTTTGGAATTTTTAAAGAACCACCTGTGTTGGTTCTTTAAAATATTCCAGAATCAGCTGAGAACAGCTGGCTGGTTTGTTTGAGAAAACTTCCGAATCAAGGAACTGCCGGTTCCAGTTCTTTCAAAAACCTTAAAGATCCAGCAGTTTTCATGAAAGGACTGGCAAAGAACCGGTGATATCTGTCCCTCGTTCTAAGAACCACTCCAACACTGGTCTAGAAGCTAAAAGAATATACTTGGGGGGATTAAGGCAACAACTCTGAATGCCAGGCACTGGTTGGGACCATCCTTATTGATTCAAATTTTAGAATTGTCATCAAGCTATTGCCAATTTGTACCCAACTTATGGTGCATTCACACTTAATGTTAAATTCAATGTTAAATGAAATCTAGGTGGCATCCTAGGTGGCACCCATGGTAATAGGCCAATAGCTTAATGTTAAGTGAATGTTAGTTTAACACAAAATCTTAATGGTAAGTAAGTTTAAGTCTTAAATGGCTATTATGGTGTTAATGGACACAACCCTAGAGTCCCTAACACCAAGTGTGAACACACCTTTAGTGGAAAGATATATATATATATATGTATGGACAAGCAGAAAAACATGTACCAATGGAGAAGCAGATAAACATGTACCAATGGAGAAGTAGAAAAATATAGGGGACCGTATGAATGAACAATATTATTTATTTCAGTTCTTTGAATACAGTTAATATATTCTTGGAGCAATTAATTCAAAAGTAGTAGTATAGAAAAGCTTGATCATAGTGCAGGTACTTCCAACCCAAACTTTAATAAGTTCAAGTAATTCCACCAAATAATGTATATAGCAACGCCGAGCTTTGAGTGGAATTTTTTTGAATATCATTACTACTAGTCCCTGGAGCCTATCATAAGGTGTACCCATACATGTACATGTAGTTATGATTTTCCCATGCGTGAAGAAAAACCGTTCACACCGTTGGATACGGATCATGAATTTATAAGTGATGCTGAAATTGTGATGATTGGAATTCTTATCAACGTTAAGAGAGCCATGAAAGAGCTGCAAGTTCTTTTTGTGATGCTTGGAGTTCTCATCGACTTAATTAGAGCCATGAAGAGATGAGCTGCAGTAAGTTTCTGTTTCGACGTTACCATAGCTACGAAGCTGTTTTCTTTCTGTTTCACAAAATCTCTTTTGTAGCTCGAAATTACACGGTTGAAGTTTTGAATTATAAAATATGATGGGTGGGGGACTTGAATAATAAATTAAAGATGTAATTAGTCGGCTTCCTGACCAGGAGAACTCTCTAGATTCTTCAGCTGTACTGCAGTCATTCTGGAGGAGAAGAATACTTGAAGCTCCAAGCAGCTCATATATATTTCCCATCATTTCGATCGACTGTACATCCTAGACCCTGAGCTCATAAACACATTCAAACCCTTATATGCTGAAAGGCACGACAAAGAGTTTTTTTGCACGGAAACTGTCAGGTTAGATGCAGCCATAGTAAGAAACCTTGTCGATTACGCAACAGGATACTCAAGGTTGCTAAGGACATCTATGGTCAGTAGAGCTTGGCCACTTGTCCGTATCACGCATTAGCACTGGTGCTCCACAAGTAGTCCGGATCACGCACTAGCGTTGGTGCAGTGGTACTAACTAGTAACTACAGGCAGCGGCCGCTGACTAGAGGAGATGAGAGAAGACCAACGAACTCACGCTGCAGCTATAGTACTCATCATGGGTAAGTGTCCTGAGTTCGGATTATGCACTACCGTTGGTGCAGTAGGCATAACTAAAAACCCTTCCCAGCTCTGACTCATGTGGAGGTCAGAAACGACTGTCCTCCTGAGGAGAATGGGAGAAGACTGGCCCCTCAGCTCCCTGTGAGTACCTGTGCACCTATACTAACTTCATTTGTGAGTACCTGTGCACCTATACTAACTTCATTCAGATTCAGAACGATCTAAACCGGGTTCTTCCAGTTTGAGAGAAAGCCGTAATAATGCATGCAGCTGCAATCGTCATTTTCGTATGGTGGTCTAACCGCATTCGAAGAACTTCTGCAATGAGATTTGTACATACAAATGTGCCCAAACGAGGCAAATCCCAAACAATCACTCATATAGTTCTTCAAGAAATTTCTTTTGTTTTTTCAAGGGCGTTTTTGATAGTCGCCTAATTACCTTTCCAAAGAAAAACTTAAGAAAAATAATATCACAAGCTATACAAGACCTAAGTCCTTAATGTGATTGGGACGCATAATACTAAGCATTTCTGGTGGTGGGAGGATCATTTGTATAATGTTGGGATTCAAACTTCTAGGGTTTCAAGGTTCCAAGTCTTTGGAGGAAAAATTAAAATGGCCTACCCATGGTTGTCCCCTTTGGAGGAAGAATTAAAATTGCCAACCCATGGTTGTCCCCTTTGGAGCAAGAATTATGATGGTCTACCCATGGTTGTTCCCCTTGGAGGAAGAATTAAAATGGTCTATCCATGGTTGCCCCCATAGAGGATGAATGAAAATGCCCTATGCATGGTTGTCCCCATGGATGATGTTGTTGAGGATCATTCCTCTTGAAATATGTGACATTATAACCTGCCTAAGAACACTTTTGAATGAAAGCTTCTTCGATTATAATTAGGATGCCATTCCAAACGCATATTCAAAGGTCTCAAATGACAAATATAGTCTCTAAAGACTTTGGGACATTTGGGAATTCTTATTAATATCTCCCAGGAGTCCTGGCTCATTACTAGGGTAGCTGACCCTGTTATTGCACATTTAAGAACACATTAAAAAAAAATCTCCTGATACAAAAAATATTCCTCCCTGAAATTTGGTATACATGTAGCACCTGTCCCATGTTGGCCATGAAACCCAATTTTCAGAATGTGCAAATATGGTAAGTATGTGAAAATTTGTGGCCTACAACCAAGTCACCGATGTAAGTTGAGTTCACCATTTTTCATCCTCCGTCCCCCCTCCTCCCTGGCCCCCACGATTGCACACTTCATTGCATATCTCATTATACAGAAAAACTTTATGGCATGCATTTTGGCATGCACATCAAGAACCTAACATTGTGCAAACATTATATGCAAGATTGCTATTTTAGTTACAAGATCAACCCAAGTGCTCTTGTGCAAAGATAGGAAACACTGGTGTATAAGAGAGTAGGGTTTTTGTGTGCATGGATAGGAAACAGCAGTCTATAGTAATAGGGAATTGGGGTGTGATAATAAGGGAATAACAATGATAGGTCCTGTAATTACCCTAGCTGCTACAGAAGAAAATTAAAGCTAAACAAGAAAAAATAAACAAGAAAAGTGTTTCAACCTTGCCAATTTGGGGATTGACAGAGTTAGCTGAATACATGTAAGATGGATAGATTAAATTCAATTTGTTTTGCAGCTCATATGCATCCACCCAAAATCCTCTATAGAAGTATTGTTTTTGATATTGAATCCAGTTTATTGGCTCAAACTGAAGCGGCATGTCCACCATATAGTCCAGGGGTTTGGGGGCCAGGTGCATTTGTTTTCAATTGGATTGCTTGTTCAACAAGAATTGAAATGAGGCAAATGATCTCAACATATTTTCTGAGCTCAAACCTTGATGATTCTGTTTGTGAAAGAGATGTAATGTTGTCCATTTGGTTTGAATTAAAGCAGATCACTAGAGACAAATTAAGTACTGTTAGGTGTAACCTTAAGTAGACTGGAGCACAGTGCAAGGTATCCCATCAAGTTTGAAATCTACTAGTACTATTCTGGATGCTTTTCTGAACGTAATGTGGAAAAGAAGAACCCCACTAATTGCAGTCTTTGGACGGCCTACGTCTTCAGATCCAGCTGGTTATTTCATGAATTTAAAGAACTCAAAACTTTAATTATAATCTTTTTTGGTTGGACTTCAAAGGGGAAAATATTCTTCTATGAAAACATCACTTGCAGGAGCACCTAGGTTCATATGTACACTCTGATGGTGCTTTGGCTCACAATAACATGCAACTAGTGGGGGACTCCAGATTACAATGACAAAAAATTCTGCCATACATGGTCAATATAATTATACGTATGCAAGTGAGTTTAGACACCTGAATCTCTATGCAATCAAACTGTAATTTATTCCATATAAACTTTGAAGTCAAGCATCTTGGGTTGTGAAAATGTGGTAGGCTGCCCACATTACAGCCTCTCTTGCTGATTTGATCTGTAGATGGTCCAATAGTTGATTAAATAAACATCAATTAAATTTGTGGGATTTGACCCATCCAACTTATTATATAGATTAAATATGTTAATAGTGTAGTCGAGCCTCCGCACCAACTCCCAACTCCTTCTGGGATAGTGCCAGACAGGGTAGCAGCAAAACCCATCCCTTGTAAAAGAGGAGTTCTTGTGCCCATTTTTTGATGGCAATGCAAAGGGAGGGGCAATGTTTCCTTTGAACAACCTATAAATCACCTCTCAACCAACTATGAACCCTTTGAACCCCTATGAACCCTCCTTCAAACCGCCCATGGACCACCTATGAAGGTTTTTGAACTGGACCCATGAACAAGCATGGTTTTTTCTGATGCCCTGCCCGGCTCTAACCCAAAAGGGGTAGGTAGTTAGTGCCGAGTGGTGAAAGCTTGCCCATGGCTCATAATGATGTACTCATTTGACAATGAGCTCTTGATTAGTTCCCGCACACAGGCAATTGGAATAGGCCATAAAACTCGTTACAAGTGAATTAGGCCGTAACTCCTGATCATCACCATGAGTCTACAGAGTTATAGAGGATTACCTGGTTCCTGATAACTTATGGGCATGGAGGAAGTGATACCCATAACTTTAGCCTTTACCTCAGTGAGTCTGGATGTTTACTCAATGTCCTAGCTTCACAAATCAGATGTACATGTCCAAGTTTTGCAGCCAGTTTTTGGCCCAAGTTGAGCAAGCTAGTGGATTAGTTGTTCAACAATCAATTGAAGTTCAAGAAAAACACTTATGGAAAAAAATCTCCAGCGTACCTGGCTTTAAGTAGCAAAGACAAATGTGTTTAACCACAGTTTAGGGGTTGAAGTGCCTAAGAAACCCCATGAATCAACCACAGTTACAAGCCACAAATTACATGTGAAGTGGCAAAGAAACACCATGAATTCAACCACAAATGTAAGAAACCAAAGACAATGATAAATCATTGAGTCTCATGGAAGTGACGATGATTAAGGAGATATGAACATAAATCTGCATTGACACTCACATCTTCAAACTGTCACCAACCTCAAAACATTCTTGCAAATGGGTTGTCACCAAAATTTTACATTCTTTCATACATGGGTACAATCAGTGCATGACAAACTCATATCAGAAATGTGAAGATGTGGGATCAATGTGAAGATTTGTGATCAATTATTCAACACCAATGACAATATGAATTTAATTAGATACGAAACGTTTACAAATGGAGAGGAAGAGATAATGTTTGCAGTACTTAAGCTATGAGATTCTGGCTCTGTACCGTATACAACCCACTATTTTGTTACCATGATGCTAACCAGTTGAGCAACATGGAGGAACAGTTACAATAGACTCAGAGTGGAACAAACAACGAGGACAAACTACATAAGGATCCACACGAAAGGATCCACAGTGATGATGATGATGATGTTGTAATTAAGAACTGATGTCTAGACTCTAGATCCTTCAAATACTATCTAGAGATCTATATTCAGTTCATTGCACGGATTCTCTGCATGATTCCTCCTCTGTGCATGATGGCCAATTCTGATCTAGCACCCTGTAGAAGCCGAGCTAGATGCAGGTGCTGCATTGAGATACATCCTGTTCAGGAGGGTTTCCAGAATCTCAAATGAGCGACGATCATCAGGACGAATATATCTGCTCTCGACCTCCATCTGCCCTCCCCCACCATCATGTGAACTGTGTATCTCCTGATCATCACCGGTATTTTCACTGGATGTAGGAGTGATCCAATGTGGCACTTCGTAGTAGTCGTCAATGCTGTAGTAACTGCCAGTCATGTCCACGCTATGCTCTGGGTCACAGACGCTATGGTCAGGGTCAGTCTGCACGTAAGCACTGATGCTGCTGCGGGGTGGAGATTTTCCCTTTGATTCGTTTTCACTACTGCTGCCTGGGGTTCGGAAACCGCATCGAGATGTGCTGTGGTGGAGGCTTCGAGATGCTCTATCTTTGTTTCGCCGGGTGTTGCGAGGAGCACGCTTGCGTCGGGAACCCAGCGGCTTCTGAGCACTAGCAGAAGACAAAGGTTGGCTCGCGAGTAGTTGAAGGTCGAATGAGGTTTGCGATCGAGTCAACTTCGGTCTCTTTGTCTTCACGCAGACGTAGTTTCCGTCTGAAGCGTGTGCAACGTCTTCTTCATTGCGTATTAGGTTGCTGCTACTGCACTGCCCGCGTTTCAGGCTACGGGCCGGGTGATCTGCTTCCGCTGGGATAGCTTTGGACTCAGTGAGACATGGATCCGGGTTCACCACCTTCTGGAGAGGCTGCTCGGACATCACTTCAACTGATTCCACGCCGCATGTGACAGCGTCACAACAACTGGGAACTGGAACAGCTTTGTTGGAGGTGGGAAAGAACATCCGGATGAGCTGCTGCTGGGCGGCAGTAACGGAAAGATGTTCCTGCAACTGCTGAGAATCGAATGGGTGCGTGCTTACAATTGGAAAATGCTGGCATACTGGCAGGGTTGGAGGCTGTGTCAGCTCCTGGCTGGGTTCAGTTACTTCCTCTGTCTGCATCATCAGAGCACCTGCAAGAGAAGCGAGAAAGTGCAACAAGCGAACAGCTGAGTACTAGAGCCTAAAGCTATTCATGATTGCATTAAAAACAGTTTTCCTTCATTTTAATGCGATCACCGTTGTTTATCAAATGTCTCTCACCCCTCTCACACACTTTAGCTGGATCCGCTGAGAAAGATTTCCATGTTTACTTAGTTCTTAAGCAAGCATTTCCCTTGAGCAAACTACATCAACCAGGAAAAAAAACATACAACAACTAGCTGTTATGTGCATCACCAAATCTCAAACGTTAAGACAATTCACGCAACCTCAGATTTAAAGTAGGGAAACAAATATCAATTTACTTGGGAGTGGGACTCGAGAAGACATGGCGGAGCGCGCGGTGACTGCTCGAGGATCTCTCTCTCTCCTCTCCACAGTTCTTCTCACAGCTCCTAATCACAAAACTCTGGAAGAAAAAAAGTATGCAATGTTGACAAAGGAGATGGGTAATTATGCAACTCTTGGCCACCCGAAGTTGCTTCAAGAACCTTCATCTCTGTTTCCCGGACATGCGGCTCTATCTTCGAGCACACAGATCCGAGCAATTTGGACCCTAACATACATAACCGACCCGGAGCATTATTGCATTAGGGTGTTCTCCAGAGAGATTTTAACCATTGGATCCAGATCAACAACATTTGAACCATAGATCCCGACCAAGAACATTTGTACCATGAATCTGATCATAGCGTTGTTCTTCCCATCTTTCCTATCTTCACCACCCTTGGATCAAGGGCTTTCCTATCTTCACCACCATTGGATCAAAATGGAGGGGATGATTATCAGCTTATAATTAGCTGGACATAACCATCTTTGCAGGCAATTTGTGTAGTTATGTGCTGCTGCTGGGTTTAAACTTTGAACCAGTGTTGGGTCATGGGTACCGAGATTTTTATTTATTTTTGGAAATTTTCTTTTACGTTCATAGACTTTCTGCTGAAACATATTCTAGATTGCTTTGGATTCTCCATACCAGTGTCTTTTTTTTATCCCACTTTTTCCCCCGAACCCAATATTGTGGTGTAGGTGATCATCCATACGCTAATATAGCCAAATTATATGAAATGAACTTTTTTTGTTAAAAATCCTTATTGAATTTGGCTACTTGAACCATGTGTAGAAATGTGGCAATTTTAAGGGAAAATTTTGAATATTTTTCTATATTTGGCAAGTTTTATTGATAAATTTTCAATTATTTTTCCCAAAATTTTTAGCTACAATGAGAAATTTTGCACCCAAAAAAAATAAATCTCCATACCCAACCAACTCAGCATCCAGAAATATTTCACCTGGGCTTAACCAGCAAGTCTGGGCATATTGAAGTCCTACCCGAGTGTACCCTTGGTAGGCCTTGGTAGGCCTGAGCAAGCCAATGTTAACTGATCTCAAGATGAAGAGCTTGTATGTCATTGAGCATACTGCTGAAAGCATACCCTTCTCTACATTTATGAGCAAAAAAGGTACTCAAACTACAACACAATTTCCTTCACAAAAACGTACTTCAACATTATTCCTCACCACAAAAAAAGTTGCAAAACTTCATTAGAAGACTAATTTCATTTATTCTGGTCTACATTATTGATCATTAATTAGTTCTTTGTTTATTTTTCCTTCTCATATTTGGCATTGGCCAATCGTTAAGGACCTTCTGGCCAATTGGCAGCTGCTGATGTCTTTCCCAAGCGTTTTAAGTCCTTCTTTTGGCCCTTAATTAAGGGCTCAGTAATATACCAGCTACTAGTTACAATATATTTGTAACTGTTTATAACTGCAAGTAGACCAGATCTGCAAGTGTTATTTGCAAGCAGATGCAAACCAGTGTTAGGCGGTTGTTAGATACAGGAAAAGACCCCTGGCGATTATCATCAAAGGATCATTTTTGATACATAATCATGCTTCTCAAAAATTTGAAAAAAAATTCAGCATTACAACGTCCAATTCATGAAAACTGCTGATTCTTTAAGGGTATCTTTTGATACCCACGACCTGTGGTTCTTTGATTCTAGTTTTGGTCGGAACCAAAACCAGTAATTTTCTAATTCCGACGTAGTTTAAAAAAAAAAACTGGAATGGCGGTTCTTAATAAATTCAAATAACCTCACAACGCTGATGCACACCCACTGGATGAGAGAGAGTCTGGTTACACGCTGGTTTCAGGTTGTATGGGTAAAGTGCATATCACTTGCAGGCGCTGGACATGCAGTTAAGGATATTTGTCTTCAAGTCAAAGAATACCAGCTGACTATACCAGTTGCACAACGGTATGTTCTGGACATGAAGCAGTGTTTGAAGAAAAGAATATGCCAGTGTTGTTGGGTGTGGTTCTCACAAAGAGGTCTAGCCTTCAGGCTGGTTCTCTCAATGAGAATCAACGATTTTAGTTTATATGAAAATCTGCTCCTCGCTGAGAATCACCTTGGGTATCATATGGCCCTCTATCTTTGATACCCATGATAATATAAGATGGACCCGAGATGATTATGAGTTCTTAAGGAGCTGGGTTCTCACCATGCTTTGAGAATCACCTCAGGTCTCATATGACATTACCTCTGATACCCATAGTGGCTATTGGATGGACCTGTCAGGTTTGGTTCTCAAGGAGCCAAAATTTCTCACTCTACTAAATGGTTAAAATAGGCAATCGGCCTTTGTAAAGTGAGAATTAAAACCCCAATACCTTCTTGAGGTCAAAGAGTTATTTAACACTAAGCTACATCATTAGTTGTGCAAAGTATCACATCATAGTTTTATTTAAAATTTGAATGTGCCAATGTCTTTAGCTTTAAAAGCATTCACACATGTGTCCTTTTCAAATAAAAGCAGTCATAATTTTCCTCTCACACAAATGAGTATAATCTAATTGTAAAAATCACAAGCCTCCCAAGAAGGTCATGGATCAAACTGTCTTGAAATGAAAAGTAGCTGAAAATTAATATAATTGGTTAAAAGTTAAAACCTGGAAGTTAGCTTTTGTTGAATTTTGGAAAAAACCAACCAATTCTCTACAGCTGAATTTTTTTTGAAAAGAAAAAAAATTGAGATGATTCTTAAAATTCATTCTAAGAATTGGAGCCAACAATTTTCAAAAAAGTGAGACCCACCCAAAACCAGAATAAACCTACAATGAGCATATAACTGGTGGCATTGGTTCTATTGAATTGAAATTTTTTTGCCAATTTTTTCAACTTGTAATTTTTGAAATACTGACAATTAAGCTAGATTGATGTTGTTTTATCTCTTGTAAGTTATATATCTTTGTGTTTTTGATGGCTGGGCACATCAGGGTTGAAAGTGCTCAATATCCAACTCAGTTTCACTCTTCCTTTTCTTTAGACTCCCAGCTCTTGTGTTGTAGCTTTTGTTCCCAGCAAATTGAAAGACAAGTTTTCCTTGCACCTTGGGTTCATGGGCTTCATTTCACTTTTTTGTTTTGACCTTCATTAATTGAATACAACCCTTTATACAGAAAATATAAAACAACACGAAGAGAATACCAACGAAACTTTACCATGGACATTCCCCTTACTAGCTCCCCATGTATAATGGAATCCTTCATTTGGCACCACAAGGGCATATATGAGTGTTTTTTTTTTCAATTTTGTGATGTTGCTCAAGTGGCAATCATCCATAAGAATATTTAGACAAATTCAGCAATATTCAAAATCTTTAGCACCCTTTCATATTATAGGCAGTTGTGGTGATTTAAAATTTAAAAATCTCAAAAAAACAGAGAATTTGCAACAGAATATGTTGAATATATACTTTTCACAGAATCGCAAAAATTTGCCACCCAAAAAATCACTAGCATATACATTTTCATCCTGATTTTAGTTTTTTGTTGTAATATGGCTTCTCACAGGATTCTCATTAATGGGCAGGTCTCCCCCTCTCCCCCCCCCCCAGCCACCCTCTGCCCTTTACAAGGACAATACCTATGAGTCCTTGCTTGCAACTATCTTCAACCAAGACCAATTTTTGAGTTGAAAATGTAAGGGAAAACAAATGTACTTTCAAACATGCATGATCTCCAAGTTTGCTGTCTCTAGTGGTAAGCACTGGTTTTTTATGCTGTTGAGATGTGTTTGGTGTTTCTCTGTCCTTTGTAAACTGCAGTGATGTGCTATGTGCTTGCAATCCAGAATAAGTTTTTAAGCTTGGAACTCCCAGTATTGAAGAACATCTGCAAAGTATGCTGTCCCCTATATGTAGTTCAGATATTCACTAGTTCAAACTTATGGAGTTTCTATACTTTTAGGCAACACACCACTAAGCCTGGAGATTTTGGCTGGTTCCAGCTCTGGTTCTCAAGCTGGTTTTGGACAACCAAATCTAAATTTTGATAAAATGAACTGGACTTGAAACTTGTCTAAAAACTTGTTCCAATTATTATTTTTAAATATATTTTAAATTTTAAAACTCCAAGTGAAAAAATATTTTCAGTTTATAAATTAATTTTATCTCTTAAAAATTTTCTTTTAAAAACATTATATGTATTTTTATTTATTTGTGACAGGGGTTAAACATGTTAATTTGTGGACCAAAAAAATAGTTATAAATTTTTCTTGGAATAGTACATTTGGGGATAGGGTTAGGCATATAGTTGTTACTTTTTAAAACATGCATTTAAAATATTTTTAAAGTAATTATTTAGTTGGTATAGTAAATTGTTTTTGCAAGGGTTCACATTTGAAGCTTTGGACCCTCATAATTAATTAATTTGAATGGGGTTGTTAATGAACGACATGTTATTATGCCAAATTATGTAATGTCACTTGATAATTATATTAAATGGGGTTAAACTTCTTCGAGGTGAGATGTTTGAAATATTCTTCAACTTCATCAAGGTTGGCCTTAGCATCATCAAGTCATGTTGTTTACCCTCATGTCTCTACATCTTTCTAGAGACTTGTTATTGAAATAGTTTTAAACTTTTTTAGCAACTGTAATTTCTGTGGTACAAACTTGCTATGATCTCAAATTAACATATTGTTTCATTTTTTTTTGTAGTTAGATATATGTAGTTATCATATTTCATTTGCTTCCTGTGATTAGACATACATATACAAACTCTTACTTTCTACCAAGGTTGCCAAGAGGAAGGTCTCAAAAGACATCTTTGGACTTCTTAAATGTCCCTCTTAATGTCCCAACATGTACTAAACATTTTTTTTTTAATTTATTATTATTATTATTTTGGGTGGAGGCTTGGACTTACCTTGTCTTGACACACTCATTGCCTTTTCCATGATGCCCATCATCTTTCATAGTGTCCCCCTCATACCTCTCAATGCTACATTTTTCCTTTCCGATGTGTGTCAGCATCTCTTGTTAGTCCATGTCAATTGAAAATAAAATGAAAATTGACAAAATTTTGATTGTTTGCCATCACATCATTTTGCCCCAAAAACATTCATTGCACTCCTATGCTTCAAGCCCTCATTCCTAAGGCCCCTCCATCATTCTTTGCCACTTGTCCCTCACCCAAAAAACATTTGCTACACCTTGGCACCCCCACCATTGCTCTAAGCATCCCCCATCGCTCATCCATTGCCTAGAAAAATATTGTCACACACCATAATTAGAAGAATTCACTTCTTAAACAATTAATGATATTTAACAATTAAAAACACAACTATGAATCATATTTGCAACTATCTAACTTATGTGACAATATGTGTAGTTGCATCTAGTGTTTTTTATAATTAATGGATGAATGGAATGAATGTTTAACATAATGTGTGCATGTATTCAAATTAAAAATGTAAAATTGTTTAAATGACTAACCAACAACAATAACTATGATATGATGTAACATGTGATGTGAAAAAATAATGTCTATCACTTTACATTTAACATGTGTAATTTTGCCACATCATCTCAATATGTAATCAAATTTACATAATTGTAAGCCTAACCTAATTGTACATTGTGAGTTATATAAAAATTGTAGATTAAATAATTGGCATCATTCACCATAAAATTTAATAACATACATTCATAAAAAAAATTATAATTCATTTTGTAATGGCAATAATCATGTATGAGGGCTTAATCAATAATATTTTAAATTAATTTTAAACTAAATCATGTGATATTTATGTGTAAATCTATAGTTAAGAAATTTACAATGAATTTTTTAAATAAATATTTTTAAATTGATGTAATTTATTTGCATCTAAAAATTTGAAAATTATAATTTTCATAGGATTATGGAATTAAAAAATGGACTAAATTTACTTAAAATCTTTAAATTTAAATAAAATTTTAATTTATGGCCCAAAGAAATATATAATCTAAAATTAATTTAACTTAACTATTAAATACTCATTGAATGTGTGAATAAAATAAAAAGACTTACTATTTAACTTGAATTCTTGAAACAAGTGTACGAATTTACTTAAAATATTAAATTATAAACTGAGTTTATAATTTAAAAATATAGTGAATTTATAACCAAAATCAGAAGTTTGAAACACTAAATTAAAGTTATCTATTTAAATATATTATGATTATATAATTAAAATGTGGAATTTATTTCATTATGAATTTACATAGTCAAATAATGATATGATAATGTGTCAGATATACATTTTTGTATTCATGCAATGACATAATATGTCACAAGTTGAAATATTAATTACATGGTTAAGGAATTGATTTGTGGCCATGAAAATTTAAGCTTTTGAACTTGTGTCTTAAATGACTATAACATGATTACATATTCCAGTGATGTGGCTAGTGACATGGCCAATTAAGTCATTAAATTTTACGAAAAAAATAAAAATTTAATTTAAATTTAAAATTAAAATAAATTATATATATATATATATATATATATATAACATTTAAAATAAATTAATAACCTATTTATTTTCTACTTTAAGTGTAAATCCAAGTGGGCATTACACATCGTTATTTTGGACATGACATGATGCCATATCATGTTGAATTGTTTAAACAAGTTATCCAACACGATTTTAGTGATCATAAACATTTAATCAAATATGACTATAATTCCAATTGTAAAGCTTTTTTCTAAAATCTTACTAGTGCATGGCTTCCAACACCCAATGCCATCCACCTCACAAGGCACAAAAGTTTTAAAAACCAAATGGCCCTTGTCATTTCCCATTGTTAACTTGTCAATCTTTTGTCATCATCCATTTTGAGTTCATTTTTTCCTTTCATGTCTCCATCATTATTTATTGTTCCCTATTGATGTCCAACTATGTTCCCAAGATCATATCCTAATCACTTCAATGTTGCTTAGCTTCCAATTGAGTGCTTCTTGTTGTTCCCCCATTCATCCTTACTATTTGAGGAAAAGAAATTTCATTGTTTTGATTACCATCTTACAAAATTGTTCAAAAAGAATGTGACAATTGTTTTCAATGTCATCATTCATCTATCATTAAAAAAAGATCTATTACACCTTGTTAATTAATGGTAATTATGGTTATAGGGCAAAATAATCAAAGGTTAATTCTAAAATGAAAATGTTACTTGACAATAGTATTGTCAATAAATTATTTTCAAAATAAAATAATTTAAAATAAATTTAAAATATAATTCTAATATAAAAAAATTGTTAGTGAGTAAATCTGCTAGTCTACTTAACCTCCTAGTAATTATCTAATTATTAATGATAAGCTCTTACATACCATACCTTATTTATTATGAAATGAAACCACTAAAATAATTAATTCTTAAAAAATAAAATAATTTGTCACTAACTCACCTATATATCACCCTTTTTTTATAAAATTGTTAGCCCATTGTTCCCTATCATGATTCATTGTTTCCCATTGTCCCAATGTGTCATTTTTTGTTGTCCCCTCATCATTGGTGTTTTCCCATAGTTGTTCATGCCAAAGCAAGATGTCCCCAAACCTCCTGGGCCCATTCTTAGCCTATGTTTTACCCCAGATGCTGAATCATGCCATCATGTAGGACCTCCTTACAATGTCCCTAGGGAGGCCCCCCACACCACAAGCGCCAGCAACCTTGTAATATATAGTTACGTGAGACTAATTTACCATTGAATTTGCTTCTTGTGATTAGGCATATTATATATAAACTCTTACTCTACAGAGGAGATTAATACACAACATCTCAAGTTAAAATAGGCAAGAACAGCTCACACGTAAATGTTACATTCTTACATTAGTCATGATCAGGTGAAAATTTATATTTAGGCTATTGCATTTAGCGAACAGTCATCTATGGAAATGTTCCAAAATTTTGTAACTCTCCAGACTCAGATAACCGCAATTCCACCTCTGAATGAATGGTGAATTTTATAACCATAGAGTTTGAATTGAAACCCCCTTTTGGCTCAGAGCCACGTTCTTCAATTCATTTTGGATCCTTAAGTTTATTCAACATTTTTACAATATTACATGAAAATTCCAGCATGATTCGTACTAATTCTTTTTCTCTGAAACAGCTGGAGCATTTTTGGTATGAGTCTAGCCACAATTTTTGAAATGAATCTCATACCAACTTGAAACAGCTGGAGATATACCACATTCAAATGTATCTCAAATATGTGATAACTACTGACATAAATACATTTGTAAGTCAATCATGACTAGATGAACATTGATAATATATACAAAGGCTCACATTATGTGAAAGGTCATTTGTCTAATGGTAAAAGGTGGTAGTACTAGTCCATCGAGAAAAGTTGTATTAAGTTAATTAGGTACTTGTACACAATATGTTTGGTATATTCAATGGTTACAACTCACACAATTAACTTAACTATATGACTTATTGTTGAATAATTCATCTGTATCACATGTTATCTCCAAAAATAACAGGCATTTCTTTCACTTTTACTAGGTGTAATTCTATTTTTCCAACACTACATTCAAGATCGCTTGTTAAAGATTTGAAAAGGCACATCCAAAGGAAAAGTGTCTGAATCTTTTCTTTGGACAAATCTTATATATATTCTTTGGATTAATCCACAGTCTATAATTTCAAGTGGTCAATTATATATGTATGGACTTCAAAAAATGATTTTTTAATAATTTTTCAAAAAAAATGAAAAACCACATGTTATATAGTAAAATTGAAATTGAAATTGACATAATAATGAACTATTGGAAACCATACAGGAACATACAAAGGAAATAAAAGGGGTGGAGGGGAGGGGATATTATTCATTTGATAAATTTTCATCTACTTTACCATGATTATTCTTACCTCTTTGACCCATTTTCAAAGTGAAGCTTCAATTAAAATTTAAAGATTTACTTAACTATTAGAGGACATTCCATAAATTCAGATATTTTTACATTGGCCCAAGGTCCTAATAACAATTATTCACAAAAGGTCGAATAACTTCTAGGTGGGGCAGTTTTTTACTTTTCTTTATTTTTTTATTTCATTGGAGAGCCTTGCATTGTGAACTCCTAATAATCATCCATTTAGTCATCCACTCTTGTCTGGAGATGGCTAGAGGTTCCTGGCTTAAAACCTTGTGACATTAACTCCCTCAAGCACTTGTAAGCTGCACATGTGTTTTGCACCACCATCTTGTTTGTGATCAGCTCCTCCTTTTCCTTTTCCAGAGGGACATCAGCCAAAGCTTTTATTTCTAACCAATGAAATTTTTTCTAAAGAACTAAATTTTTTTTTGCAAGGGTTTGAAACTTGTGCACTGATTTATGTTCAAACTCATGAATGGAATTCTTAATTAAATATATGATCCTCAACTTCTTATTCTACCATTATGTGATGTTGCCTGATAATTAAATAATTTAAGTGATAAAACGTTTCCAATATCTTTCAACTTCAAACAGGTTGGCATGCATATCATCATCAGCTCAGGATGTCTACCCTCATCAACCTCTATCACTTTCTGGAGACCCATATTGAACTAGTTTTAGAATTTTTCAGCAACTGTAAATGTTTGGGTTTAGCTAAGCTTTATGATCTCATAGTTATATCATGTTTCATTACACTATTGTTCAACATATATACAAACTTTTGATTTCTAGTATTTCACAGTTAAATAGTTAAAGGAGAGATTAATTTACCATCTAAGCATGACAAAAATTTTACTCTCTGGGGACTCTATAGAGATGTGAACTCCAGAGATTTCACATCTAGAGTTACAAGACGGATCTACATTTACAAGACATTAAATACCATGTAGAAGTTTGCAGTGTTACTGAAAATACTGTACTCCCTCCTAAGTATGCATTTTACATGTGTATTCATAGTTAGCATATGAAAACATCAAGAAAACCATTGTGCAACCCTAAACCTAAAAGAATCTTACATTAGCTGCCTGTAACACCTGGTTGCTAGAATGTGATGTGATGTGTAAATCCTTGGAAATGCCAAATATCACCTTGGAGTATCTAAAGTTTTCAAATTATTTTTTGATAAATAGAAACCACACATCCCATGGTGATTTTTTACACTGCCTGAAAAAACGGTCTAATTTTCATATTTAATTTTTTTTTAAAACATTATACTCCATATTTGGTAACCCTGGAAAATCTAATCTCTTTGGGGGGAATTCTACAGAGACTTCTCATAGAGAAGAACACTCTTATGGGTGAATAAGACCTTTTGAACATGAGAAATATGTCCTTCTCTAAAGGGATCCTAAGACTTTGGGGCCTTCTAGAAGAACCATAGTTCGGGGCCAGAGTGAACCAGCACCGACCAGCACACCCCACCCACTGGATGGACGCCCCTTATGACTGAGTTGCGGATGAACCACAACTGAGTTAATATCCAGTTTCACCATGGTAACCCATTCTGTATAATTAGTGAGTTCCATATATAGGTAGATAGGTAGGAAAATAGGTGACAACTATGGTTTATACATAGGTAACTAGGTCTGTTTTTCCTATCAACCTACTAACAACTCACAAGCAGGTACTTATTAGTAGGTAGTAAAAAAAAAAAAAGCTACCGATCTAATAATTGACCATGGTTAGCTAGGGAACTGGAGCCCAACAGAAAACTGTTTCTTAACCCCTAGTTACCATCCATCCTTGGGTTGCTGGTTCACGCTACCCGAGAGAGGGGGAGAGAGAGGCCACAAAAGTTGGAAGAACTCAAGTTCAGGCAAAAACCCCCAAAGGGCCGCCCAAGTTCTACACAGGGGCATTTTCCACAGTTTCACGTTCACCAGTACGTCGCTGTTGTTAGAGTACGTGTGGGGCTCCCATGAGCCGATGTGATGTGGGAGTCCCACCCACAGAACTCTAGTAGCCTCGCGCGGGCGCGCTCTCGCCCTAGCCTGGCCTTCGTTGTTTTATGTGTTCTCTTTTTTATACGTAGTAGCAAGCAGCACTCATCATAATAGTCGAGATCCTTTTGGAGCTTCTGGAAATTTTATTGAGTACAATTAGACTGGAGGAACAACAGCTTTTGGATGGCCCCCGCCCCAAGAGGAGACGCCAAGAGGGATCACCGTTTCATATCTTTTGGTATTTTCAGTATTCTCTCTCTCTCTCTCTCTCTCTCTCTCTCTATTAATTAGTTGACAGTGTGTCTGCACACGCCCTCATCGCGAGTACCCATTCCTCCGCGCGCCCTCTGTGAATTCATATCGTGACTACCCATTTCTCCTTAGCACGCTCTTTCCATTGCACCCATCTCGCGACTACCCATCCGCGCTCGCTCTGTGCACCCATTTCGTGAGTACCCCATTCTCGACTTTCAGTCTATTTGTAGAGCTTGTTCTTTCCCGTTCGTAGTTAAACTAACTCTTGCCTAATTGTTTGCTTTCGAGTCTTGCTTATGACTTACCTTAATGATGTTTTTTCCCCGGAAAGCTTGATCTTTATCTTCCTGCCTTCCTTGCTTTTCATGTGCACCTTGAGATCAGTTCGCCATTTTGCAGAGGTCTCTAGCCAGAGAGACTCACAGAGCAAAAGCAGTTGCATATATCCTGCCTGACCATGCGCGCATAGCTGTTGACTGTACATAAACACATACGCGCGCATTCTCAGACTTTCTGTTGTTTTCGGTCTCGTAAGCTTGTCGTAATCTTCCTGCCTTGATCCTTGCTTTTCATGTGCCTTGAGTTCTGTTATGCATATTGTAGAGCTGGTAGCCAGACAGACTCCCAGGCGCGGGCCGCGAATCATGTCTGACCATCCGCACATAGCTCTTCATGCGCGTGCATTCTCTGACCTTTCTGTTGTTTTCGGTCTCGCAAGCTTGCTTGTCTTAATCTTCCCGCTTTCCTTGTTTTTCGTGCCTTGAGGTCGGCTAACTATTTTGCAGAGGGAGACGAAGGGACTTGTGCGGTACAAAAGCAGTCGCGCATCCGTCAGCTGCATGATCACCATGCGCACATAGCTGTTGATATATATGCGTGCATTCTTTGACTTTTTGTTTTCGCTCTCGTAAGCTTATCCGTATCGTAATGTTCTTCCTTTCTTGCTTTTGTGTCTTGGTGTCATTTAGGCATCTTGCAGAGGTAGCCAGAGAGACTCACAGTGCAAACGCAGTTGCGCTGCATCGACCTGCCTACGCGTGCGTGCATTCTCTGACTTTTTGTTTTCGATCTAGCAAAGGTTTTGAGCATAGATATATTTAGAGTAATAAAACTGATCAACTGTGGTCTCTCTTGTTTGCATTGGAGGGTTTGTAGCTCTTGTAGACTTCCGTTGGAGGACTGAATTTCCCCAGCCTGTACGTCACTCTCCTCATCGTCGACTTCTTACTATGGAGCCGAAGACAACGTACAAATCAGCTCTTACTATGGATCAGGCGAAGCTCACACAGCACAAATCAGCTGTGGAGATCACTCATCATCATGATGTCCCCGCAGCTACTGAATCTTTGGAGATCATCTCGCATGATGAAGATGAAACTGTTACTGCTGCTGCTCACTCTTTGGAGATCATCTCGCATGATGAAGATGAAACTGTTACTGCTGCTGCTGCTGACTCTTTGGAGATCATCTCGCATGATGAAGATGAAACTGTTACTGCTGCTGCTGCTGACTCTTTGGAGATCATCTCGCATGATGAAGATGAAACTGTTGCTGCTGCTGCTGACTCTTTGGAGATCGTCTCGCATGATGAAACTGTAACTGCTCCTGCTGACTCTTTGGAGATCATCTCGCATGGAACTACAACAGCTAATTACTGGCCAATTGCACAATATTCACAAGGGGAGAACTTCTCATTGTAAGTTTTCATGTTCTCAGTAACTATGCGAGTTCGACCTGCATTGTAGTAGAACAGTGAGTGTAATTTGGAAGAGAAAAGTGGTGATCTCAATTAAGGTCTTTTTCTCTCATGCATATTCATGGGTTGTTTGCATTTCGGATTGGAATTTGTGAGTAACTACAGATTCTCGAGCTCCATAGCAACTCTACAGATAGCTCCAGCTCCAACTTACCCCAGTCCCTCTGCCTGCACCACGATGGTATGGAAAGGGCAACGTAGTCTTGTGATGGAGGAAGAACAACAGCACGAAGCTGACCTTGAGACGAAGATCATTCCAGATGAGATCATACACAAAATCCTGAGTCTACTTCCGATTCTCAGTTTATGCCGTTTCCTAACTCTGAGCAAATACTGGATGAGGGTGATCAAGAAACTGTTCTTCACATTCCACATGCAGGAAGCTCCTCTGCCTCTGCAAGTGCAACCACTTACAACCGATCGCTTCCCCATTTTCCTTTCGGTGGGTGTGACGCCACTGAGGAACTTCAGTTTCGACATTATCCTCAACAGGTAGGAATTGCAAGCTCCCCCCTTGATGATTTTTTTCCCCTGCACTTGAGCTTCCAATTGATCAATCATGTGAGGAACCTGTTTCTTTGAACTGATTATGATGAGTTTCTTGCAGCAAATGTATGTCTACATGTCTACTCCTTCCTGATCCCCATGTGAAAACCATGTGCAATCTATGTGCAATCTATGTGCAAACCATGTGCAAACAATGTACAAACCAACATGTGCAAACCTTGTTTGCTGCAGGTGGGATTCATTCACTGTGGCGTGCACCCCCGAGCTGCCTGCTGAGGCCATTCTCCCAGTGGCCTCAGCAGGAGGCTTGATCTGCTATACATCATGGCTTCATCCCGGGTACTACTGGATATCCAACCCTGTGACAGGCTTCAGTGAGCTAGTGACGCCGGATCGCAGAGGTCCGTGCTTGTGGGGAATGGGTCGTCTACACGAATTGATCGTTCACGAACATTCCCCTTTCACATACACCCTGATAGTCGTGGGTGTCTTTCAGTATCCTACTCCCCACAGCAGATCTCCCTTGGACGGTTACGGCACTCTGGTATACACTTCCACTACGGGGAGATGGGAAACCGTCAGAGGTCCGCACCTCCAACGCTACTTGGGACACCGTCCTATTGTTCGCCAGGGTCGATATGCATCTCACAACAACAACATAGCGATCATAGAGTATGGACCTCGGCTTCGCAGCGTCGTGTGCGGACAATACTTCATGGTGATAGCCGATCGCGATGAGCACATCCATACCTTCGACTGGAGAGTATGTGCATGGAGAACGGATTTCAAACCTGATCTCACACGCGATCTCTGCGCTCCGCAGCTGGATACTTACCTTCGCAGACCCGTCAAGCTCGAGAGCATTGCCCGTGACACGATCACAATCTCACAACTGGGAGTGGAGCATGTCCTGACTCGTCGCATTCGCTTCGTTTGGATTCACATAGTCACTCTCACCGATCCACGTTTCGAGTGTTTCTACACGCACATGCAATACTGGGCTTCTTATTCCTTAGGAGGCGGAAGTGGAGGAGCTGCTCCTCCCCACCATGATTGGCAACCCGACTCAACCTTCAGCTGCTTTGTGCACGGAGAGCGAATCTTCGTAGTTGGCAGAAACGGGAGAAACATTGGATACTACCACCTTGTGGAGAAGAAATGGACCTGGATGCCTCCCTTTCCAGGTTCTTATGGACTGCTGCCGGGTGAGCATCAGGTTGAAGTGCAAGGCTTCCCATTCTCTCCCAGCTTTACGAGGAAAGTTGGAGTATTGAGAAGACGGGAACCCATCAACACCAATCAGGCTCCCCTCCTGCTGCGCAGAACCTCTATCACCTTACATTAAGGTGATCAATCTCTGGAAGATCTCTAGTAGATCTGGAACTTTGATACTGCAGGCACCATGAGCTTGCAAGCTCATGAGGTTTTTACATTGTGTCTGTTGATGCTGCTGCTGTTACTACATCATGCATGCATGCATGCATGCATGCAAGCTCATGAGATTTACAACACTGGATTTATAACAGTAGGCAGGCAGGGATTTGGTGACTCTTGTTGTTTGTTGTTGGGATCTGGAGATTTAGCACTCTAGAGATCTGAGCTCCCTTTGTTATGTTTTGTAACAGCTGGTTCTGTGGTGATCTATCCATACATTTTACTGTTGGGTTTGGAGATTTAGCACTAGATCTCTGTTGTTCCCATGTTTATGTAGTTAGATCTATCAATACATTCCACCTGTTGGGTTTGGAGATTTAACATTCTGTCCTTCGTGCCCCTTTTATGCTGTAAAACATTATCTATAATGAATTCCAGCTTGTATGTGTATCTGTTGTCATACCAATCCCTGTTTGATCAATACATTCTAACTTGTGATTCTGGTGTTCATGTGCCTCCATGTTCACATCCCTCATCTGCTTGATCAATCATCAATACATTCTAACTTCTGATTCTGGTGTCATGTGCCTCCATGTTCACATTCCTCATCTGCTTGATCAATCATCAATACATTCTAACTTCTGATTCTGGTGTCATGTGCCTCCGTGTTCACATTCCTCATCTGCTTGATCAATACATTCTAGCTTCTGGTTCTAGTGTCATGTGCCTCCATGTCCACATTTCTCAGCTGCTTGATACAATCTAGCTTCTGATTCTTGATCAATGCATTATAGCTTCTGATTTTGGTGTCACACATCCATGTTCACATTCCTTGTCTGCTTAATCAGTACATTCTAGCTTGTGACTCAGATGTCATCATCCGCATCCATGTTCATATTCCTCATCTGCTTGGTCAATACATTCTAGCTTCAAATTCTGGTGTCTCACACATCCATGTTATCTTTAAAGTACATCCACTTTAAAGTTGAGAAGAGCTGAATTTGGCCATACAGTTTAAATTGCTTCCATTCTGATGTGAACACAATCATGTATCAATCATAGCTGTAACATTTATAATGTTGGGCACAACAAAGGCTCAAACCAGATTGCATTGTCTGCACCCAAGCTCAGTTGACCCATCCAAGGCAAACTAATCTATAGCTTCACAGCATCTGTCAGAACACCAAAACTACAAAATGGAATTGCAATTCATGGAATTTGCTCTTGCTGTGATTTACATAACTGACTGCCTCAGAATGATGTGAATAGTTGAACTGCTGAGACCAGGAATTCTCAGGCTACTGAAGTTGTAGCGTTTCAAACAGAATAAATGGTTTGGGCTCTAAAAAACAAATATTCACATCTACTCTAATCAATTAGCATCTTCTTCATGTATTCAAATTCTGCTGGGTCGAAATATTCAGCAAGTTCATCTTTTGCAACCCAGGCATAGTCTCGAATCTTTCGACCTTTCACATTCACTTTGGATCCCATCATCTGTGATTTGAAGAAAAATCGCTGTGACAACCAACTAGCACAAGTGTCAACTAGAGTCCTGTGTCATTCTGCACAATATTTTCAGCCCATGTCTAGCACAAACAGTACAGATATGAAGATTTAATGAAAATGCCCAATTCACAGGCCAAAGGAGAAGCCTCATGGTAGCTTGTGAACCCATCATTCCTTATACTGCAACATAGGAATGGCAGCTATTAAGGATGAAGAGATTCCAATATAAGAGCCTCCATGGAGTGCAGAAAAGAGATAACTCAGTAGCAGGGTGCATACCTTATATGGAGGAGTTGAAAGGCGGTATGCAAGATGCCCACAAGGTGCATTTCCCACAAAGAAGAAATCTGAAGGATTGGCAGCAAATAATTCTACTGCTGATTCTGCAACCTATACTCCAAGACAAAATGCAAGTATGAGCTATAATAAATATCAAAGACTGCTTTACAATACCCAGCATGACTCTGATCATTTCTCAAAGCCCCCACAAAACTAAAAATCCAAGGCTGGGTTGCAATATCTAGACATAAAACTAAGAGCATTCTCAAAGTCCCCAGCAGAAGACCTGCACATGATAACTCTCTCATTGAACACATCAATGAATGGAAGGGAACCAGCCCACATTCAAGACAACCACACACCTTCCGCAATGAATCTTCATTCAAATACTCTTTCTCTGGAAAATGCCAGATGGGCTTATCCTTTGGCCCACCGTGAGGAAATCCTTGAAGTATAAGATAAAGCCGCTTGCACAGTGCTCGGTCCAATGATCTGCTGACCAACTGGCCTTATTAGTTTCCTCAAACAGCGGAGATTCATTATACCAAAAGCATTTCTGGAAAAACACTACTCTGCTTTTCAGCAAACCATTCTTCACATGTACACGTGATAAAATAAAGAAATATAAACCAAATTACAAACAAAAAAGAAGGATCTTAAAATACAACCCATTTCTAACACGAACCATCCTTGTACAAACTCTGAAATTGCAGTCAACATGCAAAGGAGGAAACATCACATTGAAATTACACTGGATTCTGGGTTCAATCTTTACTGTTTTTTATTCATGTTCATAAATCATCAGGCATCATCAAGAGTTTCTGAAACTGTTTCTTCAACACATAGTGCTACCCACCTACTGTGAATCCTTATTTACCTTCGATTGTTAGTCCGGTCAGCTTCAGTGACTGTTGGAGCAGGTTCAAATGCAACTTCTCCTTCATCGTCCCCTCTGGATGGATTCATAAATGCAGAAAGAAATCAGGTCCAAAAGACTCCTGACAAAACTAACTTGCGAATTCAAGTGACGTAGCCAGGAAGCAGAAACCCTAACAAAAAAACCCCAAGAAAAAGGGCAGTGTCAAAACAAGGCCAGAGTCTGCAAGGAAACCTGCTAGAGGATGCATCCAGAAACTCTTTGGGATACTCGCGCCGATACTGTTGCTGCCACTCAAACCTACCAGCCTCTCCTAGCCCAACAAGGTTAGAACCACATCTCAGAAACAGCACATTCTCCAAACATTTGGATCTTTGTGAATCCCTCACCGCAAGGTGAGATCATCCCAGCTTTCTGAAATCCATGAGAAAGAAGCTTGATTTCTGTGCGGTTCACCTGACCATCCTTCCAAGAGTGGACACAGGATGTGTCCATCCAGAAGAACCCTAGATTTTTTCTTGCTCCTGAAACCCTAATGGCAAATTTTGACACAGGTTTTCAAGCCGTTGGGGGTGAGATTTTTTTATCTAGTGTTTTCCATTGCTTTTTACTTACGAGAAATTCTGGAAAGCTTCTACTGGAGGAGCAAGCTGTGGGAGCACAACAGGAAGTCGCTCCAACACGACAGCAGCAACTATTTTCTCTTGTTCTGCTGCTGCTGCGCCCACATTGCTACCGCTGGAGAATTGACGACGCTTCGTCGTCTCCAAAAACGCCACTACTTCGTCATTCAAACATCCCGCAACACATGGTTGCCAAGAAGAAGAAGAAGCAGAAGCAGAAGACGTTAAACTCACTACCACTCGCCGCCGCAGCAAAGATACACAAGTCCGCAGCATTTGGACCTGCAAACAAAGAGGAAATCTAAAGAAACAAAAACCCACAAGAACCCTAGCAAGGTTTTTTCTCCAACTCTTCTTCCTCAGATCTCTAGAACCCTTGGGCATTAATCGAGCGAGAAGTGCTCTCGAAGCTCAAGAAACAGAAATGAAAGTCTTCTAAGCGACGAAACCTTCGTAATCCATGCACAAAGATTTTCTGTTCTGCGTGTTTTCTCTCTGTCCCTCCCTCCTCCTCCTCCTCCTCTTCTTCAGTGCAAAACCAGGGAAACCCTAAAGCTCTTAAAACCCTAAACCGAAGACCCAACGTCCAATACCACGAAAAATTACGTATATGTGGCATTTAGTGTACAATACCATATTAAGCCCCGAAAATGTTAATTTTGAACTCAGAGAGCCTGATTTAGTGGAAGCACAGAATATTTGTAATATTTAAAACTAATTTAAATAAATTTAATTTGGGCTTTTTACCATGGTACCCACTTAGTGTTATGCGGGTATCAAGGCTAGAGGCAGGTATCAACCAGGGAATGCACTTGGGTATGTGTGCCTGACCCCCCAAGGGTTTGTTGGAAAAAGCATTTCGTATACCTGGCTGAGATGGGCTTCTTTTCTTCCATACACAAGCAATGCCTTTTACCTAGGTGGGCTTGTATTTTACATAGGTCGCCAAATGCACCAATGGGGCGGGCATCTCAGATCACAAAGTCCCGTAGCACATGGGGCTTTAGGGTTAAGAATTTTTAAAGGTTTAAGATTTTGAAAAATGTATCTCATAAGGATGCTTAGAGTTGTTGAATGTGTTTGAGCATGCCAACTTGAAAAAACAAAAGCAAACACGACACAACGCAAAGGAGCATCAATTTTTTGATGTCACTTCCAACCGATAACCAACGCTCACCTCAAGTAAGCTTTCAATCCATTGTTCAATGTATCTTGCATTACTATATTCTCATTACCATTTACTTTTGCATTTGTGCTTTTATATCACATCACCTTTGGCTTTTTGTGTTTGTGTTTCTACACTTTCATCACCATCTACTTTTGCATTTATGTTTCTACATTTTCATCACCTTGTACCTTTTATGTTTGTGTTTCTGCATTTTCATCACCTTATACCTTTTATGTTTGTGTTTTTGAATTTTCATTTGAACCCTTTACCTTTTTGCATTTATGCATTTTCATCGCTATCTACTATCAAATTCAAAGGCATCGGTGTGTGTGATTATGCACTTAGGGTACTCATGTTTTCAAAGGCAATGGCGTGCGATTAAGCATTTGAGGTGGTCTATTTTGTTACAACTTGTCTCTTGCATCCTCATCACCCAAGTGCTCATATTGGGTCCAAATTTAAAGGCCATGTGGTCTTCATCATGCCTATGTTTTTTGGGTTTATGGTGAGGTTTATTGTTTGTTACAAATCTTTAGGTTTAAGGTGAAGTTTGTTATAGATTTTTGGTTTTCAATAACTAAAGATATGCAAAAGATTTTTATGAATGAAGAGAAAAATGATGGATCTCCAATGTGTACAGTTGATAGCTTGACACTTGTGATGGTGGGGTTGGGAATGGTTGTGGTTTAATTATGAGTCATGATGGTGGGCCTATAGTCCATCTAAAGCATGTCACAATGAATTAGTTGCTAACAAAGACATCAATGAAAATGACGATAAGATTTTACAAACTAAAGCAAAGGTGTGATAAGAGCAATGGTTCACGCAATTGGAGTTCAACCAAAAGTTTTAACTTACATGGAACACAACTACAAGTATGTGAGCATTTTATCAATTCAATGATGATTTAACTTTTGTTGATCCTTCTTTATTTCAACAAATGAGATTCATTGTTTACCACAATGTGCAAAAAGACATAGACCCAAATTCTACCCATCATCAAAAAGGATTAACAATGTATACAAAGACCATGGCACAACTACCCTGAATTTTCATGTTGCATCAAAACATACTACGGTTTTGAATAAATACGATACCCGACACATTATTGCAATCCTTTATCCAAAAAATTCAAACTTGCTCAAAAGCAATTCCTTCAAAACTTGGTGTTATACATTAATAAAACCTACTACATATTGAATTCAACTAAAAACATTTGGTTGAAGTGATTTGTGCTTCACCAATGAAGCCAAATTTTATTTTTTAGCAAATGATAATTCACTAGACTTGAGGTAATCCATAACATGGTCAATAAAGCCATTGAGCACCATATCCTTCCTTCCCTTGCCAAAACCACCATGATTACTATAACTTTTGAGTTATGAATATCTCATGGAAGATTTAACACCTTTGCGTTAATTGTCAATTACATCAACACAAATTGGGAACCATGTCATAGCATTATGGGGATTTTTGAGGTTCATGAAACAACTAGGGTTGCCATGGCTCTATAATTAAAAAATTTGACTACTTAATATGATTTATTCAACAAAGTTATAACCTATGTCAAAGATGAGGGTGCCAATTTGAATGTTCTCACAATAACTTTAACAAGCATTATGTCTTGTGTTCCACTCATGTCACCTCAACCATCCATTGTTGTTTATTATGGTCATGCCATGTCTATGCGTTGTTAGTTTTTCACCAATGATTTGAACGTGTTCAATGGAATCAAGGAAATTTTCAATGAAAAAAACTTAGTTTCTTTACAAAAGATAATCATTTGGACTAAAACAAGTGAAAAGGGTTGACAAGAATGGGATACAGTTTATAAAGATGCAGTTTTTGACCCTTGAAAATTCAAAACCCTTGTCAAGATTTGATATGCTTATAAGGTGATTATAAAAAAACCTTAAATTTTAAGGGTGCCATAAACATTTGTTATTCAAAACAACCAATTGCCTCGTAAAACTAAATTCCTACTCCTCAAACATGGGCTATGATGTTAAAAATATCAAACCTTAACTCTAATATTCACCTAATGTTTCTTAAACCAATCTTGAAGATATTGGCTATTGTTTAATGTAATGACCAATGTTGAATATGTAATTCATCCGTTAATCCTAATTTGATTTAATGGGTAGACCATGAACAACATTTTGTTAATCTATCATATCTTATTTGTTAACTCATGGGCATTGTTGGTTCAGGAATTGAAGTTGAAAGGATTTTCAATATATAAGGGTCATCACAATTTGAAACATCATTGACTTGGATTGAGAATTTGAATTATGTTGATTCTAATTATGAAAAAATTAATTAAATGATATTAAATTTGGGTTCATATATGGGTCTAAATCCATTAAGAAATATTTTGATATTGAAGATGGAATGGTTTTTAAAAATGTAAACCTCATGGCATATTTTAATTTACTTGAAAAAAATTCTTGCGGTGTTGAAAGGTGTACATTCCAAGATAATAATAAATCCAATTAATATTGTCAGGGACAACAAGGGAGGTATTTAATTGCTTTTCTTTTTTGGTTATGGGTTTTTGTTATTTGTTGGTTACATGTACCCTAACCAACCCTAATGGGCATAATGCTTCAATTGTGCGTTGTGCTTTTGTTATCTATTAGTTACATGTACTTTAACCTTAAGGGGTAAAATGCTTCAATGATGAACAAAAATAGAAAAAACATGAAGCACCTTGAAATTTTTTAGCACTTCACAATAGGTCAAAATGTAGATATATATGTGGTGTCAAATGTCAATGTTTTCTATGAGTTATGTAACATTTGGTTCCATTTTGCAAACAACTAGGACTTAAAGTGTGTAGTTTTGTGTTGAGGTTTCCATTTTGGAAAATAGTTTTGATTTACTTAGCATGTGGCTCTCTATTGGGGTTTCCAATTTGCAAACAATCAAGATTTACTTGGTGTGCGGTCTTGTAATGGGGTTGCCATTTTGCAAATAATCATGATTTTAGGGTATATGAATGATCTAATTGAAGTTAGTAATGAATTTGTGTGAAATGTGAAAGTTAAATGCATTTTTATGTGAAGTTGAATGCAACTACTTGAATTTTCTTATATGCAAGTTCATGTCAAATTGAATACAATTGCTTGAATGAAACCAAATGTGGGGTTTGTGTTTGATACAAAATTATTTGGGTTGCAAAATTTTCTATTCTAGTTGATGCAATTATGTTGAATGAAATTCAATGCAACATCAATTGTTTGAAAAATCTTCAATGTGTGAATGCTTGGAGTGTTTTTGCTTTCTTGTGTGTATGCTTGGAGAGTCTAAGAGTGAAACCTATGCCCACCACCAATTTGCATGTGTTCATTTGTTAAGGCTATAGCTCAAGGCAATTGATTGACTATGCCACCAACATTTCTTATGGCATCAATGATTATAACTTGTTGGATTTGTTTCATCACAGAAGTTACAAATCTACAATTATTTAGCCTACAACTTTGACAGTTAGAAGTTAGTTATTGAAGAAGAATTAAAATACGTACAAATGTTTTTGTTAAAAGTTCAAGCATTTTTGTAAATTGTGTGATACTTTCAAATTCACACACATCTTTGACTTAAACATGTTTTTTCTGCTTGAAAATGATATGAATTATGACTATGTTCCTTTATGCACATGGATGAATATATTCCCACACATCTTTGACTTAAACATGTGTTTTTTTTCTGAAAATGATATGAATTATGACTATATTCATTTATGGACATGCCCAAGTTCATGTCTAACAAGCACCACGCTTTTTCATATATGTTACCCATGCTCTTGTGTGAAAATAAAATCAACTTGTGCCTATACTTGAAAGGCATAAGGTTGCCAAAAAACAATTTATACATGGGCCCCATAGACTTCAAAATGGTTTTTTTTTTTAATGCCCTACCCCCCAGCCAACACTTGTAGAAACTTCTTTTTTCCCATTTTTCTATGTCAAAATTTTGATGAAATTTAAGAAAAATTAATTCAATTTACATTTAAAAAGAAAACAAATCCAAATTTTTCCCGATTTCTTTCTCAAAAAATGTCAATATTTTGCTAGGAAAAAATATTGGTACTAATGTGGCCACTGCCTCACCTAGGGCTTCCTAGATAAGGAGGTCAAAATTATTAGACCCCTGAAAGAAGATGGGCTCCAAGAGATAAATATCAATCGTGGTATAAGAAGGTTATCAATAACAATATTAGTAATTTAGTTGTAAGTTCTTACCCATTTTTTTATTATTATTATTTCTTTTTGGAACACAACAGAAATCCCAACTGACAAGCTCTTGGCAAAGACCCTAAAGTAAGGCCCTAAACCCTAAACCCTAAGACCCTAAAGTAAGGCCCTATAGCAGAGGCACCCACTGGGTTGAACCCAGTACCTTTTAAGTCCCAGAGTCCCAGAAGGGGCTATACCAGTGGAGCCATTACCCCAGGGGCCACTTCTTGCAATTTTCAAAAACTCAAAGAAAACCTAATATTACTAGTAGACCTGAAATTTTTTTTATGGGTTTTGTATTAGTTTTTAATGTTTAATAGCCTACCTAGATGATTAAAATTTTCATCCAAGTAGGTTATCAATCGTCAAACTCTAAACCCCTTAACCAAATGTTAAAATTTTCATCCAAGTAGGTTATCAATCGTCAAACTCTAAACCCCTAACCAAATGTTAAAATTTTCATCCAAGTAGGTTATCAATCATCAAACTCTAAACCCCTTAACCAAATGTTTAAAATTTTCATCCAAGTAGGTTATCAATCATCAAACTCTAAACCCCTTAACCAAATGTTTAAAATTTTCATCCAAGTAGGTTATCAATCATCAAACTCTAAACCCCTTAACCAAATGTTTAAATTTTTTTGTCCAAGTAGCTTATCAATCGTCAACCTCTAAACCCCTTAACCAAATGTCCCCTAGCAATTAGAAGCAAAAAGCATTGCCTAGTGCCAATGCCAAGGAAGCAAATATTGTAACCTAAAATTTCAAATGCGATTGGCCATATATTTATAAAGGGGAGCAAAGGCTGCAAGAAAGGATGGTTCATTACAATAACTTTTTAAGACAAATTTGACATGTAAGGATATGAAAGTCATGGCTTAAATGCCTTTTGAGCTTCTCATATATGCTAATTAAGTTTTATGCTTCTTCTTGTTCAAGAACTTCCAATTTCAATGTACCTAAACCTTACAACCTATTTGGTTAGAATAACAAGCATTTCTGAAAGCAGGTATTCAAGAATTAACCCTTATTCATGAAGTGTGGGTATTATGAAAAATAATAATTAAAAAAAATTGTAATCAAGGGAATAATTTTGATGATGAAATTGATAGCAGGCGAGTCTAAATTTTTTTTGAGTTTTTCATAGTGACACCCTATGTGGTCCAAAAAATAAGAAATTAAAATATAGCCTACTCAATCGATTATGAAATAATATTAATAATAATAATCAACCAACATCAGTAAATACCGATGTTTTGCAATTTGTAAAGAACCCAAAAATATTACACATTTAAAAGATTGCCCAGTAAATAATAGTAAATACTGCACTTGAGACCAAACTTGCAAGGCATCACAAACACACTGGCCCTGCCCGATAGATAAGATGTTGTACATCGACCTACTGTGTTCACACTGTAAATACCAAAAATGTCCATTCGGATCCAACCAGTCTAAACACTTTCACCAAACAAACCAGTTCTAATAAGGTAAGTTGGATCCTAAAATTGAATATATTTCAGGAGTAATATTAGCTTAAGGGATCTTTGCCCCTAAGTAATAGACCTATTTTTATATGAAGATTTTTTGAAAATATGAAAATTTGGCTTGTGTTAGAAGCTTGAGATTAGTTATAGAGTTAGAATATCTAGAAGGATTTTGGTTTCTTTGAAAGGATCTTTTGAAGATTATATTTTTGAATGGTGAAATATATGAGTTTCCATAATTCTTCTTCTGCCTTAAGATACTTTTTAATGTATATGGCAATGGCCATGGCATAACACACCCCTCGTTTTACAATGCAAGCTCTTGATTGAGTCTTGAAGCAACTTGTCAATTTTCATCCACTGGAAGCCTCTTATGACTCAGTTGTGTATGAATCCCAACTTGGTTGCCATCTCAGGTTGCACCTTGGTAACCCTATCCTGTAAAACACACTCATCTTCCAACGCTCGTCTTATGGGTAGAGGCAGATAAGTAGTAGGAAAGTTGGTGGCTACTATGGAAGTACATACATGTAGATGGTTAATTTGTTCATACTAGTGTTGGGTAGTTCTTCACTTTTATGAAGAACCTCCTGATCCAGTTCTCAATAGAAAAATTCGAACAATTCTGGTTCCAATTCCACACCTAAATAGATGAACCAGGAATCCAATTGTGAGTCTAGTTCTTCACCAAAAAAAAAACTTTGATTCCAATTGTGAAAATTGAACCCCATTCTGAACCAGCAGTTCTAACATTCTAACCGGCCCAATCGTCGATAGTGGGTAAGGTGAGGGATAGCAGGTTGTCAATAGTAGGTAGAAAAACACTTGCCAGTCCCTGGAGCTTCTATAGAAAGCATACATATAACTCATGAGAATCTCATGAGAATCAAGAAATCTCAATTCTCACAATTAAGAAAGCCAGAACACGATTAAATTTCTTTTTTCAAGTCAAAGAAAGAGACTTCCACAAAAGGATTTGCAAAACTGCGAAGACAGGCCAAAATGAGTGACAAAACGAGAAGAAAACCAACTTGCAGTATGAACAAAAGTGATAGTCTCTCTCTTGTTCACGGACCATCAACAGTAGCATGAATGATGCAACATGTGTGATAGAGACTTCTCTATCACGACTTCCCCACTGGTGACTTTGTCAGCTCCCTACAGTGGGTATCGGCCACGGTAAACACTAACCTGCTTACTGCAGTCCCACAGCTGCAAGAAGACCCCACCCATGATACTGGCTAGCAACACAGAACAACACGAGGAGAAACACAGACACATAGGAAGAAGACAAAAGATAGAGAAACAGACTGGAGAGGAGAAACAGAGACCTGTAACCCAGATGCTTCTGGAGAAAGCATTTGGGTTTAGGGTTGGTTAACATATCCACATGTGCAAATTAAAGACTATTGACACCCAGTAAGGACTCTTGTGTCTATCATGACTCAAACCAAAACAGGCAAGTGGCAGTGCTGCTGAAAACACACAACATTACAGGATGAAAATGTTACCTCCTCCAAAGCATTGCTCACATCGCAACTCATACATAGGAGCGAAGAGAACATCCATAATAATCATTATTGACAAAAAGATACAGAAATTTATGTAGCAATGATTGAAATTTCTTTCCACATTCACCAAGAGGTCAGACTCAAGCAGCTTCAAAGAAGTATCAAATTCATCTTGCTGCAAAACTCACAACAGTGAAATCTATGCCATGGGTCTGCATGCTCTAACAGAGCATTGCATTTATCATTCATGAACTGTCACAACAGACAAGGTGACAAATTGCATCCTGTGAGGTTCTAACAACTCCAGTAATGAGCACACTTGTAGTACAATCTTACAGCAAAAATACAGTGTCTAAACAATGGAGGGTGATATCACCTCCAAAAACATTCACTGACCCGATGAACCACTCATCCTCTAAATGTTAAGATGCACTGTCCACACAACCCCAAATTTTTAAAGCCCTGCAAGTCTTCACCAAATACAAATGCTTGCACCAATTGAGCTGCCATTACTGTGTTTAGCTGCATTCAAACAATTTGATAACATCAGTAGAGTTGAAACCAAGACTTATGAATAGGTACAAACAGGAAAAAGGACAACAGTGACACATTTGGAATAGAGAGAAACACTGAACTGTCCAAGAACACATACCTTGCAAATAGTACCAACCCACAATGACCACTGCACATGCAAAGCCAAAACAGTATTTGCAGGCAGTCACACTGCATGCATAACCTCCTTCTGAGTGATTAGTGACAGTCCTGGACTGCATCCTCCTCCTCCTCCTCCTGCTGTAAACTGAATATGCCCCACCGTACTCGGAGTGTGCAGGACCTTTGAAAAAATGGTAACGGCAAGCACGGTCTTATGACTACAGTCCATATATCACAACCCATTTCCATCTCAAGACCCTACGACTATATCAGCTGTATGTATGATTGGGAAGAACCAATTCCAAAGGCAAGAAGGTCAAATGACATGTGAAGTTGGGATATTCAAGGAATTTTTCTAAACACACATGGCCAACCCAACTGCATCAATTATCACTGGATAATGCCACCAAAGAGAAAAACAATGGGTTGAAAACCAAACTATAGAGAACTGGATTTGGAGCCTAGACCCAATTCATATCTACAAGAGGTTTGGTCAGAAAACTCCACAGTCCACAGTGACACTTTGAATGTAAAACTGTAGTTGCAGTTCCACCAAAACCAAAGCAATACAACACAACAATGAGAGGTGGTCATAACCTTATGAGTGTCACTCATAAGGTAATGAACCATCATCACCTTCACCATGAATGGCAGCAACTAGCTGCTATTTTTTTCTCCTCACTGACTGACTTCGCCATCAGCCCCAAAAGTGGTGGCAGATACTTATATAATAATCTGCTCAATAAGTTGAGCAAATACATTATACAGAAGTCTGTGTCCTGACTTTCCATTTCCATTTCTGGAAGCTCATGAGAAGACTCTAATTGCGGTTGCAGCTAGCACTTGAGAGACATAGCTAACTGACAAAAAAAACCATCACTTGTTATCCTCATTCAAGCTGCAACAAGCATTTGAAGGGTGAGCTTCAATTGGTTCCTCATGTTGTACACCTGTTTAACACACAAAGTGGGGTTGTAATTTTCTTCCTGACTAGCTGTGGCTTTGGTGTGGTTCCTCAGGCAATGAACTCATGCTGAATTCACTTCGTCTGGTCCTCATGGAGTGCACCTGTCTTCGAACAACCACAACAGAGTTTGTGCTTTCCTCCTCTACAGATTCAGTTCCAATTGTCAACTCCAACGATGTCTGTTCTTCAATATTAGGAAGTCCTGCCGGTCCAACAAACCTAGGAAGACCCAACTCTGGCATGCCAGTCACAAAAGGATGCACAAGAAGCCTATCGACAGTTGGGCGTTTCATAACATTAACTTCTAAGCACCCAGCAATAAAGTCAATCATGGCCGGTGGCAATGTCTCAGGAATAGGTGGCACCTCTCCATGGCCTACTTTCCAAAGTACCCGAAGCCACTCCAAATCCCCAAAGGGAGGAGATCCAGTTGCCATTTCCAGCACTGTGCACCCAAGACTCCAAATATCAGCAGCGACATTGTACGATTTCTTGGGATCAATCACCTCAGGTGCCATCCAGTAAGCACTTCCCTTACAAGACTTGAGCATATCAAGCTTGGCAATCTGTTTAGCCATTCCAAAATCAGCAAGCTTCACCACTCCATTGACATCCACTAGAATGTTGGCACATTTTATATCCCGATGTACAATATGACGATCATGCAGGTACTTAAGACCACGAAGAATTTGCTGCGTGTATCTGCGAACTTGATCTGGGAACATCACTCCATATTTCCTGTATACAGATGCCAACGAACCTTTGCTTACAAGCTCCAGAAAGATGTAGAGTTTGTCCACCTCCATTTGTGTGCCAAGGTACTGAACAATGTTCTCATGTTGGAATTTACGCAAAAGGGTAATTTCTTGCTCGAGTTGCATGATTGCCTGCTTAGCTTGTGAATCCTGCTCCGATAAGGAGACTTCCTTCACTGCAAAAAAGCACCCATTGTCGCCAACTGCCTCATACACTGTCCCAAATGAACCGCTCCCAAGTAGGTCTCCTTTTTTCCACGAGTTCCAAGACGGCTCATTGGAAGCATCACTAACAAACTCATCACAAGCAGTCTGCTCTGTGGCACTATTTTCTGCCGGCACAACTGAAGCAGTCTGCTCTGCGGCTCTGTCTTCTGGCGGCACAGGCACAACAGGGTCTACCACAATAGGGCCCTCCTCAGCCTCATTAGCTACATGCTCTTGTGGTGGCTCTTGCTGCCCTGAAGAACTTTCAGCATGTTTTCCATGCCACTGTAGGGGTGCAAGACTGGAAGAATGCCTATGTTCCTTATTAGAAGCATGCCTGACACTATCCCCATCACCTTGCTTTGCCAAAGGCTCTTTGAAAGCTATACCTGCTCGTTTATCTGATGCTTTGGGCTCTCCAACCATGCTAGCAACAGGAGTGGACTCACTGCTTGAGGGTGACACCTCAGCCCACTTTTCAGGTGGTTCAGAGTGCCATCGTCTGAGCTCTGCTTCAGTGTGCAAGAGTTTCTGGGAGAAGGCTGACTCATTCAGAGCACTTGTGCCTCCTTCAGGTTGATGGGCAGATTGAACTGCACCAGTTGTTACAGGCAATAAAGTTGACCTCTCTAAACCCCCAGGAAAAGACTCTGCAGTCTTCAGTGATCGTTCAGTAACAGGGCTGTACCCTCTTTCTGACAGCATACGGGGCCTCTCTGCCCTGAGGGCAGCTGGAGAATCCTTTTGAGGACGACTACCATACTGAGGTCGTTGCTCATTGCCCAAAATATCTGGCAACCTACCACGGCGGCCCAAACCTTCTAGTGGATACACTGGGGAGTCATAAGGTGGATCTATGGTTAATCTAGGTCGCTGATCATCTACAGGTGATAATGAGCCAGTAGCAGTAGGGGGAGAGATGGGTTGGATGGTGGGTGAAGAAGCCAGCTGGTCTGTGGGAGGAGAAAATGGACTACCGACAGATTTGCGACGCTCCCAGTCAGAGGCAGAAATCCCAAGATTAGCTACCCCAGAAATACCTAAGTAGCTGCAAAACATATCCAAATCTGCTTCATCTGATGGACCCCTCACTCGAAAGCTCTTATCGTGATTCCAGTTCTGCATCCTGGGTGGTGGCACCACTCCAGGTTTACCACCCAGAGTTTTTGTTTTTGTGGATGCACCATTTGCCCGATAATCTTCATGTTCAGATGTCATGTTGCTGTTGTCTTGAAGATGAAGTGGATCGTATTCCACATGTTTTAGTGCCCTCATGCGCTCGAGCTTCGGTTTCATCATGGACCCTGACATCATTGTGGAGAGCTGCCACTGACCCCAATCCACACCTTTTCTTCCTATGTTGAGCTCTGACAGTCCCAAAGTTTCAGACCCATTCTTTGGCAGCAGGAATGACTTCTCAAAATCAAACCCTTTACTTCAGTTTGAGGAAATTCCTGCTTGGAGAGGAATTTCTCACTTGACCCTAAGAGAAGAAATCCCGATCCACATCCTTAGACCATGCTTCTTAAACCCTCTGAGATTCGAACATTGTCTCCTCAAGCTATCATACAAACGCACCATACACCTTCAATATGACCACTCGTCTCTCATCACTGCAGAAGAACAATCTCCAAAAAAAAATTCTGCAATGAAAACACAAATCCAGACACATCTTTTTCAGATTTTCCTCCTACCCAACACCTCTTCGTGCTCTTGTTGGTCATCAAAAAAAACCTCCTTCCAAAATGGAACCACAAAACCCTAAGTAAAATCTTCAATAACCGGTTCTTCAAAAATCAAAAAACGGTTCCACCATGTGTGTGGGAGTTTCTTATATGGAGAAGGACTGCAACAAAAGAAAGCAAAGGGAAAACACATGGGGGAGTCATAGTAAACTAACCCGTATTCCTGTAAAAATCATTTCCTCATCCCCTTGTCACTAGTAGCTCTTCCTGTTTGTTTTTGCTCCACCACTTCCCCCAAAACATTTCCTGCTTGGCATATCTGCTGCTGTTTCTGTTGCTTTTTCTGTTGCTGCTACTGTTGCTGCTACCTCCTATTTTTACTTTCTTCCACAACAACAGCCATGAAGCTGCTTCAAAACTCCACAACCTCAGCCTCAAATCCCTTTCTCCGATAGAAGAAGAAGATGATGAGCAGCTGGAAACTGAAACCACCCCATGGCTATAGAAAAAAACAAGTTCTGAGGCTGTTGAGAAAGAACACTCAGCAGAGTTCTACCAGACATCCACCACTCTTCAACAAAGCTCGTGCACCAACACCAACAACACCAACAGCAGCAAAAGAGGAAAGACGAACATGAACAAGAAGAAACAGCAAATCCCTACATGAACAGGAGACACGAAGGGAGAAAAAGGGGGGAGAGGGGACAGAAATGGATGAAAAATGGATCAAAGTGGGAGAGGGAATGAAGAAACAAATGGATGAAAAATGGATCAAAGGGGAGAGAGAGAACTTGCCACAAATGGATGGAAAATGGAGCAAAACTTCATTCCTTTGGTAGTGTAATTTTGGGTTGTTCATTAGCAATTATTGAAGAGACCCCAAAAAAAAAAACTTAAAACACAAGCACACAAATGGAAATGGATGAAGAAGGGATCCAAGGAGAGAGAGAGATAGAGAAACTTGCCACAACTGGATGAAAAGTGGCATAAGGGCAATTTTGCAAAACATTTTGAAATGGATGAAGAAGGGATCAAAGGGCCTAGATATAAGACACAAATGAATGAAAAGGAGAGCAAAACTTCATTCCTTCATAAGGGCAATTGTGGGTTGTTCATTAGAAAATATTCATTTTAGAAAAATGAGAGGAACCAACAAAAGCCAAAAATAATCACACAGGAGAAACTCTTACACGTTTGCCAAGGGAGGGAGAATGGATGAAAAATGACACGGGCAATTATGGGTTGGCGATTAGCAATATATTCATCCAAGGAAAAACAGATACCCTAAACCCAAAAAAAGCTAAACAAAATTTGCAGTGATTTCATTTCCACCTAATTTTGTCACTTTTTCAAACAAAAAATTGGAATTTTTAAGGAACTTTTTGATTAATTGTAAATTTGATTCATTTTATTTTTGGGAAATTTAAGCAAAAATAATAATATCACAAAAATTGGAAAAAAAAAAAAAAAAAAAAAACTGACACAAAAGGGGAAAGTCTCATAAGTTCAAACTTCAAACCAGAAATGAAAATTTAAAAAATAGGAAATATCCTTCTAGTAGGTGCCAACTGGTGGCACATGTACTCAAAATGCCTTGCAGCAAGTTGAAACCAGTAAGGCTAACAAGTTTAAAATAGGAAAACAATTTTTAATGAAATCCTCCCCCAAAAAAAGGGGAAACTCAGACCATAGTGGTAAAAAGGGCAGCTTCAACATAATTATTTTCTGTCAAATAATTAACTAATTTTGAAGATTCTATGTCCAAAAATAGAACATTCTTGAACATTTCAAAATTTTCTCTATTTTCATTGGCAAAAGCTTATTTTTTGAAAAAAAAAAACTTCAAGATTAAAAACAAAAGATCTAGCTATGAAGGAAGGTAGTTTATTTTGTTTTGTTTTGTTTTGTAGCGATGAGATCCAGTGAATGCATGCGTCAGATTGTGTTCTTGGTATCGTTGGAAAGCTCTCAACAAAGGAGGGGGGTGCATGTGCCTGGTTGCATGACTTTTGGACTTTCAGTGCAGAGTTTTTGAATATTGAATGATTTTTTCACTAACAAATAAATTAAATCATGACTAACAAATTTAGGACAAATCGGAATGTGCTTTCGGTGTTTTAGTTGGAAAGATCTCGATGAGAGGATTTAATGGAATTTATTTGGTACGATTTGGATTCAGAATGTGAGAGATATTGATTTTTTAAGTGATTTCTGTCTCTGAAAATTCAAATAAATTGCCAAAAAAAAAACCATGTTTTGGAAGGAAAAATCAGTTGAGGATGTGATAGCAATTTGGCCGATGGCACAAGCCACACTAGTATAATTGCTGTCGAAGCTGCCCAAGGTAAGCTGTCAAGGTACTACAATAGTTCACAATTGGTGTTGAAGCTGCGAAGAGAGCTGTCAAGGTACTACGATAGTTCAAAATTGGTGTCGAATCTGCCAAGGTACTATGGTAGTTCACACTAACACCTTTGTGGACATCCTACTCAAAATATGTCCACTCAAATTGTGGGACCAAATGAAAGCATGTTTTCTATGTTTTCTCTCTCTCTCTCTCTCGCTCTCTACTAAACAATACTCTTTTGATTTTCTGTGTGTATTTTGAGGGATCCTCCCTAGGGAGAAGAACCCTAAGCCCCTAGGGCAAGGGCCCTGAGGGGGGGAATACCCTCAAGCTCACCCTGAAGCAAGGGAACACCATCGAGTTATTGGGGCCTCAAGTGGCCCTTCCTTAGGCGAACCCACTCGTATACAAGAACCCTCCCAAGAATGCAAAAGTAAGTCTCAAGTTGCAACCATTTGCCGGGTTTGACTCTTAACACATATGACTTTTTGGTAATGGGTTGATTTGGTGACCTGATATATCCATAGTGCCTTTGCAAAGGACGGTTACCATAGTTAGTCACATTTTTAACAAGGCTTATTAGGTCGCTAGTGTGACTTGAACTCTCAAACAATTTGCCATCCCATCCATTACCATACGAGAGATAAGAGAGAATGTATTTTCCATTTAACCACACATTGATTGAGAAATTTGTTTGTTTGAAGAATTTATGTTTTTATATTTATGAATTATGTGTAAGGGCTTAAAGCAATACACAAATCAAATGAATGTTCATTGACTTTCAATTACAAGTTATCCATGTGCCGCTATTCATGCATTCCCTACTGGCTTCCCTTCCAAGCAAAAACCCTTCAATGCCAAAGAAATCAACCATATCTCAAAATTCCCTTTCATCCAATCGATTACATTGGTCCAATTTGCATTTTTTTCAAGTTACTTTATACAAAGTTTGAAAGCAATTCATTCTTTAGAGATTTTCAATTATTTTACCATTTTATTTCATGAAAACATGGGAAATGTTCATTTTAAAGTTCCTTGACATGCCCATCGAATGAAAATTATTGTCATTAGAATTGGAATACATATTTTGAACATTCTTTTTTGGGACATCATGTTGCCATGATTAGGATGTCCCAAATAAGGTGTCCTTGGTAATATTTTGCTTCAAAATAGGATTCATTTAATTCAACCAATGTCCCATCCAAATTCAAGCCACATTAGGATGACTCAAACACAGTAAGAGATTAAAAAAATGATGGCAAGATGACAAGGGATTTGAAAACAATGGTAGGACATGTTAAAATAACAAGAGCACATCAAATAATAGAAAAACGATGGGAAAATGATAATAGGATGACAAATGAACAACGAGAGATGAAAAACCAATGAGAAAATGGCAAAAGAATGACAACTAAATGTGAACAAAGGTTTTTAACCTACAATCCCACTTTGAAATATATTTGACAAATGGTCACCATCTAGTTCTAGGCATCAAGGTAACCTTTCCAAAAGGTGTGATCTTCAAGAACCAAAATGATTTTCTTAGTTTTAATTACCTAATTAAGAAGTCATTTTTAAAGACTTGCTCCAATTTTACTAGTGTAATTGGAAGGCAACTCACTAAGCATATTTTTTCCTTCATTATTTGTAGCATATTTCAAAATACCAAAATGCCCACTATATATATTTTTATTTTTTCCATTGATACCCACTAGGTATTGCAAGAAAAAAAAAGAAAAAAGAAATTGGAACAAGTCTTTATGCTTGGTAAATACCCACATCCTTAGGCATTACATTATAGAAACAATAGTTCAACTAATATGTACTAGGTAATGTTTAGTGTGACCAAGTCACAATGGGACCATGTGGCAATTTGAAAGCATAAATAGTGCTAAGGGATTGATCCTTGCACCCAAATGTATATAATTTAAGTGAACTCACACTTTACATATTGTTGTGGTAACACAATCACATAGAACAAAAAATGTTTCTAGGGGAGGGAGATACATCTCAATGGAGCATCACCTTTCATCACTCCATTCACATATGTACAATTGGCCAATTAAATAGTTGATGCAATTAAATATTGACATGATTGGCATTATGCAAGCTTCTAAAACACTCGTATATTGTTATTACATAATAATGTTATAAGAGCAATATGTGTGGGATAAGGTTTTAAGTTAAAGGCACACTACAACAATTTTGCTATTTTTCAACATATTTGTGTTGTATTTTTATGCATTTTCAACATATTGAGAATGAATTCAAGGTTCCTTCTTAATGATAATATGATATAATCAAGTACATATTGTTTTGTTGTTTTGTTAAAAAATTATCATGTACATATTTGTCAAAAAACATGTTAAAAACAACATATCAACATATTTATATTATATCAACAACAATGTTATCTCATGTTGTTTTCCAAAATTGCAACAACCAAAATTTCAATAGCTTTTCAACACAACAATGTTAATGTTTTTTGCATGTTTGTAGTTGAAGTGTTTTGAAATTCCACAATGTTTGTTTTAATGTCATAGAAAGTTTCAACCACATATTGTTATGCATATGACATGGGTGTAGTGCAAAAAAAAATCACCTTTTATCTTGTAAGTTGTGATGTTGCTTCCCTTGATTATTTTCAAGTTTATTCTATCTTGTTTAAATCTATTTTCAAATTTTCCAACAATAATATGTTTAGAATTTCATAAAAAATCTGTAATCTAATGACACACTCTATGATTGCCTAACAGATTTCATCATCAAATGTGTAACAAAGATGTTTCTATTTATTAACAAAGATCATGAATTTTTTTGTCAAACCATTATCCATTGTGCATGAGTTTTGTCTTGCTTGTTTTGACCTACTTGATTGTTATTTTATTTTGCATCTTCAACACAATTGTTTTTGACTTTCTTCACATCTTTGATAGAAGACTTGTAGTTTTCTTGTGTGTAAATACTATAAATATTATTTAATTTACAAAATGTTGGGTCATATTAACAACAAAATATACTCGATTTTGGTATGATTGGTTAATAGTTCATTATCAATTTTTTGACACACTTGGTTCTTGTTGTTATTGCCTAAAGTTATATTGATATATGTCATTAGTCCTTAAATTTGGGTTTTGTTGCAATATGTTTTCATTTTAACATGAATAAATTTTTTTTTACATTTAAAATTTTCAAATTTTGTTATATTTTTGAGGTTGCAAAGAAAAATACATGTAAAATATGAAACAACAATTCTTGCTTACAAAAATGGGTTTGTTAAGGTTTGTATGGGCTAGCTTTTCATATTAAATATTTATAGGTAAGTTGTGTTGTTAGTGAATTAGGCTTGTCAAGATTACTTATCTCTATCTGTATTTCTAATAATTGATAATATCTATGTTGGAAATGAAATGATAGAGTAAGGGTAACATGATATAAAAAAATAAAAAAGTTAAAAGTTTCTAAAAAAAACTAAAACATGAACCAAGTTTAAAGAACCCGGGGACTTCACAGTGGCCGAAGGTCACAGGCACCCACTATCTATGTTGGAAATGAAATGATAGAGTAAGGCTAACATGATATAACACATGATCGTTATTTTTGAAAACCAAAATCCAATGTCTTCATGGTAGGGTTATTAAAAAGGATGTTTCAACACATTGTTAAAATCTTCTTGGCATCATTACTTGTGATTAACAAAAAAAATATTTTAATTGAAACTTATTTTGGTGTTTAATGTAGGTTTCAACTTATTTCTTATAGTTTTTTTTTAATGCTACCTCAAGTCCTTCGATGTGTTCTCAATGTTGTTCAATGCTCCTAACTATCATTCAATCTTGCATTGGGATTTTTTTGACATTCCTCATAAAGTTTTGATATTTTCTCAACACCCCCATCCTCGCCAAATATTTCCTATTGTTTGGGAAAAAATCTTGGAATTTTCTTCATGTTATTTGACATTTTTCAACCTTTTCTTGAGGTTGTTTAAACTCCACAAAGCCTTGAAAAGACTTCACATTTTCAAATGCCAATATTGTCGCCAACGTCCTTCATTACCTAAAAAAGAAAAAATATATACATCCTCTTGCATCTTCTCGTTCTCCTTCACAATCCTTGTCATCCTCCCATCACCCTAATGGTGTTCAAGCTTATACAAGATGGTTCGTAAATCTAAAAGATCCCTTGAACAAAACATTTACCAAAGATGCCTTATTTGGGACATCTTGCAAGTAGACAAGACATCCCAAGGACATCCCAAGGACATCCTTCTTGAAACAAACATTCACATGCATGACATATTGAATAAAAAGGAATAAAATGTCATAAAACATTGAATATAAATTTTTGTTAATTTTCATTCAAAATTTTGTTACAAAATTAGTGGAGTGTCACATGACCAAAACATGACATAGAAACAGTGGAATTTCATGGTCATTTTGTGACAAAGCACCATGTGAAACATAAAATAACGTAAAGAATGGAAAGGAATAAAATGTCACAAAATACAAAATAGATTGTTATCAATTCTTGTTTGAAAAACTATTAGAAATTCAATGGAAGGTCACATAATTTGTGTTGAAACATTTCCCAATTGATGTGATAAGAACATGACATAGAAATAGTGGAGCCTCATGGTCATTCCGCAATGAATCACCATGTGAAATATGAAATAACATAAAGAAATGAAAAAGAATAAGATGTCACGAAATATTGAATACAAATTGTTGTCAATTCTCATTTGAAAAATGGTTGCAAACTTAGTGGAATGTCGTCCAATTTGTGATGCAAAATTGCACGAATGATGTGACGAGACATAGAAATGGTCATCCCATTACAAAACATCTACTAAAATCTGAATAAAAACATGATAAAGAAAGAAGGAATTGTGACACAATATGAAATATAAATTGTTGTACACTATCATTTTGAAAAATGTTACACATGTCATGGGATGTCACATTTTGTGTTGCAAAATTGCCAAAATGTTGCGACAAGAACACGATAACAAAGAAGGAATTCTAGGAAAATATGAAATGTAAATTCTTATCCATTATCATTTTAAAAACATTTACAAACATTATGGGTATTGCATTTTTTGTGTTGTAAAATTGGATGAACGATATGATTAAAACATGACATAAAGCAAGTGGAACATCATGATCAATGCATTATAAAACACCTTGTGAAATATGAAACAAAAGCAAGATAAGCCAGAAAGAATTTCCTACATCTTGTGCTGAGTTTTTACATTGCTGAAAGAAAAAGTGAGCACATTTAAAGGATCAATGGAGTCTATTGAAAGGATCAAACAAACTCTTGAAGGACAACTTGTTTCCACAATTCTGTTTGGAGTGATACATTGTGGAGATCCGTTCCTCTGTCTTGCATGACACTAAGAATTCTAGCTTGGCATTTCATCTCTGTGCTCTTCATGGACTCCTGTATATGTCTTAATATACCTTCCAGGAGCCATTCCATGATGAAAAGTGGTGAGCTGACCACATGATGCCATGCGAGCTCCATGAGTCTTTCCAATAATCTTTCACCTACAACTTCATCAGCAGGCATAGCAGCTTCAATCTCCACAATCAGATCCTCCTTAGTCAAAGAAACAGCTACAGATCCAATATTTGATTCTAGGTTTGCCTTCTTGGGTGTACCCAGAATGGGTGCATCACATCTTTGCCCTTGTGCAGAACCCAAGCCAATGCCAGTCAGTTTAGAGAGCATTTCTTCTTCTTAGCAATCACTGTTACTCTGTGCTCGCAACACATCATTCTTCTCTATGTTTTCAGGCGAGAATTTCAGTAATCAGCTAACCTGCATAGACATTTATGGTTTAGTTGTTGATACTACTGTTCAGCTTCATATAAGCTCCAAGTTGGGTTTTCCCTAGTTGACTGCACTGAAGCACCTATCCAAAAGCTCTGCACTGTAGGGGTGCTGAAATCAAGAGAAACAATTTAAAAAAAGAATTCCAATCAATATTAATGAAATGTAACCAAGTAAGAGCGTGGTGAATAGGTCAAGTAGAGAGTCACACACACACCCCTCACATGTCACCTTCTTGAGCATCTGTCAACTTGTAGCCAGCAAAGAACCCATATCCAAGTGGACTGTAAGGTACTATTGCTATCCCCAACTCTCTGCAACACATGGTCAAAGGCACAATTATCATCAGAAACTTCACCTTTTCCCACATCTGAAAATTGCAAACCATGAGGAATCTGCTAGAGTCACATGCCTGTTCTGATCAAGAATCCTCTTGGAAAGCCTTATTTGTGCACAACAGATTTGTTGTTGATCCTATAAACACACTAAATTTTAACAAAGATTTACCTCAATCAATACTGCATGTTGTAAAGCTACTTGAAAATTAGCATGTATATCTGGTGAACAAATTCACTGGATAAATTGGGCACTTTGCTATCAATCTGGACCTGGTAGTAAAGGTCAATGTAATCCACGTCCAACCTCTTCAAACTTCCCTCACAAGTTGTTCTCACCCACTCTGGGTCACCTCAGACCATGACTGTCCTCTATCTTCCCCAAAACTGACCCCAAACTTATTAGTAGCAATTTGCACCTTTTCTTGAATGCCTTTGATTGCCTATTACCACACACCAATCCGCCATCCGCTCCAATTCAACCACATAATTGAGCTAAAATGTGACATTGAGCAAAACAGGCTTTGTTGATAACTAGGACAATACTTAATGACAATTCAATCTTCTAGGGCTTGATTGAATATGAAAAATTGTAAGTGAGAATCAAGCTCTCTTTCAAGGAAAAAAAAAAACAACAATTTGAAAGAGATATCAAATCCCTATGACAACCATCATTTTTCACATGGTGATATCAACTGAGATCCAAGTCCCAACACCATGGTTTTCACTCTAAAAGGTCACTCTCTCCAGACCCAATACCCAACCAACACAACCATGATATGAAAAGTTAGCTCATTCAATATTGCGTTTGATTTGAGTATTGGGTATGTGTGTGGAGAAATCCATACAAACACCTACTAAAGGCAAGCAAATGGGTTGGCACAAACTACCTTGCCAACAACATGAAATCTGAAAACTATGTTTGACTAGCTTTATATCAATCTCAAGCACTCTGCAGTTTAAAATACATATGGTGTGCGGTGTAAAATACATGGGAAAAATATATCTGGGCTATGAAAGAGCCTCGGAAAAGTCCTAGAAATTTCTCTCTCTTTCTACCTCCCACTCACACCCCTTCCAATCACTCAACTAACCAACAAAATAATTGGTGTCCATTTCTTAGAGTTGTCCTTCACTCAGGCTATGATCTTCTAGGTCTAGGGTTTATAATTTAATGTAAACGTTGGCAAACTTTTTTTAATTGCAAGAATGCACAACGTGAAGGATTTCATGAGAAGTTGGCAAACCTTGGATTCAATCCATGGTAGCTATCATTTGCTCAAGCATTTTGGCAAGTTCACTTTTCGTGTTTCTAAATTTAAATAAACAGTGAGCAAATTGAAAGGTTTTGAGTTCTAAGTTCATGTTTTCTTTGCATCTCTTCTTATGGATGAGACGACATCCTAATGGAATGGAAGTTCATTCATGAAAAGTTGTGAATTTTTTTAATGAAATAAAGTTCATCCAAAAATTATTGTCTATACTTTATATCATTCATGAAGTGTTGTTCATTCACAATTTTTCTTTTTGACATTAAAGTCATCCCAATTCCAAGATGAATGTCCATGAAATATCATTCGTGAATTTTCAATGGATGAAGTTTTGTTGATGAATATGGACCGAATTCCAGGATGAGAAGCTGAACTTTTACGGAATAAAATTCATCCATGAAATCACAGTTGGTGGAATGGACATCCCTTGGCTAGGGACATTGGTGGCCGTGATCACCTTCAATACTAAGCTTTTACAAACTCCTTGAACCAAAAACAAAACAAGGGGTTACCTACAAAGGTTTAACTTAGCACATGGTGAATAAGTTCAGCAAGTTCAGAGGATGGTTTGAATTTTGAAGTCCCTCCTCTCAAGCTTCAAATAGCCTTCAAAATGAAAAAAGTAAGAGAGAAAGAGGGAAGAGGCTCAGGCCAGTTTTTTTTTTTTTATAAATTTTTTAGCCCCTACAAAATTTTGTTCAAGTAGGTAGCCAAGAATTTAGAAGGATTCTCTTTTTTTCCCCTAGTTTTCTATCTAGTATGTAGCCAAATCTGGCTAAATCATACAGCCCTGAAACATCAATATTTATGGGCAGTTTGAAGCTCATTCAGCAGTTAGTTTTGGTTATTTCAAAAACTTAAAATTTGGCAAAACTTTTAAATAATTGACAGTTTTCATGAAAGAACTGACAATTGTCTGGCCGATTCTTTGACTTTTGCCATACTAGTGGGTACTCGTAAATTGTTTCAACCAATTAATAACTCTTGTTGTTGTTCTGTCTATGGACTCCAGCTATAAAATATTTTAGATCTTTTGGTGATCGAAAAAGAGGTTGGGGTTGAAAGAAGGCCCCCCCCCCTCAAGGAATATTTTAGAATTTTTTGGTGATCGAAAAAGAGGTTGGGGTTGAAAGAAGCCCCCCGCCCCCTCAAGGGATCATTTTGACGGATATTTCTATTATATAAGCAGTGTTGGGCGGGTATTTGATATGTTGAATAACCTCCACGTCTAGGTATTTGTAAAATGGGAATTAAAAAAATTAAAACTCGAAATCAAAGAATCACAAGTTCCGGGTATTTGAAAAAAATTCAAAATCAAAGAATTGTTGCCGATTCTGGTTATATCAAAAAAATCTCACATAACTGTCGGGTTCCATGAAAACCCGGAAAAGAAGAGTCAGGTAGGTTTTGGGCGGTTATTTTACTTTTACAATTTGAGATCTGGGTTTCAGGACCTCGACATACGGACAAACAGGATCTGGGTTTCAGAACCTCGACAGAGAGACTAAGTAACTGAAAAAATCGCCCACTGTTTCACCGGCCTTTCCCTTCCCCCACCCCCCAAAACCTCCGTCAGAGACACAGAGACTTGCTGAATTAATATATACGATTGTTTGAGAACCATGGTTACATATCAAAATGGGCTCTACAAATCTTTTTGGAACCGACGGGTAAGTGGGTATATAAGTGGGTAAGAAGAGGAAGATTACGAAAGGTTCAAAACCACATGATTTTGTTATGATTTTCACTTGGACACAAGTTTAGATGACCTTGGAATCATTTGAACACACCATGGTCTTGAGTACCTGAACTTTGTAATAATTTTTCCTGATTTTGCAATCACATACCACAAAGGGATTATTGCAGGAATATTGTGGAGCTCACTGCTTGAGATTTTTTTTAAAATTTTATCTTTTATAAATTTTCAATAATTTTTTTGTGAACAAGAGGGAGTTTTTAGTGTTGCTGACACTAGGTCATGCACTGAGCAATTCAGCATAGTCAGCTCTTGGGCTTGATCCAAAACATATCCTTTATGGCATCTACTGGTGATAATCATCTTCCTAGCTTCCCTAGGGTGAAGCTTGGACCTGAGGGTTTTGAGGTATCTGCTCTAGGACTTGGGTGCATGGGTATGAGAGCTTTCTATGGATGTCCAAAGCCGGAAGCAGAGATGATTGAGCTCATCAGATATGCTGTCAATAGTGGGGTCACATTCCTCGATACTGCTGATGCATATGGTCCTCATACCAATGAAGTTCTCATAGGCAAGGTGACTTTCTCTCTCTCCCTCTCTCTCCCTTTTTGCTTCCAGAATGAATATATGAACATATGGCGATAAACCCTAAACTGGAGAGGAAATCTAAACCTTGCAAATCCACCATTGAGGAGCTTCTTGTTGCATAAGATTTTGGTCTCAAGTGTGGTAGCATTGGCTACTGTACAATTGTTGGGATCCATTTTGTCTTTGTGGGGTATTATCTCAAACAATTGTACTCAAATCTCACCGTCTCAGTCTTTTCTTTTGCATTCAGCCATCTGTGGAGAGAGCTCTGTTGGAATATTGAAGGGAAGGGGCACGTGATGGGGCCTGGTGGGATATATGGCAACAGGCAATCAAAGGAATGTGGGACAAGGTGCAACTTGCCACTAAATTTGGATTTGTAATGGGAAAATTGTTTGCAAATAAGAGGAGACCCAGAGTGGGTTAGAACAGCATGTGAAGGAAGCTTAAAGAGGTTGGATGTGGAATACATTGATCTTTACTACCAGCATTGTATTGATGCCAAAGTGCCCATTGAAGTCACTGTAAGTATTTCGCTCCAGCCCAACCTTGAATGCTTACATGACAAGCATCCTTGTTAGCATGAAGAGTCTTTGTTATGTTCACCCTGTGAGATCAGATACTCTATGGTTCTATATTGTCTTCCTCTTCTGATTTACAAGATGGGCTGATGATTGCAACTGGGCAAAATGATTTTGCAGGTGGGGGCAATGAAGAAGTTGGTGGTGGAGAGAAAGGTGAAACATTTGGGTTCGTCTGGAATTTCTGCATCTAGAGAGATCAGACATGCACATGCAGTGCACCCTATAACTGCTGTGGAGCTGGAATGGTCATTGTGGACTAGGTATGCAGAGAAAGACATTGTTCCTACGTGCAGGTAAACATTTGCAACATCTTGAAAGATCAACCTTTGTACGATCTACAACAAATGGGTGGATCAAACTTTATAGAGGATCTTGTTGCAATATACCCAGCTGCTTTCAAGTGCTTCTATAGACATGGAATTGTATGAGCTGTTGCTTCATAGCTCACAGTTTGGAGATGAAAAGCATGGATGAATAATAGACATGCAATTGCAATTTTTTGAATGTGCATAGGTAGATCAAGTTTCTGTTTAAAGAAGTGTGTGTGAGCATGTGTGCAGGGAGTTGGGGATAGCAATAGTGCCTTACAGTCCACTTGGGCGTGGCTTTTTTGCCAGTTACAATGTGGAGGGAAACAAAGGAGAGGGTGATATCCAATCGGTTTGTGATCTCCCATTCACCCTGACCACATCTTACTTGTCTACTAGATTATTAGCTCCCATTTACTAACTTTATTTCACTTCTTTTGGAATGGCCTGATGGGAGAAAATATGGAGAAATGCTCAACTCATCTATGCATATACCTGAAACTGTAAATTGATGAACATGAATACTAAAATGTCTGTGCAGACACTACCAAGAATGTCAGGTGAGAACTTGGAGAAGAACAACAGGCTACGTGCACGATTGCTGGCAATTAGTGAGGAAAAGAAATGCTCATTGAACCAAATGGCACTTGCCTGGATTTTGCATAAAGGCAAAGATGTGGTTCCCATTCCAGGGACTAGCAAGAAGGTTAACCTAGAGTCCAACATTGGGGCTATTGGTGTCACTTTGAGCAAGGAGGAGATAGTGGAGATTGAAGCTGCTATGCCTACTGCCAAAATTTCAGGTGACAGGAATCTTGACAATCAAAGCATTTGTAGTACTATGCAACAATCCACCACTTCATTCACAGGAAGGCTTCCCAGTCAAGAGTACATAGAAGAACAAGAACAACACAATTAACAATGCCTCCTAAATCAATAGGCCAAAGTGCACTGATACATGCGCTTGTGCAAACAGAAAGGCTTCTGTTCCTGAAATTTTGAGCAAGGATAATTTTGCTTTGCACTTGAGCGTAGGATAGGTATTTGTGGAAGTGCTATTTACAATTTGACTGTACATGTGTTAATGGAATATTCAGTACCAAATTGTTTGCAGGCTAGCTTGTGATCAGTTGTATCATTAGGCTACATTGTTCTATTCAGAATTACAGCTTGAATATCTCATCAACTCTTGTGGTGTCTGTGGATATACAATCTTTCATGCAATGGGTCCTCCAAGTTGTTCTCTACATATTTTGCATTTCGCAAAATGTATTGGTGTATGTTTGGGGTGATATTGCTGGTTCAGTTTGCCATCTAAGTACTAGGATTGCAATTTGTTAATTTGTCAACAGTCATCTTAAACCTGAGAGCATTTTTCCCAATTTTTTTCTCAAGAATAATTGGCACATTAGCACTCTAGTTAACATCCTCTTAATTATCCTGGGAAAATTCATAGGATTAGTATTTATGTATTTGAAACATAGTTCTAAGCTCCATAACATGCACTAATTCTAATGTATGTTTTCCAGGCTAAAATCACAAACTTAAACCCAATGGTATGTGGAAAGCTAGCCTAACAGAAATAGTGTTTTCCAGTTTCCATATTGTGAATCAAACATTTTTTTTTAACATGGTAAGTGTTGAAATATGTTGTTAAGTTGGATTTTAAAAGTTGAGAACTACAATTTGGAAACAAGTAATGTACATGGGCAACTATTATGGCTATAGAAAACAAAAATGGTGTAAGAAAAAGGGTGGCTTTTCATGTGTTGAATCATTTACTATGGAGTGTCTAATGGGTTGTGTTGGTGTTGAAGATGGGCATTCTATTAGGGATTTGAAAAGCTGGTTAATTCACTAGGCACTTAATGTGATAAGCATGTAAGAATCCTTCCACAAAGTAGGATTTGGAATGCAATAAAAAGGTGCTATATATGGGTGTATATTTACATGTATTTCATGGTCCTGTACCTTCTTACCCTAAGGTCAGTTTCATCATTAAATAATTGTCAGAATAGTGGAATGAATTTTTGTGAAAATATGAAATTGACTTGTTGAAAGTCATCATAATTATCAGAGGCTAACACTCTGAATAATTTCACTACTCAGTAGATCATGGAATATTCAATAATTTCAAATTTTAAAAACGAAATTAATTTTTTGAAAAAAAAATTATTTATTTTGTCGATGTGGAAACTGACCCTAGGCTACAGAATTATCACTCATATTAATTAGGTGTGAGGCTCCCCAAATTCAATTTTCTGCCTTTTGTGCTGAGCATCTATGATTGTCCCCTCATCAAAAGAATTCATCAAGTTTGGGCAATCCCAAAATCGGTCTGTTGAAATGACCCCCTTTCAGCTGGCTATATAGGTTACAAGAGTAGAACTCAAGGCAAAGGATATGGGATAAAAATGAGGAGCTATTGGGAGCATGTTGGGGAACACGTTGAGAACTTAGGGAACTTGTTGAGAACCTGTTGGGAATTCTCTTAGAACTTGATGTGAACACAGTGAGAATTATGGGAACATGTTGGGATCATCAAAAAATCCAACACTCCCTCTCGCAAAAGGCCAAAATCCTAGGGCCCCTGGGTGCATTCTTTAATGCCTACACATGTTCTTTGCCATTTGAGAAATATGGTTGTATATTATCTTTCTAATGAATTGGTAAAGGGATCCTCCACAATGTCCTTGTTTTTTCTTTTCCTAACACATACCCCTACCACCCTTCATAGTTTATATACATGAAAGTTCAACTTTGGCCAAAGTATATGGGATGAAAGTGTGGTGCAATTGGGAACATGCCAGGGAACACATCGGGAGCTTGATGGGAACAGAGTGGGAGTTCATTGGGAGCGATCCCCAAAAGAATCCTACCCCCCCCCCCCCCCCCCCTTCTTTTAGGACTAGCTAGTCAAAAGTCCAATATCAATTAATAGACTGATATAAGTTTCAATATTAATTCATAACTAATATAAGTTTTATGTCTAGTCTACAAAATTGCAATTTCTTGTAGTGATCTCATTGAGTAGTCAAAATTTAATGGCATTAGCTACAATTCTTGAAAGGGGGATATCATGTGCATGTTGTTGATATTGTCTCAATTTGAATATCAATTATGCTTTAAAATTGCACTAGCTGAATGCACAATTGTTAAAAATTTAGCTTCATGAACTTAGACCACTAAGTAATAATAGGGTCTTTTGCTTCTTGCAATGGCACATCAAATGTGCAAAAGCACGACAATTCTCATCAAACTTGCACTTACAGACATAATCCCTAGATATGTTTGTTCAAGGTTACAAACCCCAAAAAAAAAAGTTGCAACATCTTTCAAAGAAGTGAGAGAATGAATACTTGTTCAAAGCAAACTTTTCATTCGCAAAGACCCCTACTTCAAAAACAACTTTACGTTGACAGTTTTTGCACAACACTTGAAGGGGCACTTGATGTGTGTGCGTTGTGGATATCAGTAGATTATCCAACAAAATGATATCTATTGATGTATAGGTAAGGTATACTCATCCTTATGTGAAATAAATTAAATTCAACCACATCACTTTCAATTCAAATATTTTGTTTTTCTCTGTCAAAATGAACATTTGAAAAAAAAAAAAAAAAAAAAACTATTTGACAAAAGTTTGTCGAAGTTGCCCAAGGAATATGATATAGTTCATGTAGTTGCAAATAAAATGGTTATATTTTGGTTGAGTTTTATTAGTGTACTTAAAATTGTTGGAGGCCCTTGTAAAATCAAAAAAGGCCATTGAATCCAAAAGAACTAACACCATTTATAGTCATTATCACAAACCAAAACACATTAAAGAAAAATGTCACTAGAGTCTTGCAAATCTTAGCAAGTGAAAGAAATTTTGGCATAACAAACCAAAAGGATCCAAAAACCAGTCTACTAAGTAGGGCAACTGAAACCAAGGAAACATAGGTGAAACCATAGTTAATTGTTGTTTCATATGTGGATAACTAACCATGAGATTTATGATTATACACACGAGATGTTCAAGGTAAAATAACCATGACAAATTTTAAGAAGAGGACATTGTTGTCAACATAATGTTAGTAATCACTACCATTAATAAGGTATGAAAAACTATGGTTTCTAGAGATAAAAAGCTTCATAAAAACAAGATACAACCTATTGGGATGAGGAGAAACTTCAAAAATTCTTCAAAACTACCGTTCAATGAATACAAGATGAGGAACCTCCCTTGTAATTGACATAGTTCTAAGAGACTTTTAAAATGTCCCTTGCTAATTGTCAAAATTGCTACTAGAAATAAAGATACATGAAATGTTATTACTAGGAATGGTGTTACAGGGAATGGAGCTACATGAAAACATTTGATAGTATTGAAAAATGTCATTATAAGAATACTATTTATACTACAAGAAATTGTGCAATAAATGTTGGACAACAAACATACTTTCACCATGGAACAACTTTTCACTATTACAAAATGTGGGTGTAGTTCAATAGTTGTTGTTCACCAGACCAATGAATTCAATGTTTGTTCATTAGTCCTCATTCATTACAACCAATGAATTCACTCAAAATCTAGTGAGATCACTTGGCATATAAGGACACCTGTTGTTGTAGTGTTTCAATTCAGCTTTAGACCTACAACAATATGTTCTTATTAAATGTTTTCTTATAAAAGAAAACTTTTTTTTTAAAAAACATCTATTATCATAGTAACTTCAATAGCCATAGATCTTCACATGGTAGTTATCCAAATGCAAATTGAAAAAACTTAGTTGATGATATTTTGTTGACTAGTCTAAAATGAAACATTAGCATTGAAGACCTAAGGGAAAAAATAGGGTTCAAGGTTTAAATGTTAATAAAATGTTAATCAATCATTCATATGATGTTGTAATGGCATTGTACTACAATGATCAACCATCACAATGTGTTAAAATGTCATCACAACATCATATCAATGATTGTATTGTAAGCATTTTTTCACATTGGAATTGGTCAAATTTCAACACATCAACTTATTATTGCATGCCTTCTTAAATGTGTGTTGTTTCAAGATGTTTCCAAAGGTTTGCCCAAATGTTCAATTTCATATATGTAAGAACTTTTCCTTATAAAACCGGTCCAAACAAACCTCATAACTAAATGTTTCCTTTGCCTTTACCTTCACTTTTTTTTTTTAAAAGTACAAAAGAAAACCTTTATAACCAAACATTGATATCCTTTTGGTCAAATATTTATTTTTGAAGTGGGCAATAATTATCTTATAACCAAATGATCATTTGGCCAAATACCATACCGCCGCGTTCGTTTCACACCAATATTAATTATTTTAGGGGTACTGTGAAAAAAAAAAAAAAAATCTGAGGGGGGAAGTGCGAAATGTGAAACAAACAAAACTATTTAATTCTGGCTGCGGCCCGCCCCAATTCCAGCAGACCCATTGAAGTGTGAAATGACAGACCATTGTAATTAATTATTTGTGGGTCGATGCAAAAATGAAAATCGTCCAAAATTAAATATTTCACACCGGGTGGTGTGAAACGAGCGCGGCGGTACGGTAGTCCAAGAGTTTTCAAACTAGACCTAAAACACCCTACAAACGTTGCTATTGCATTTGATCAAAGAATACTTTTCGAACTAATCACCAAATTCCCTATGACCAAACATTGTTTTCACCTTCAACTTAAATCTTTTTCCACAAATGGGTGGAAAACACCCTATAAGCTTACATATGAAATGTTAACCCCCCAAATTCCCCCACACTATCCTTCAATTTTGTGTAATAGAGTGTGATAATTTACACCCCATCACCAAACATAACACATGCAATGGTAATATAACATTTTTCTTCTTGCACCCCACCCACACCCATAACCAAACACAAAACCCTTGTTTCTAATTGGACCATTCCAAAATTTTGAACATTATATTATTAAATTGTGTCTTCGACCATAGGCCACTTTTTGAATAGTGGGCAAAACATGGGCGTATTTTCAAGGTTGTTCCTCTATACATTATGGGTGTTTGATTATCGAAAGGCATTTGGTTATGGACATGCTTACCCCATAGAATAATGTTGTGTGGTTACCCGATTCCCGGTTTTGAAATAATAGTTCCAGTTCAAGTTACCTTCTAGAACCTAACCATAACCAGGTCCTAGGTTTTAGAACCAGGTTGGAACCAAACCAGGGTTAGGTTAGGATCCCAAAACCAAGTGGGAAACAGCCACATTGGGTCTATGTCTTTTTCATGAGTAAGTCTTTGCTCTCTATCTTGAGTAGGAATAAGGATGTTTAATATCATTTAATTATTTTATTTTATTTTTTAGTTTCTTTGGTTTCTTGCTCACTTCCAATAATCCTTCAAATTTTAATTTCAACTGAAATTTTCACTTGGAAATTGTAAGTGCTTCCACATGAAATCCTCATGAATACTCTTATGAACCCCCATTAGTGAGTCTATATAAAAGCACGTCTATGAAAATAGAATAAAACTAAAAATAATTAATTTTTGGCTCTTTTAATTATACATTATTAATCTTTTTCCATATTTTCTTCCTTGTGGTCCAAACGGATAATTGCAAAGAAGTTGACTTATTTGGATTGTTTTGGATGATGTTTTGGATTTTGGAATTTGGTAGGAAGGTTACTCTTAACCCGAATCTTCCCTAGAATTGGGACTAGTCAAATTTAATAATAGAAAAAAGAATCAAAAACCAAAACCACCCCTAAATGGAATCAAAGGTTCTTCCTCATATGGAAGAATCACACAATACTAGTATAGAACAATGAAATTCCAAATAAGACTTTGTGAAACA